>MU223197.1:114400-138442 GCA_018584345.1 Thuja plicata
CAGGTTGTAACTAGTGTTTTATTGTTTAAAGCTGTTAACTGTGAAGAAGTCTTTCCTTTTAACTGGTTTACTCATGACCTTGTTATGAAATATTTATGCATGCCTATACAAGGGAATTGTGTTCTACTTACAATTTAGAGTTAGTTGACCCAGGAGCTCATCCTGTGTGTGTTATGTTTTCATGCCATTTTCGGTGCATCACCTAGTAGGTAGTTTTCTTTCAGTCATTTCCCTTTCAAAGCAATCCTTCTATCCCTTTCCCTCAAAAGTTTACTTTCCTATTTAGAAGAAAATTAAGGTGATTATCCAAGAGGAACCAGCCTATAATCTGGAGGTTTCATCTCAGTTAGCATAGGTCCCACAACCTGGAGATGATTCCCTTGTTATACTGGATTATCAAGACCAAGAGAGCTTGAGATCAGAGGCGCAAATTCAGTGTATAACAAGACCTTCTCTGAATTTTACTCCTCTATCTGAATCTTTACATAATGTGATGATGAAACTACTAAATGCTAATGTCAAGAATCTTCCTCCTATAAAACCAATTAATCCAATAAAACCTCTTCCTCGATTCTTTGATTCCAAAGTCTTATGTCAATACCATCATCAACCCAGTTATGATAGTGAAAGTGTTATTCTTTGAAACATGATATCCATGACCTTATTGATTCTAATGCTACATTTGTTGATGTTGATATCAATTAGGGAAATAAATTAGTTGCACCTCCTAACTAGAATTTACAAAAATACACTATTCCTTTGCCATCTCATTCAGCAAATACTATTGTGCAACCTTATTCTTCTACTATAGACATTATTTATGATGATAAAGTTGAATAATCCAACCATGCTGAACATATCCAACCTAGAACTTTACCTCAACTTCAACCTCAACCTCAAATTCAACCTTGCATCACCTTTGATCCTGGTGAAATAGTTAAAACGCCTGACGGTCCTCTTTACATTACTACTAGGGTTTTTGGTATTCCTTTTCCTGATGTTCTTGTTGATTCCTCTTGCATGGTGAATGTTATAATTAAAGAGAATATTTTTAGTAAACACTTCCAAAAGGATTCCTAGGATAAATCTGATATCTTAATTCAAACTTTAAATGGTTTCCTTTACCCTCTTCACGGTTCTATATCTTTTCATGTGGAACTTTTTGGTAAGATTGTGGATACTACCTTCAATCTTATTCCTACCTTTGATCGATTCCAAGTCAATATTGGTTTTCCTTGGATGTCCTCCATGCAAGCCGTAGCTTCTCCTATTAAAAATGTCTTAAATTTCCTCATTATGGTGAGATCAAGACCATTAACCATAGTCTTTATCATCCTTCTAGGCCTCGAGACTATGTTGACCATGATTTATTTTGGCCTTTTATACCTCAATCACCTCCAACTCACCCTGATTATCCTTTTGGATAATACCAAGCCTTCAAAGCTAAGAAGATTGTTGAACTTACTAAAGCCAAAGGTGATCCTAGTCATGGTTTTCTTCCTATACCACCAATTCCTTCATTATCAACTTCCCCACCTTGTATCCTCCCACCTAAAGAAGAAAAGGAACTTATGTTGATTGATCTGACTCCACCATAAATATATACCAAGACCAAATGTAACTGACATGCTCTTGATCATCATCAAAAGCGTTGAGCTAGTGCCTGTGTGCATGTCTCTCAGAATCCTTCTGCACCTCATACACCACCTACTTCACTTTCCCTTGCTCAACCCATGCTTGAACCTATGAAGGAAGTGTATAATAATAAAGGTCAAATGTAAAAACAAGAGGATGCTATTTGTATCTTAGATTCTATTACAACTAATCCTTGATGAAGAAGATACTCTTGATGATGATGTTCTTGATACTAAAAATGATATGCATGTTGGTGATTTTGATGATTACAAGATTATTGATCTTGATAATGATTTACCAACTATGCTTTCACAACAATTATCTATTGCTACTAACCCCAAACATAGTGACCTTTCTTCACAATAGGGTCCTTTTTTGGCTATAGTTCCCTCTATTGTGCTTGATGTTGCTCCTCTTGCAAGTTTCCCACCTTCCCTAAACACTATCGACCAAGATGGGAGGAAGGTGATATTCCTGAATAGCTCCTCTTGTACAATGGATCTTTTCTTTTTTTCTTTCTTGTCATGATGTCTTCCCCCATGATGTGCTTCTTGTTATATGTTTTGTTTAAATTTCTTTAAACATCCCTTGTTGCTCCATTAGCACAAGGTGATAAAGGAATTGAAAATGTCGTAATCATTATTCTATATATTGTTACATGTTGTATTTTACATGTGCCATTATTCATAAATGTGTCTTTGTATTGTTAGTTTAGTATGATGCAAAGTGGCAGCAGTGAATCTTTTTGGTCTTCATCATGCCAGCCAAAAAGACTCTTCTATGTATCTCTTATGTGCCTTTCTTCCATTGTTTGTAGTTCTACTTCCTTTGGGGAATGAAAACAGTTCATTTTCACATAATTCTGATATAGATGTGTTATCATATGACTTACTAACTCTAGAGTTGGTAGAACCCTCTAGTGCTCTTTTTTTTTATGTGCTCATTTCTCTTGACATGTCCTTTCTTGGGGGTATTTCATAGTGGAAATGTCTCTAGTGGATGTATGTATGCTCTATTAAATTCATTTCTCCTATTAAGGAGATTCCAAAAGCTTTGACATATGGTGCAGGAGCACACCTAACTCAAACCCCTAGCTCCTTATTTCTGGCATGTACTGACTCTAGCCAAGTTAGGAGAGTGTGTGTGAACCTTTGAAGGTCATTTGTTTTATTTCCCTAAGATGGATAAGACTAGGTCAATCCATGTCTAGATATGTTTCTTAGTGGGTTTCCTTGAGTTGTATGTGTGTGAGGTAGTTGGTAAGCCTCTGGAAATCCAACCAAGGCATCGGGAAGCTTGGATAAGCTTCTTGGTATCACTGGCACTCGGCCTACATTGGTGCCTAGTAGCTCAGCCTACATTGTCTAGTAGCTTGGCCTACATTTCCTAGTAGCTTGGCCTACATTTCCTAGCAGCTCGGCCTACATTGCCTAGCAGTTCGGCCTACACTTCCTAGCAGCTTGGACTACATTTTTGGCTAATAGCTCGGCCTACATTGGTGCCTAGCAGCTCGGCCAATACTGGAGCTCGTCTTGCATTACTGTTGCTTGACAATATTCAGTCGTAACAGCCCGTGAAAAGTGGATCTTGTCTTTTATGGATAGTATGGTTAGTGTAACAGTTCCTAAAGAGATTCTTGTGAATGAGTGGACCATTAGGGTTGTTTCCTATGAGAGGAATGTTACTAATAACATCAATGGCCTTTATTTTATAGATCTAGAAGGTAGAGATTCAAGAAGAAGAGAAGCTATAGGAAAGTTAGAGTTTTGCAGATTATTGTATTGTTTTTTTTTATTTCTAGTAATGAGAAGTTGTAGACTGTGTGTTTATTCGATATAAAGTTTCTTTGTGGTTCCTTTTGCATGCAAGTAGATTAGTTACCTTATTTTTTGTTTTGCAAGTTATTAGTTCTTCACCCATTCTGGGTTGTAAATAGTAATCGCCCCTCAAGATTCTTGAAGCCATGGTGAGAATCATGTGTTGGGATGGAATGTGAGAGGAGCCCTTGTACATAGTTTCCTTTTTGTTTTCTATAGGAGAAGAAACAACAAAGATTCTAGAGATATTACCCTAGGTGAGCTTGGTAATAGTTCACCTAGGGAAGAGAATGAAAGCAATGTTCAGAAAACATTGAATAAGAAAGTAGAATGAATCTATTTGTGTAGGTTCAGCAAGAAGAAGATAAAAAGGATTTCGATGGGGGACTAAGTCTTGAATGGGAGGTAAAGTTAAGAGTGACTTACCTCAGTTTAGGGTTGTGAACACCCTAAGAGATCTAGAAGAAAGATCTCACAACAGAGCCAAGCTGGTTTTGTAGCAGCAACAAGACTTCTGTCCACATCAACATGGGGGCATACACTCTAGTCACATTTTGCACACACGCACTATGTTTGATCATCTTATACATTTGGATCCCTTATGGAAACACAAATCTATAATGCCTGATCCCCAAATTTGCATCTTTGGATCCCTTCTTGAATCACAAATCCATAATACTTGATCCCTGGATTTGCATCTTTCGATCCAATAAAGAACACACAAATCCTTATGCCTAGATTTTTTTTTGTCGGATTCCACTTTTGGAAACACAAATCCTAAGGATGAATCCTTGATGGTTTGATGAGTGTGGCACATAAAATCACTAGATTATTAATACCATATTTTATAGCATGCCTTTTTGTGTGATTCACAATAAGACAAGCATTCTTGCTGGGCCGAAGCAATCACACCCTCTTTTCCTTTGTTTGGCAATGTCTCTTGTATTAGTTTTGGATTTGATGAGGACTCAAGTCACTTGGGGGCTTCACATTTCCTTTTCTCCTTCACTTTGATGAAATCATCTCATGCATTTGATCTACTTTATCATGAGTATGAGTTTGTCTCATACTCCCTCTAAAGTGGGGGCTAAATGTACCATCTTAAAAGTTAGCACCCATTGATTTAGAAGCTCAAGGACCTTCTTAGGGCCTATTTTAGTAATCTCCTATAACATGGATGCATTTATGCTTTTTTTTCCGCTCTACGCTCATTTTTTGTCCATTTTGTACCATTTCTTTTGCCCCTCTAAGTTCCCAAGACCTTTTCCATAGATTGTGCCTCCTAGGGTACATGTTGAATTTGCACTCTACCTGGGGTACAAGTGGAAGTTGAATTGTACTTGGGGTAAGGGTCAAAGTTGACATGTACCATGGGGTATAGGTCAAGGTTGACCTGTACCCAAGGCATTGTTTCCATTGGAACTTAGGCCCATTTCAGGGTTTTTCAAAATTTTCTGTTCAGTGTAGTCGACCCTTCTTATTTTTTTGCCCAACCTTGGTATAAAAGGAGGCCTAATCACTTTATTTGATCATCCATAATATCGATGAATTCAATAAAAAATCTAAATTTTTACATGCTCAAGTCATTAATTTCAAGCTATCAAGTTCAAGGTGCACTCAAGGAGCTCAAGAAAAGAAAGGATTCACTGAAGGTATTCATTCCATTGAATCAAACATGTATTTTCTTCCATATAACTAGCTTCTTTCTTCATTAGAGATAATGGAGTTTTCCATCAAGGGAAGAGACCTACATTCATCAACATTGCACAAACATTCAACCATTCAAGCATTTAAGAATACATACACCCATGATCTATTGTTAGATACTTGTAGATCTATTTCATTTGTGAATACATCCAACATCCCACATTCTACATACAAGCATTCCTACATCTTCGTGGATAGTGGATTCAAATCCATCCATGAAGGTTTGGCAAGGGATGTGAATATTTACATTTGTCTTGCTTTTACATGCTTTTATTTTAATTCAAGGTTAGTTACAAAATGGGGGCTTCACCAAGGCAAGCCCCTTCCCCCATAGAAATGCCTATTTTCTTTGTATGTAGGAGTAGATTTGTAGGTTTTCAAGTTTCATGGATCAGATTGGGCTCATTTAGGGTTATAGTTTCCGTCAAACATTTAGATCTCATATTTTTGGAAAGTCTAGCTATAGGTCAACTTTGACCTATAACCAAATGCAACCTATACCTCTAACTTGACCTGTTCCTTGAGCCTTCATATTTTCATAGTCAACATATCTCAGCCTCCTGATTCCAAATCAAACTTTGTTCTAGTTTTTGTTGTATTTTGTTGCTCTATTTTCAGATCTGATCTAGTGACCTCTACTAGCCTTCAAGGTGAGTCCAATTTCCTCTTTGTCAAATCATAGCACTTACTTTTATATATTTGATTAGGTCCTTTATGTGCTTGATTGTTACATGTGCTTCTATTTCACTTGCATTGCATTTAATCAATCAACTATCTTTAGGTTATTTAATCAAATACAAACAATCTCAATTGACATTAATTAATCAACAAACATTAAAGGAAAAGTACACTCAAAAGGAAAAAGGGATCTTTTAGATATTCACCCTTTGAAAGAACTTGAATTTTGCATTAGTACCCTAATATCCATTTGGGTTGTGCTACTCTATTTCAGCTTCTACTGAAGGTTGTATTTGGGCATCCCTCTTTCTCTTTCCCTAATGTGCATTATACCAATGTATAACGAAATCTCTCTTAAAAGGAGAAAGATAAAAAAAACCTAGTCAAAAAACAACTATCCTCCAAAAAATAGATAAGAAGAGAAGAAGCCTGAAGCATGTTGAAGTTGGGAACTTTGTTAATGATAGACTCATGTTTTATAGAACTTTCAAATCTTCAATATATGTGGATCAAGATTTATTGCATGAGTGAAAATATGAAACTACTCAACTAATGTACACAAAGTTGATCGATCTTTGTGAAGTTGATGATGCAGATAGCACTTTTCATGAGGAGAACTTGAATTTTGAAAAGGTACACTAAATCAATCTCCCATATAAGAGAAAAAAATAAAGTAAATTTTATGCCTTTCAAAAGAAGATTATATTTCAATGAATGAAGCATTACTATAATAATGCTTTATAGTATGCCCTGAATTCTTAAGAGAAATAAGAAGACAAACTAGATTCATGTGGGGCACTATTATCCACAGAGCAGGACACAAAAATGCTTCTCTGTATTGCTTCAAAGGATCCCAGAGAAATACTATCTCTGTAACATGGTCAAATTCCATCACCGAGAGACATCGACAAGACATTCACTCCATCTGCAGAAACATTATCAATGGCTTTCAATATATCAATACTAAAACACCCATCGATCTAACAAAGCTTGTGAGCTACAATACTTTCTTTTGAGATCATTCCTCTAGCTATGCCATTAGTGTATCCCAGTAGACTAGATTTAATGACTTTAGAACCCACAGTGGTTGAAGCTATATGAGTTTCATGACTGTCTTGATCATGCGGTGATCTAAAATCCACCATTTACTTGATCAGTCCATTTTAGCCTTGTATTAATTAGATAAAAATTGTGCAGGCACAATACTTTTGTTGCAGACCATGGCCTTGAAGTTTGTATAAGTTTCACACTATCACATCCCTCTTTCTCTCTTAACTAAGCTATCGTAAATAAGGAGGATACTAAGGAATATGAGAGGTAAAGGTCGAGGAAATTCAGGAAGGAACACCAACAACTACAATAATACTCAGTATCAGAACAAAGGTGCCAACCAGAATGAGAATAATAGAAATGACAATGGGAGGAACAGGCCTGAGGGTAGGAAATGACCAGTGGATGGTTGCTTCACTTGTGGAGGTGACCATTATTCCAGTACCTGCCCTCAGTGTATAGTTCAAAGAGATGGAAAAGGTCCCCTGACTCAGCATCAGATTCATGCCGCTATTGATCGTAGACAGGAGGACTTTAAGGCTACTCTGATCTAGTTAGCCGGTAAGCTTTTTGGCCAAAATGTTTCCATTTTGATTGATACTGGAGCTAAAAATGTTTCATAGATCTAGAGTTGTTTCTCGTTTATCAATTAGAACTGGATATTTTTCTGAACCATGAATGGTTATGTTTTCATCTTCTTGTTTATATGTGATTAGTTCTACTTAGACATATGTGGAAAGTAGTTAGTTTCACTAACACACCAGATTCCTTCTGATCTATTAGTGCCAAGTAGCTAGACTTCTTGAGCAGGGTCAGTGCGCTCTTCATTTTAGAATGAGCCCTGGGGGAGCTAACCACTTCGTGGTTGGGTGAATTAAGCTCCTGGACCACACTTCTATTTTGAGATTTGCAGATGATTGGTGACTGATGGCTTAGGAGACAAGAGCATGCAGATGTATAGTTGTCCGATGGAATTCATGTTATTGTTCATATGACCCTATGGTTTTGTACATAATATATTTGTGTTATAATCCATTTATGATGTAAAGTGCATGACAAGTTGGTTGACATCCTAAGTTATTGAATAATTATAATTTTATTGATTATGAATTATTTAACTTCTCTTATTTATGAAGAGTCTTGTATATTTGATAGTATTGTTGGTTTCTATTTTTGTACTTCTTGGAAGTTATGAATATTTATTATGTCATTTAAGAAAGAATTTATTATATTGTCTTATCCTTTTTGTTGACCTGTCCATAATGATTGACCAACTATAACTGTTAAATCGACATTTGAATATTTTTCAATATTTTTCCTTATGTGGCATTTGTTGATATTCTCGGTCTTTACACACACTCGCCATTTCAATGTAGAGGGACTGATCCAAGGTCCATGTCATTACTGTCTAGCTCTCTCACCATAAACCTGTATCAAACACTCCAACCAAAACATCTTGCCTATAATTTGGCCTATTGAACTGCATGGCAGTCATAGCATCAAGCCCGATCGAGAAACTCTAGACTATGTGTTGTATGGACTTCACAGATGATCTCTAGATAAATCCAAAAAGTTCCATCTATTTTCTCCAGTGCTGCAACTTGAACAGTGTTCAGGCATGTAGCAAACCCATGAAAGACTTCTTCATAGTTATACAAAATGTTCACTTTGGCATCTAGGGCATGTGAAAAAAAAGACACAAAGTTGAAAGCTCCTGGGACCCAAACACAGGGCTTCTTCTCTATGCGGTGGTCTACTTAGGAAGCCTGGGCACACATACTACAAAGGGTAAACGCTTGTGCTATAGGGCATACTTTTGCATGTGCAGGACCTGATTTCATACAGCTGCCATAGGTGAGTGACAAAGATGGGTCAATTTTTCTACCCTAGTGCTGACAAGTGCGTGGGTGTTGCACTGCCTCGCCACAGACCATTGTCTTGCAGCGGTTGAAAAGGCACATGTTGAAGGTCACCACAGTTGCTCTCCATGCATAGGGAAGTCGCCGACTTCTACAAACTGTCTGTAATGATGTGATGAACACCACAAATAACAAATAAAATTCATCATTAAAACAAACATTGTAAACCTTCTAGCTTCTATGTTTTAAGTTTTAAAAAAAATCTCTATTCCAATTCTATGCCTCAATTCTAATTCCAGGTTCTAAGGTGGAATTGCAGAATGCTAATTTTGGACCAAAATTAGAATTGGCCTATACCAATTCGCCAATTCCCATTTTCCAATTCCAAGTCAATTCTAGCAACCAAACGGGCTGGTGAACAAGAACATAGTGATAGCCTAGAATGGGTCATAGATTCATCGGAGAAGTAAAGTACATATAGGCGGAAAGTGCAATAAAGTCCAACCATAAAAGGAGGAAAGAATTGGAGGGTGATAAAACTGCCCAAGAAACTCGGATGATGTGTCAAAATGAAATCAACACATCTCTAGTAGACTCCTAAATGATGACAATTTGTGTAGACAAGTGTCAAATGATATAGATGACTGAATAGACTTAAAATCGTAAATATAAATAAATTAAATAATTACATTAACAAATGCTACAATCATAGAATGATATAGCAATTATCATTCTACGATTAATTAAGTATTAAATTCAAAGGCATATGCATATCCATTGCAATTACTACTACCCAAAGAACATGCATAAACACTATATAGCATATGATTCCAACACTTTCCCAAAGTAATAGAGACAATCTGATTGTATCTATGGATATTCGAATGAGAATCTTACATTTATATGCAGCCATGACTAATAAAGAAAAGAGAAATATAAAATAACATATAATCGGTGAGAATGATACAGGAAAACTGCGGAAGGCTTATACTATAATAGAAGAAAATCTGGAAGATGCCTATGAATCAAGTCCGCATAGAGATGCACATGGTTAAACATATATGTCAAATCGCTACTCATCAATAATCATAGGCAAATATCGCAAGAAATATCTTAATTTCTCACCACAATAAAAGAAGAAACAGTTATGGGAACACAACGAGGAAGGACTATTGTGCGGCTAGAATTCTGGTTCATCTCTTTTTTGTGAAAGAAATGATGCACCACAAGACTATGGTTTCTCTTTTCACATTTTATCATATTGTTCATAATATGTATAATCCAACCGCACACCTCATAGATAGAATATTCAACAATTCTTGTAATTGTATGGCGTTTGGTATTTATGGAAAACTAGAGGCAAACACTCACAAAGTGAGTGGATTGAAAAATAGTGCGTGACAAGGTGTCAAAGCAACGCCAAAGTTAGGATTAAATAATGGTATACGCCTCACCAATGCCATTAAAACCTTGTCAAATAACTAAGTGCATGCCAGAATGCTTCTCAGGTTAGAGCTTTACTTGAGAACTTTAAATTTTTTCTATATACGAATATAGAAATTGATACAAGCAAGGAAAAGCACACAATTATCCATTGTTTCTATAACTAGTTCCAACTGGGACTGAAATTTCACATAAATTAATATTCCCATCTGATTTAAACAGGTAACACTTCCTAGGAAAATTCAATTATAATAACTACACCCAATGCTATACCAATTCATTTCTTTACAACATAGTAAGATTCTAGGAATGCGAGAAATCAAAAGGAATGATCCCTTCCTCAGTCGAAGATCAAGAACAAAGAAGAGCGATTTGCCCACCAATCTCCAGAAAACGAACCAACACCAAGCGAATGAAATCACAAACCAAGAAGAATCCCCCCAAATGTTTATTCGAAAGCCCCCGAGAATATATACGATAGAATTCCAACCTTTCAATCTAACAAAGGTTGTGATTTTGAAAACATAATTAAATTAAATGGTATAATTCATATTAGATTTAAAATACAAATTAGTTAATAACATTCATATAACATCAATCTATGTGCATATATTTTAATTGAATTGAAATAGCGAAATCATAAGATTAACAATTAGTTTTTATATGAACATTAATGGAAATTTACTTAATAATTATTCAAAACATGTTAACATAAAGAGTACAAAGTTATTATTTTTTATATGAACATTAATGGAAATTTATTTAATAATTATTCAAAACATGTTAACATAAAGAGTACAAAAATAATTTTGTGGAGAATACCAACTAGCAACATTACAATAGTCTTTCCAAAAATAGAAATATGTAAATCCATAGCATAACAACTCAAAAATAAATTTATGGTATTAAAAATAATAGGAAAGCAATGTCTTGCCCCTTAGAACTAATATGGACCACATAGAATAGAATAATCGTGGAAAGCAAGTAACAACCATCCAATTCACACTTCATTTAGTACCAATATATGCATATACATTCATTGAGGAAAAGGAATCTACATTTTATTAGAATTTAACTAATGCACATTATGTAATTCTCATATGCTCAATCACACATCTATTAACAATTTCATATAATTGAATAAGTTACATTTATGTTTATCAAAAAAAGCATCCTTTAATAATTCTATTACACCTCAATCCTAACTAATCAACGGTCACATATAGTACAATTTTCAGAGATTTTCTTCCTT
Organism: Thuja plicata; assembly: GCA_018584345.1. NCBI lineage: Eukaryota > Viridiplantae > Streptophyta > Pinopsida > Cupressales > Cupressaceae > Thuja > Thuja plicata. The sequence goes on from MU223197.1 coordinate 125,842, forward strand.
GTGTACACTATTACAGGTTTGTAATGAACATGACAGAAAATAACGCTTTACACAATGTACGAACAACAAGGAATACATCAGAGTAGCCATCATAAGAAAAGAAAAGGAAAAAAAGGATTATCAAATTCTACATTTAATCATAAAATATTGGCAATTTCAACAATAAATCAATTGTGACAATGATAAAAAAAAACTAGATAGACAGAGGAGTTCAGAGGCTCGTCGAACCATAAGAAATTGAAAAAAAATACTGCTAGGGGCCACACAACACATGGAATAGTACATCAATAAAGCCATGAATCATTAATCACAAAAAATTCACATAATAACATGATTGACATTAGGAGATTTGAGGACAGGTGGTGGTGCTGTCTCTTTCCCATCCACACTGTCTCTCGGGTTTTTACTGTTAATTCTTTGGCTTGGAAGAATGATGCTGAGAAGGTGGAGGATGGATGGACAACAGTTAAAGGAAAGAAAGTTAAGTCTTCTACTCCTTCTTTTGATATGAATTTACGGTCAAAAAGGCTGGGCCAAATGTAAATCTTGATAACCCTTTGTTGGTTTGCTGGTCTAGCCTATGTTCCACTTTTTGAGGAATTTTGGGTGTTCCCTTTGATTTGTGTGGTGGTGCCTCACAGTTTTAGTTTGTCCTTTCAATGAATTATCTTTCGTTATTTTTTTTGTAAAAGGTTTCGGGTCCTTTTAAAACTTGTTTTTACTTAATCAGAACATGATTGACATTAGCCACATATAAGAGAGTAACAATTTCACAACATCCAAGTGTATAATATCTAGAGTGCGTACATAGACAAAATGAACAATTGAGTCATTCTATACCTTATTCATAAGCAAATTTTCTAATCCACATGTCAATAGTCCAATAGTCCAAGAGCCTGTTTGGACCCCATAAGACATTGGACTATGTTATTTGAATCATCTTCTAACCAAATTAACATTTTTACAATTGAGAAGATAAGCTATTCTTAATCCATGAAAGGTAATAATAGATTCCGCAAACAATGTAGTTTATCTAGCAACAGAAAGGAACTGTCACTAATAGACTACTATAATAAAGTTACCAACCATATACACTTCTTCTTCTTCTACCAAAAAAAAAAGAAGACTATGTAATACATACATATGATTAATGATTAGAAGAAAGGCCATGTTAGTAAAAAATACACAATCTTACTCTAAATTTTATAAACATTTACACATATAATTATTCTCATTATTCAACAATAAGAATGATATTAGCAATGCCATTTAATAAAATAATAGCTCTTAAATGAAATATAAAATAAATAAGTCAAAGTTACATAAAAATTGAGGTAAGCAAAACACATCTGGTAGTAAATTTTGATATGGCTGCAGCTGCCAAGGATAACTTTGAAATGGTTAATACGTGTATATTCGGCATAGCTCACCCACTTTGAAAGTAAAGCACAAACGGTAGACTTTAAACAGAAAATGGCGAACACGCTGGAAAAGGATTCAAGTTTGAGAGGCTTTCCCAGCACATACTGTCATTAGATGAACGAATCAGGGAGATTTTGTCTTGGATGCTTGCTCTTGAATTTTGACACGTTAATGTGTGATGTATAGTTTATTATGAAACCTTTTAACCTTGAGACTGAAACCATAGGATCACATAAATATGAAAATGAAAATCGCCGGCTAAACACTTACTCTGAGTTCTATTGCGTTTTTTTTTAATCCATAAGAGGCCGAGGTCAAAATGTATATATTTATAAAATATTAAAACCATCACAGTGTAGTAAAATTTGCAGGTTCAAGACTCAATTCTATCAAGAGGATTGTGAACAGTAAAAAGAGCACCAAAGGTTCAACGGACACTAATCATGAGTTTTAAACAATACATAATCTAAAAAAAACTAAAGAATAAACACAAAAATATTCACAAAAAATTCCCTTAAGAACTTATCTCTTGGATTTCTAATGCGTTTTGAACTTCCAGGTATATTTTAAATTATTAAAGATCTTTATAATGATCCTTCAACTCATTTAATATCAAATGTCAAAATTAAGATTACAAAAATACAAAGTGAAGGTGTAAATTTGTATGGTAACTTTAATTCAAGAACAAAATTATAAACGAATCCAATTTCATGTGCTCAAACTCCAAATTTTGTTAATGTCAATCATTTCAAGTCTTCTGTAATGTGCGCATAATAATAAGCAAGAGCTCATGGACTTCCGATGATCACATTAATATAAAATAAATAATCATTTTTAATCTTGATCTTTCTGAAATTGGGCTTTTAAACCTCATTTCACATCTTATGCAAATTAACATTGAATTGTAGAGTCTGAGTTTTATGAGCTTTAGATATCTCAATGGTGAATTATATGACAATTTTCTCTGTTATCTTCAAATCTTAAGATTCTCATGATTCAAAATTCTATATCTAAGATTAATATTTGTTAAATATAAATATTCTTCATTTTTTTATTAAAACAAATTTATTAAAATAATTGTACTTAATTTTTCAGCTCAAACATTCAGGTTTCATTTTCTTTGTGCAAGTGATTCAAGTTCCATAAACAAGCTCATTGCATTGGATTTGAAAAGGTTTCTTTAGAGAACAAAGTTTTCATGATTTGATGAATTGGACCATAGTGGTAATATACTTCGGAGTACAAATAATTCTATTATTACAATGACTTGTCAATACCTTCTCTTTCTTTTTACCTTTCACATGTACTCACAATTAATAAATGAACATCAAAGATAGAAAACATTAATATCAAACCTATGTAAAATAAATTATGCCAAACTTAGAAAATAGTCTAAAACCATAATTTACAACTTGCAATTTTCTCGAGATCTAGATTCTAAGATTTAGACCTTAAGAAGCTTTATAATTTTCTCTTGAGATCTATAATCTAAGGATTAGATCTTAAGAAACTATCATTTGGAAATGTAGAATCTAAGGATTAGATCTTAAGACACTATCATTGGGAGACGTAGAATCTAAGGATTAGAGCATAGAAAATTATCATCTAAGTATTGGATTTATAATCTAATGGTTGATAGTGTTCATAGATGATAGAAAATTATTAAATAATGATTGAATTTAAACAATACATCTCTTGTACATATGAAGCTATATGCAGTTATAGCTTTTGATGATGTCTATATGTATGTCCATAGTAGGGTGTTTTATTAATTAGGGAGGTTTATAAATACTAATTCAAATTTTAGGAGTTTTTAAAATAGTAACATCAAGATTTACTTGGGTTCATAATAAATCAATTAGAGGTCTTCTACATGCAACTATATAAATGATTTTATCTATTACACATTGATAAGGGACATTTTCTTTGGTTTCTCATCCATATATCTACCCATTAATTTTTAACCTTATATTTTGATCAATATTATCTTACTTTAATTAACATTCCATGGGTTTGAAGGATGTCTTATTGTTCCTTATTTGATTCAAAAAAATATATCTATTGTTTTGCCTTTCATTTAAAATTCTATTACTAGATTTGATATGAAATAAATAACAAAGATAAATATTTTTGAATGGAAATATACTCACCAATGTCTACAACTAAGAATTATGCCCCTAGAACCATATTTATAGCTTCCAACATCAACCCATTTGGAGCCAAATGAACCATGTTTATCCTTTGGTCTGTTACGAGACTAAGATATGACATTCATTGATGAGGATTGAGCAATTAAATGGGTGTATCCATCTTGGCACCTAAACTAATTTCATCCAAGAATAAGAGATGAATGCATAGAAAAATCCTATTTGATCTATTTATAATATAACCCTATAATAATTCACATAAGTTAAACTAGCTTTGGCATTGCAAGGAAGAAAAAATTTCTTCTATACATGTAACCTAGAAAAGTATAAAGTCCACATAAAATTGAGTACATATAAATCTTGTAAAATTTTGATGAAATCTTGAAAATGAGGATGAAATGGCATTGATGAACCTAAGTGCTAGCATGAGAGGCTAGTTGTCCAAATGTGGAAATATGTTTCTAATACAGGGTCATTCAGTCATAAGTGACCAAAAGAAGTAGAGACAAGGGAGATGTCCTAACCCACACATAGGACAAGACATCCAAATAAATGTCAAGGCATAAAAAAACATTGTTTCACCAATACACTAACATTACATCAAACTCCAACTTATTTGAGGGTTGAGGTGAATGAAGCCATTCAATCAGTTGTTAGGTGAAAAGGAGCATAAACTGTTGAGTTATCCTACCAAAAAATGTGATTCATCATATCATTAGGAAATCATGAGCTTGGATAGTGAGAATATCATTGAATGCCTCTTAAAGACCCCAAAAGGGACTAGAGCATTATGGAATGACATTAATGGTCACTAGAGAACCCCCTTTAGATTTTAGACAGGATACATGGAGAGGATCATGGAACTTTGTCTCATTATTGATTTCAACAACCAAGGAGCAAGGAGGAGAAGAGTGTTCACACATAAGAGTATTGTAAAATATATTTAGCTACAGATGGACCTATATTATCTCTAGAAGCTCAGAAAAAATACAATTTTACTCATCGTAGATTTGGTAATTTCCAAGTAGCCCTAGCATGCAAAGAAGATAAATTAATTCTAGAAGCCTCACTAATAGAAGTTCCTTTTCTTGTTTTTTTCATAATCTACATAATTAAACTTTAAATGTTTACCCTAGAATATTTAATTACATTAATAGGAACTAATATTATTTAGAACCCAAACGTATCAAAGATAAGAGTGTATAATGGTAGTTTAGTGATTTTATTCAGTCATGAAACATCATTAATGGAACTAGAGAAGTATCCTGCACAATTAGGAGGTAACCTAATTTATTTAATCTCTAAGACAACCTCCTATTTATTGGATAGACTTTCTCAATTCTTACATCATTCCTAAGAAAAAAATGTATCAACTATATCATTTCTGAGAGAAACAAATTTATTTTTGTACCCTCTTAAAATTTGCTTAGATTATGGACTAGATTTTTTGAATATGATAAATCACATTGAAATTCTACATTGAGAGTTAGGATCCATATATCACTATAATTTTCATAACCCTACCTTGTCTTCATTTCTCTCATTGAAAAATTAAAAAAAAAATTCATCAAAATAAGCTTGATCAATTATTCTAGGTCATTTTATCACTTTTATCCCAATATTCTTTCCCTTTTCTAGGAGTTGATATAATACTCTTACATGTTTAATATGTTTGTAGAGGCTCATGTTGCACACTATATGGAAACCATGACCCATAGCCCCTAACGATTGTATTAATATTACTTATCAATAAGATAAAACTAAATTTTTAAAGTATTTAAATAGATAACAACATGAAAATAATCATTGATCCTAAAAATTGAGTTTAAAATATGAAAAATAAAATATCAATATAAAGAAATGTAGATATGAATATGCTTATCATCTTTAAAACCTTAAAGTTAAGATTGTTTCATGTAAGATCCATTAGGTCCATAATAACTATGAAGGGAAATAAAATTTCCCTTTAGATTAACCTAATCTAATAAAGTAATTCATCCAAATAAGCACAAAACGACTTAAATTGAATAATTATAGCTAGGATCACTAATATTATATTTTATCATAGATGAATAAGGAACATGAATATGGAGTGGAGTACTTAGATCTATGATCAAGAAGTATAGGCTAACAAAAAATTAGGAAAATATACCTATGTCTACATAGATAATGATGCCCCTTTATTAAATCAATCTCTTATATTCTACATTGATTCTCGATTGTATCAAATGTTTAGTTTATAATCATTAATTAACAATGAATCCCACTATAATTTTTAATTAAAGGTAGTAAAATGGATTGCATAGAATAAAATTGTTAATCTCATGAAATGACTTTAAATATTGTGAGTTTGGTTGTGAAATGAATTTGTGTCAATTTCATGAGAAATGTGTAGCATGAGAGACTCGTTTATTTTGATGAGAAACTTGGGAGTCAAGATCTCAACTTCCCTACCGTCATCGAAGTCAATCACACATTTTGAAACCTCAAACATTTTACACATATCTATAATATAAAGAACCTTACTATTATATGTCAAGAAGAAGTATAGCCCAATAAAATAACATAATCTTCACATAGAATACCTATCCCACCCACCTAATTAATCTCAATAGGAGTAAATAAACTAAAATATTCTTATGCTTGTCATCATTTTTTACGCATAATGGTTCTCTACAAATATCATACAACTTAGGGGAGTTCACAAACATATTATATACATCAAATACATTAAAAATGGGGAGAACCAATGGTAAAATGAACTATAGATGCGCATTTAGTAAATATACAAGATTACCAGAATATATGACTCAAATTAATTTTTTGTTAAACTAGAGGAGTCAAAAAAATTGAAACAAGACCTATATTTAGATGAACAATTACATCATTAAAGCATAATATTTTTAAAAGGATAAATTTTCTCTTTGAAACAAGACCTATATTTAGATGAACAATTACATCATTGAAGCATAATATTTTTAAAAGGATAAATTTTCTCTTTGAAGGCATCTTTGAATGTTGTCACTTTGGTAGAATTCAAGTGAACACAATAGTTAAACACTTGAGAGAATTCATAAAAAGTTTCAATGTAGTGGCATTAAAAATGAAAAATGAGAAAACAAGTTTGTTTGACCATTTTCAAAATATAAAATTGAAATTATAAAATTAATTAAATGCAATGTCATCAAGCATTATATTCAACTGCTTAAATGATCTTAAAAAAAATCTAATATATTTATTATAAGAACCCTCTCAATATCCCTAACAACATCATTGATATCACTAGGGATGTCAATAGGCCTGTACACCCAAGATAGGAAAAGTCTAGCATAACCAATGAAAGAGAGAAAAAAGAACTAGACAACATAATAAGAACAAATATCACTTTGATACTAATTATAAATTTTTTATTATGTCAAAATTTGCAAATGCAAATAATTTACAAGTAGACAAAAATACTCTTAAAAAACCCAAAACTATTATTATTAGATATTGGGAAAATAACATTACATATATATTATGCTTCTAGCTTGTAAGGAATTTCGGGTCCCCATTTAAAACCTGTTTTTCTTGCAATAAAAAAAATTACATATATATTAATATCCTAAATTTTGGAAATGTAATTGATATCCAAGAAATTTGATAGAATCATAAGAAATGCAGTGAATATTCCATTGGAAGACTAGGTAGTTTTTTATATAAAAAAAATGAAGACCTAAACATGTTTGGAAAATAAGATAATAAACATAACTAGTTTGAATGACACACCTCTGTCATTTATGCATTCATTTGAGTTTTAGATCTAAAATCAATTACAATTGTTGTACCATTTTGACTAATGAACATAATCAACATGTATGTTTACTTGACAAACTCAATTCCAGAGTTTCGTTACTTCCTAGCATCATTGGAGAATTTTGCATTTATTGAATAAATGAGAACACATCTTGTAAAGTCTCTTTCCATATCTTTTTATTTCCTAATCACATTTCTTTTGTTCCCACCACCTAATTTGGGGCATTGGATATGTAGGTCAATTTTGATGAGGAATATGAGTCTTCTAGTTTACATTTGTGTTGTATATTTCAACACTAGATGATTTGATGATTGAGTATCTTATTGTGATTTATTTCATTCTTTCTCATATTACTTCATTCTAATTTTATGAAGACTTATGGATGCAGATTTAAAATATTAGACACTTTTGTAAACTATAAATAGATATATCATGTCTCCACAAGAAATATTTACCAAAATATTAGTAGTACTTTGTAACATGTAGATTTCAAAGTAAAAATCTTGTAGCACAAAAATGTGTTATTAAATTCTAATGTATGCCAACTTTTTTCATTTCAATCAAATAGTGTGCCTTTAATATATAGTATGGATGAGGGTCTTGGGAGCTTGTTTTAGATTTGACCAGAATCTGGCTAAAATATGAGGCATTTAAAAGAACTTCAATATACCATTTTTCTCAGAGTGCAAATTTGAAATAATTGAACCCTTCTTAGCTTTATTTTGAGGCCTTTTTATATTCTTAGTGCTTAATGTAGACCTTGTTTGGGTTATTGGTTTGAAGCAATTGTTATTCTAGTGCCTTGATTTTGCCCATTTAATCTAATAATTCACAAAATTTGAATCCTTGTGTGACTTTAGAACCCTTGTATTCATGGTAGTCATAAATGAAAGCATTTTGATAAACATAATGATATTTATGTTGTTACATATAGACATTCATGTGTCTACCAATATTCTTTCTTGTAGCCTATTGAGTAAGTTGAATTTTTCTTCAGACAGTGGTCTACTTGCAACCAATGGGAGCTATCAAATTACCCTATTACTGTCAATGTCATGCGCAATGCAACTAAGACCCAAATGAAATGAAGTAAGTTATTGATATTAACTTTAGATCACAGACTCATCATGTTTCTAATATTTTGTCATACTCATTGAGTAAATTTCTTACTCTAATTCATTTGTAATTTGGCATCTTACATTTTGTACAATTCACTTTTGGAACCTCGTTCTTTCTTTATTTCATTTGGAAACTAGCAGCTTACATTGTGTACAATCCACTCTGGGAACCTCATGCCCTATTATGCATTTCAAGGATAGAAACCTATAGATTGGGGATGTTATCAAACAAGAAGCAAGTGATGAATGTGATCTTATGCTTATATGGTGGATATATTAATGGTACAATTCACTCACACTAAATGTATGTTGTTTCATCACTTTGAGCTACTTAACACCTTCACAAAAGTTAAATATTCCTCAACTAAACATTACTTTAGTGCTTGTTGTTTGGCATTTTCCTTTCTTCCATCTGTTTGGAAGTGTTGTTTAAAATATATCCTCTAACCTTAATGCTCAAGTTTTCTTTATATTCTTATATCTTTGTTGATTTGCTTCTTATATTTTTTATTAATTAGGAATTGTGAAGGTGATGCCATTATTTAACTAAATTGGAACTAGCAGGTATATGCTAACAAATTCCTGATGCAACTATATATCTTGAGGCTACTTGCATAAGGCCTTTTTTCATTTCCATCACTAACTACAATAAATTCAACATTTCCAGTATCTCCATTATCAGATATAATAGTAGTTGTCAAGTCAAATCCTAGATGTTTGTCACTTATTAGTACTTGTCCTGTAGATATGTCAATATTTGGGATATACATATACATTAAATAGTAGTTGTGAAGTCAAATCCTATATGTCAGTCACTTGTTAGTACTTGTCCTTCAAATATGTCAATAGTTGGGATATACATATACATAAATTTGATGGATTTTGTTGCCCTGTGCCTTTCCTATTCTTCCATGGTGCTAGGGTTGGATTTTTCTTGCATGCAGATTTGGTGAGATCATGCAACATTTCTATGAAGACAATGTTTCTTCCTAAGGCCAAGTAAGTGCTAGAATTTCTCAAAAAATATTTATGCAATGGTTTTCATTGGAAAGAAAATGTAGAAAGGGGAAAGGAGGCGCTAATTGGAGTCATAAACAACCAATCTCCCATTTCTCCCAGAATTCAATCAGTCTATGATCTCTTTGGGGGAGCTCAAAAAAGAAACCCATGAAAGGAGAATAACTCATTTTAATTTGTAGAAAGACTGCTTGAAGTGGATTATGTTGAGGAAGAAGAAAAATGGAATACCATTGAAGGCTTGGTATATTACAAAGATAAATCCTCAGATGTTTCTCTGTAGGTACCCTTGGTGGATAAGTATTTTGATGGCATTCCTGTAAATGTTTCTCATCAGGTACCCTTGGTGGATAAGGATTTAGATGGCATTCCTACAATAGATAATGACCTTTCTGCTATTTCCCACACTTTTGGAATTCAAAAATCACCTAACATCAGATCAATTCCTAATTGTGGAATGATCAAGAATAAAAATAAAGGAAGAAAATCTATGGTCACACTAAGATCAGAAGATGGTGAGGACCTAGGAAAATCCAAAATCATAGCTTACTTAAATGTAGGGAAGGGAAAGTTCCTTCCCAAGTCACAATGAAGGTCCTTTCTTGGAATGTTAGGGGCCTTAATGCTCCTAACAAGAAGTGAATAGTGAAATGCTGCATCCTGATCGCCAAACCATATTTATTCTTCTACATGAAACAAAAATGAATATAGAACAACTCTCCATCTTCTCCAAAATACTCGGTGACTGGTCCGTGGAGGGATATGATGCACTTGGTTCCTCTGGAGGTATTGCCATTTTATGGAACCTAAGATATGTTAGATCTATTAGTCATAGAAAGAAATCAATTTGGATGGGGGGTGAAATTTGGAGTCTTGCACCCAATCTCGAGTTCTACATCATAAATGTATATGGCCCAAATCTAAGGAGAAGGAAATTGGAAGTCTGGTAAGAATTAAGTGAACACATTCAAGATCATTCAAATGAAAGTATCATCATTGGGGGAGATTTTAGTGCCATTGTTCATCCATCAGATAAATTAGGAGGATCTCAAAGGGAATCAAAATCTCAATCCAGTTTCAAAGATTGGCTACATGCAGAATCTTTACTGGAAAGAGAACTGGAGAATGGGAAGTTCACTTGGAACAACAAAAGGTTGGGGCCTAGTAATATTGATGAGAAACTAGATAGATTATTTTTCAAAGGAGATCTTTCTCTTTTTCCCTTTGATCTTAAAGCTTCTATTTCTCCAACCTCAGGTTCAGATCAATTCCCCATTCAATTGGAAATCCTCAATGAAAACAAACCTTTGCTCTGCCCTTTCAAATTTGAAAACATGTGGCTTAAAGATGACAACTTCCTGAGTCTAGTTTCAGATTGGTGGTTGGAATTTAAAATTAAAGGTTCAAAATTATTCTTCTTTGTTTCAAAACTTAAATATGCCAAATAGAATATACTCATTTGGAACAAAACGCACTTTAACAATATCTTTATCTCAAAAGTGGAGGTGGAGAGTAAGATCAAGGATCTGAATGATTCCATAATGCAGTTGGGGATGAATAAAGAGAGATATGATCTGGAAAAAGAGATATTAAGAGATCAGGAAGATATGTTAGCTAAGGAAGCAATCTTTTAGAAGCAAAAATAGAGAGAAAGATGGCTAGAGGCAGGAGATAAAAAAACACTAAATTCTTTCATAACAACACTAAACAATGCCACAACTTTAACAATATTCATCAAATTTCCAAGAAGAATGGCACTATTCTACAAGATCAAAATGAGATTCAAAAGGAAATAGTTAACTTTTATAAAGAATTACTAAATCACTCTAATGGCTCTCAGTTCGTAGCATAGGATGAATTGCTTCTAGAGACATTCCAAAACTCATTTCAGAAATAGATAAATCTTTGCTCCTTGCCAAATCTTGTGAGAAGGAAATGCTTGAATCTCTCTCACACATGGCTCCGAATAAAGCTCCTGGCCTAGATGGCTTTCCTCCTTTCTTCTTCCTACAATGTTGGCACAATTTTGGCAAGGAACTTACTAAGGCTCTGGAGGCAGGTCACTCCTCAGGTAGATTCTTAATTGAAATCAACAATACTTTCATTGCCTTAATTCCTAAGAAAGAAAATGCCTCTTGTATGGATGAATTCAGACCCATTGATTTATGTAATACTTTATATAAAATATTTTCTAAGGGTGATCCCACAAAGTTGTGTCCCACTTTTTGGGATGAAGGATTTCGGACTTCCTTAAAAAAAAAAAATTTGATGGCTTCGCGTGAAGTATTGACTTCGCGCGAAGTGGCTGATAGGCTTCGCACGAAGTACCCTACATGGGTGACTTCATGCGAAGTCATGACTTTGCTCGAAGTACCCCACGTAGGGTATGTTAGCACTATATCAAAAAAAAAAAAAAAAAATTTGAATCCCTTGGTCTTGTCAGTTTCCCGGGCTTATTTGATTTTAAATCCTGTGCTTTACCGCCAAAAAATGAGTCAAGTCACTTTTTGAAATATATTTCATCCTTAGTCGCTAAGTCGCACTGGTTTTATATCAAGGTTTTTAAGTTGTGCGAGTAGGCGACGAGCTGTTTTTAAAAAAGGTAAATCGCGCAGTCGCGAGCTGTTTGAGTCAAGTTGCATTATGCCTACGAGTGGGCGACGAGTAATAAAATTGTGCGTCGCGCAGTCGCGAGTTGTTTTTATAAGATTAACTTGAAGGTCAGCGAGTTATCGACGAGCTAAGGTCAAGTCTATCTCGCAGTCGCTGGAAATCAGTGCTTTTTGTTTTATGCTCCGTGACTGAGCGAGTAATGTTGGAAGTGAAGTGGTCGCGCAGTCGCGTCAAACTCATGTCAATATCTTAATGTTGCGCGAGAGCGCGACGAAGTCATGTCAGGTAGTGGTCGCTTAATCGCATAGGTTTAACTTATATTGTTTTTTACAGTGCGACAGCGCGACGAGCCGGAAGAATGAAAAAATTGCTCAGTCGCTGAAGCTTTGAGGTGATGGAAAATCAGCTCGCGACAGCGCGACGAGCAGAAAAGGAATGATGTCGCGCACTCGCTAGTCAATGATGATGACCAGAAAAGAACTCGCGAC
>MU223197.1:168620-181936 GCA_018584345.1 Thuja plicata
GGGTGACGGGTTAATTCTAGGTGAGTCCGCCCAGCAGAGCAGAAGGGGGTTGTGGTCAGAGGTAGTTCTAGGGAGAGCCTTCAAGGTGGAGTTCAGGCAAAGATTCCAAGAAGGATTGGCAAGGATCTTGTCAAGTCGCACCTGGATAAGATGAGAACCTTTTCTGTTGTTGGACCAGGTGAACGGTTCACCTTTCAGGGCAAGGTCGAGAAGGCCTGTGTAAGAAATAAATTCTGCCAGATCTCCCATACTGTCCGAGAAATCAATAAGCCCGCCACACTTCTCTGAAGGGTACAGGGGGGTGTTAAAATCACCAGCCAAGAGATATTTCGTCGAGCCCACAGAGTCCAACTGGATTTCCAATTCTTTCCACAGAGTGGCACGCGCATGTCTGGTGTTGGGAGCATAGATATTAAACATGGTCCATTCAGAGCCAGACTTTCTGAAAGTAACCGCTAAGTAGTTTGGGGAGGAGTTAGCCAACTGCCCCGTTAATCTAGATGGGTTCCATAGCGTGGCTATACCACCTGACGCTCCCGCCGCTTCTGAATAATAGAACTTAGCTCCGGGCCAGAGGAGAGGCACCAGATTACTAAAGGACCTAGCAGACATTTTAACCTCTTGTAGAAGAATAATCTCTAATTTTAGATCAAAAATGTAGTGTTTAACAGCCGTTTGTTTGAGGGCACTGTTCAGGCCCCTTACATTCCATGAGAGGCAGTTCATCTCTTACTTTTGAAGCTAGTTTCCAGGGTCTGTTGCCTTCCTGCCGCAACCTCCCTTGTGGATCCTTAAAAAAACAAATTTAAATTGTATATTATGTAGTCATTTAACATTGATTATTAATAATATATTGTGTGTGTGTGTTTTAGGATGGTTATAATAAGTGGGAAAGGATGTGGGGGATGTTTTTCAAATATAACTAATGTAGAGAAGGGCAATGCAGATGAAGACGACACGTTGTTTGTAGTTTTTCTTGTGTGGCATTTCCCCTACTCTAGGTGCCTATAGTCTGTTGTTTGTTTCTCGGCTTCTACCTCTAGCTTTGGATAGCATTTTTGCATTGGGTTTGGGTGCCTATGTCATTGTCTTCTTTTTTTATTGCTTTTCCTATTTGTGGATGAGGATTTTGTCATGGTGATGAGCTTGGTGAAGGTGTCTGAGGCTTTTGGTGTTCCTAGTGTTTTATGGCACCTTGCGGCCTCCGAGGTACTTTGTAGTTTTTGGTGTTGGTGATTGATGGCTCTATCTGGCTTTGTCCTTTTGTGGGAGAACATTGGTTTGCTTCAACACACTTTGGTGGGCAAAGAGAGAGTTGGTTCGTGTTTCCTATTGTTGGATTTCTTCTACTTTTTGGTTGTGCTTCCCATTTTCCGAAGAGGTGTTGGTTGGGCCATCTCTGGTGGATTTTTCATTTTTGATGGCTAGTTGGGTATTTTCATCATTCAACAAGTCTTTCTAACAAATCAAAAACTCATTTTTTTAACCTTTGCCTATCTTCCCCATTGAAAAAATAAAATAATATTTTAACACACCTTTTAGAAGAAAATACATTCCTCCTATCTCTTTTGGATTTTTTTAATCACTTCAGCTCTTCCTTGATTTTTAACTTTAAAAATATTTGCAACTACTTTTCTTCATGAACCACGATTTCATAACCTATGTTCTAATAATCCCATGCCCACATTCTTGTTCCCGATATTCTACTCTGATACCAATTGTAAAATCTTGAGAACGGAGAGATATAAAACAAACTCTGAGAACACATAGATTTTAACACACAATTAAATCTGTATTCATATTCTAGGTCCAATTACATCATGCCACTATTATAAGGTCTTACACAATCATTACAGGCTGCTTAGAATAATATAGAGCAACTGTATTTATAAACTGTTAACATTGCTCCACACACAGCCATTTGGAAAAAAATAATATGTATGCTCGAAAATAAAGGAATGTCATACCAAAAAAGAGATAAAATATGTTTTGTTCAAAAATGAAGAATTATCTAAAACTCCAAACTTGCATGGGAGTCCTACTTTATTGCAATAAAACTAGTGTCTAAATAAAGCTAAAAAACTAAAAGTTCAATAAAACTAAAAAAATCTCCATCCATGATGAATCTTTGAATCATCAACCATTTACATTTGGCACCAATCCAGAACTCATAGGATCACAATTTGATGCATGGAATCATTTGTCACCTATAATAATTAAAATGACTAGGTATAAATATTATATATATAAAAGAAAAAAATTATTACTGTATGTGATGCCGTTGAGTTTCCTTGGACGCAGGTTCCACAGAGTGAAGAAAAAAATGGGAACTCAATATTCATAAAACAAAAATGTTGGTATGGGTATGCCCAACATAACACAAAGTACACAAGTTTGAATTAGTTCCACATCTATTCGATGGGGTCACAACAAAGCTTGAAGTTATCCTTCTACTTGTATAGTAAGAGGCAGAGGATAATGCATAGATAAATCAGAACAAAAACACAAACATAAAAGTTAGAATTAATAGAAAAATACTATGTATTCATATGTATTTCAACAAAAAAAAACATTATAAATATATCTCTATTAAACTTAAAACAGTTGCACATTCATATGCATTTTTTCTTGAATTAACACATCCCTTGCTTTAACCCAAACACGTCAAATGAAAAGCTTCAATTTTATATCCAAGGACCCGATTAATTCTCAACTACCTTCCCTCTAGTGTATTAAGGGGAAAAAAAGAGTTTTTTTGCAGGCTAACAACTTGTCCCGAGGCACTTTCATAGAGTTGAATAGAGATTTTTAACATTTTCACCTTTGTAATTGAGTTTCCCCCATAAGAATTGTATCATCAACAAACTGTTGATGAGAGAAAATTAAGTTTCAGTAAGGAGAAAGGCTTCTTAAGTTGCCAAAAAAACCTAGCTTGCTAATGTATTTGCTAAATGATTCTTCCATAAGGATAAAGAGAAAAGGAGAAATAGGATCGCCCTTCCTCCGACCTCTAGACGAGGAAAATAAATTATAAGGTGCCTTATTGATAATAAAAACATGGCTAGCAGTGGAGATTGGTTGAAACACAATCTTCAAAAAATTCCCATCAAAACCAAAAGCACTAAAAACCTTCAGAAGGAATTTGCAATTGACCCGATCATAAGCTTTGAGGAGGTATAAGTTCAAGAGAAATCCCACCTTCTTATTGATAGTAAAGGAATGAATATTGTCATGCACCATAATAATAGAACCAAGGGTTTTCCGTCTAGACACAAATCCATTTTTTTGACTTGAGACCAATTGAGGTATCATTGTCTTCAATGTAATAACGAGGATTTTAGAAAAGATTTTATAAATAGAGTCACATAAGCTTATTGGTCTAAAATTCTAAAAATTATCTGCAGAAGGCTTCTTAGGAATAAGAACATAAATGTTGCAATAAGTTCCTTCAATAACTTTTTGGATCCAAAGAATTCTTTAGCCGCTGCAACTAAATCTTTTGCAATAATATCCTAATAAAATTGAAAGGAAAAAATAAGGAAATTGGTTGGTCCAAGTACTTTATTACCTTCAAAAGAGAATACTGCATTATGAACTTCCTGTTCTGAGGGGATCCTAGAAAGAGCTAGGTTCATTTTTGGGGTAACCAAAGAAGGGATTTCATCAACAAAATTATTTTGACCTTGGACATTAATAATATCATCATTAGATAATAGGGAGGAAAGTAAATCCATGGCCACTTACATGATCTCCTCATCTTTACGAAAATATCTCCCATTCCAAGTAATGGAATGGATTCTATTAGTTTCTTTGTGTTTCAAAGATGGACGTGTGGAACAACTTGGTATTACAATCACCACTTTTAAGCCAAATAGATCTCAATATCCATTTGGGTAAAAGCACAATAATCTGTCACCCTTTTACAAAGGAAAAGGACAACAACACCAAAACTGTAAAACTTCAAGGGCATAAAAGTCACATTTCTATTGAGAATTTGAAGATGATGTAAACTGATGAAATGTGTCAAATAGAATGAATTATATGCCTATAATTTTAAAAAAAAAAATTGAACCAAAATTAATATGTTTTTTGAAATTTTTAAGTCTATTTTTCATTTTCTGAAAAAACTGTAAATCAGGGAATTTACTTCCCGCCAAATAATTATAAGTAAAACATTGTTTTTTCCTCCAATTTCATAATATGTTTTAGATGACATGTATAGGTAGTGCACAAAAAAAGAAATAAGTTTTTTTGATGTATAGTTTGCCCATTATAAGTATTCAAAGTCGAACTTACTTGAAATCAACAGTTTTTTTCTCCCGCCATTTTTATCCTATCAAAACTATACCAAAAAAAAATAAAATTACATATTATTGAAGATGACTCTCTTCTCTAGTGTTATCTATGATTTTAAAAATTTTATGAATTGATTTTGAATTTTTTTATATTATCTGAAGCAATGAATTCTGAAAGCTCTAATAACCTACATGTAGTTTTTAATGAATTTGTTCAATGTTTTGTAGTCAAAACAATATAAAATTTATATCTCAATAATCATAGTTTCGAGATCTAGAAAAGGGCACTTTTAGTTTTTTGACATTGTCTAGTTTGAGCAGAGAAAAAACCAGCAGAAGTGCAAACTTCAAGATTTTTTATGTTTTTGGAGGTTTGCCTGCCACATGGCATGCCCCCTAGGTTGACTCGGCCGAGTCAGACTCGGCCGAGTCCTACTTGCCCTCCCATTGGCTCGTGCACGAGCAGACTTGGCCACGTAGGCACCATTTGGTGCCACATAAACTCGACTGAGTTAGATTGGGCCGAGTTTGACTCAGCCGAGTATGACGTGAATGAGCGCCCCAAATTGTCCTTAGGGGTGACAGATTATTGTGCTTTTACCCATTTCCAAAATCTTATTTATTTATAGATAGCCAGAGTGTCATTCATCTTTCCAAGATATCTTCCTTGCATTCAAAGACAAAAACACATACAGTTGAGGTATCACTTCATTCGGTCGGTATTGCATGATGGACGGTTAAGGCTGGAAAAGATACATGTAGATAAAAATCTAGATAGCCAGAGTGGCATTCATCTTGCCAAGATCTCTTCCTTGCATTCAAAGATAAAACACATACAGTTGAGGAATCACTTCATTCGGTCGATATTGGATGATGGACAGTTAAGGCTGGAAAAGATACATGCAGATAAAAATCTAGTTGATATGTTTACAAAAGTAGTGACAAAGGAGAGGTTGAAGTCCTCTTCAGCTTTAGTTGGTCTTCAAGACTAAAACAATAAAATAGAACAACATAGTCCACGGTGTTTGTTTCTAGTGGGAGTTACAGGGGTAGCTGTATTGCTACAGGATCACTCTTCGAGTGGGATATTGTTTAGTGTGGTGCCTAATTAGTCTCCAAGTGGGAGACTTATGATATGTGGTGATTGATAAGGCAAGTACTGTACAATTTCTTGCAATTCATGGGGTTCAGGGCAACGATGCAATTTTTCTTTTTGGTTCTCCTCAAACATTTTTGGGGTTGACTCGTCAACCATTTCCCTAGGTTTACTCATCAAATATTTTCCTAGGTTGTCTCATCAAGCAAGTTTTAGGGTTAGGGTTTTTCTAGAAGAAAAATGGTGTTAGGGTTATGTCTTGTTAGAGTGAAGATGTATTGTAGTATTTGGAATCTCTATTTGGTGGACGTAGCCCAAGATTGGGTGAACCACATTAAATTTGTGTCTTCTTGTTCTACTTATGTGTGCTTTATTAATTTGTATTATTGGTTATATTTGCATGTAATTGTTAGATTTTTGCCTTCTAATCCAAACAGAGAAATAGGTCTAGGTTAAGGTTGTGAAATCTTTAATATTGTTAAAGAGAAGTCAAATTAATTTTCTTTATTTTATTCTTAACCTCTAGGCAATTAAATTTTAACATTTATCATCAATGCAAAAAAGGATAATTAAATTGCTTACCAATATTGCAAGATTCTGAAATCTCACTCGATTTTGTTAAAAGAACCTCTTTCTAACAATTTTTTGAAGATTGATTTCTTATGGTGCATTAATTGTTTTGATAGAGACATGCTTGAAAATAGTTTTAAAAGCATCAAGACGCCATAACAACTTTAACTACTTTTTGGCAAGAAAGCATTGGATTGTTATGCTCAGTGGACCATAGATTTATTTTCTAATAGTCTACTAATATAGTTTAAAAGAGCGTCTATGCTAATTGAAACACATATTTAACTTTTTATGAATAATTAAGAATATTAATGTATAAATTATTACTAGAAGCTAAATAATAGAAAACCATGAATCACCAGTCAAAATTCCACCTGAAATGTTACTTTGGGAAGTTGAATATACTTCTGTATTTCTACCTTAAAACATTACTTTTAGAATTTGAATATGAACATGTGCAGTGAGAAGCCAATACTTTCAGTCTGTTATTTAAATAAAATATTTAACTCTCCTTCTTTACTACTAAAAATCATTTGATTCTCATATTTGGTGAAGCCCAGATTTAAAAAGCATGAAATCTCTAATTAGGATAAAAACACGTACTTTCAAATTCTGGGGTATTTCCCTATAAGCTTTTCCCTCGTGTGTTACTCAAAATACAATCACGGACACAAATCCACATGGAGAAATCTTAACCTCCACCTCCAATGCCAAGAAATTAGTTTACCGAATCTTTCACACTAATCCCAAACTATTTACAGAAAGGATAATTATGGAATTCTTAATATCAGCTAAGAGATGAGAGTTTATATTATGAATGCCCATAAGTATGAATGCCAATGTTGGAAAGATTATACTTTCAAATAGGAGATTAACATATTGTGGCTTTACTACCTGGTATACATAGATTTTTAAAACTGGGTTACATGTCATTCTCATGCTACTCAATTATATGTCTAGCAGACATAAACAAATATTTCTGGCAGACATAAAAACTAGGCCAAGACAGATTTGGCTATTTCCAAGATCGGATTTTTATTGGCACATCTTTATTGACATAAAAATCCCATCTATAAATAGCTTTGTCTGCACATTGTGCCAAGTGTTTCTCCAGTTTCATTGACTGCATTGTCATACTCATATCTTACTATTAACATGATTATTATCCTCTTCATCTTTCTTTCTTTTTTTTGAAGATTTTCTCCATAACCTTCAAATGTTATCGTAATCTAATGCGCAATCGGAAAGATTCAGTCACAAGAGTAAGAAAAGTGTGAACAAGCTCCATAACTATTGTCAAAGCTCCACTTAGCCCTTAAGGTGTTGTTATGTCTGGTAGGATGACTATGATAGTGAGAAAGATGCTTATAGCATACTCCTCCTCTGTTCTCCCACCATATTAGGGTCTTCCCAGAGGAAACTTGGTGCATTCTTCTCTATCTTTCTTGTCTATACTCTGATTTTCATGTTTTCACAATGTTGTAAGTTGATGAACATGTTACAGAGGATATGGAGAATTTGTAACTAATTCTGGCAGACCTTGATTTGATGTCAGTTATCTATTCAGTAGCTAACCATCTTATTGAATATTTAAAAGTGCCAAGTGTCTTGAAATGGAAGGGAGAAAACTTTAAGAGGGAAGTTTGAGAATGCATAGATGACGGGATGTAATTAATAATGAGGGCCTTCATTTTGGTTAAGCAAAAGAGCTGTGAAGACTTGAGACTTGAAATCCAACAAGTGTTGATCATTTTAACATTGGTATATTGTATTTTAAATTCACATGTTCAAACAACAATTCCTTTGGTTTCCATCTATAATAATTTGTATGATCTCGTATCCAAATATCAGTGCTGAAATTTAGCACTATAATGCTACACATCACATATTTGTTTTTTTGTTTTCTTTCTTTTCAAACTCCCCACAAAGAAAATAGAATAATAAATCTATCTAATTCATTTGAGAATAAATCACGGGAAGATTTACCCATGTTCAAACCATGTATTGTAGGCAAATCCTGCAAGACAACATTTCTTTGATGGATTTTATCAAATAGAGCACAGGCCTTACTTGTACTTCCACATGCAAAAGTATGCTGGAAAATGGTTGTCAAAATGGATTTTTCACCTTGTGAATTGCATTTGCCTGAGAGTTTCAAAAGCCTTAGCAAAAATGAAAAGAAGCACCAACATTCCATAAAACGACATTTCATTGAAGCATATTACAAAACAAAAGGGCATGCATACACATTTGCTTTGAAATTTTACAGTAGTTTCAAAAAATCAATTATGTGCAGACCCTACAATCCATTGAAAATTACAAGCCGCCGGCTAGGTTAGGTTGAAGCTTGAAGCAAATAATGCTGCCTCATTCTATGTAATACACAAACTCCTCATTTTGTGTGGATGAAGCCTTGCAGTATGGTGAGTTCTTCTGGCTTACTAAGTTTTGTATGTCGTGTGACAGGTGGAAGTTTCTTGTTCGGAAGGAGCAGGATCATTCTTTTCTGTCAAATTGAACAAGTAGTTTTACAACAAAACCAGTACACATAGTAGCATTAGTTTGTTGGTCAGGGGCTACACTTTTGTGGTTGTGATTTTTCCTAGTCCTATCATTAGGCGGACAATATATAAAAATAATGACCATGGACAGCTCTCTTCTTGTGCCCTTATCATTTTGCCTACAGATATGGCATAGCTCTTCAAAACTTGAACTCCAATTTTGATATACTGAATGTGATTTCTTATTCATCGATTATTAACGTGTTTTACAATTTATCCTTCACTCCTCATGTGTCTAATGTTTTATTTCCTTTGATTCCTTCAGCCCCTTTTTAAAGTTTCTCAATGTTCTACTGGGCACCATAGCCTTAATAAACATGAGGAAACCCTTGAAGCCATCGTAAAAAAAATTTAGATCCTGACATTTTCAGCGGCCACAGGTTTTAGCTTGAATTTTGTTGAATCTCACATTATATAAATTCCTATGACCATTGCACTCCATGAGACGACATCTCTTCGAGGCTTTTATGCTTCCATACTTTGTAGAGGTTTTCTGTCAAACAGTTCGCATACCCTGTTCATTCTCTCACATTTTTCCTCTGCTCCTAATGCTAAGAGTTTAGACATGAGGATATCATTGATTGAATCCAACACGCCCAAATCCATACTGTTAAGAAGCCAAACAGGGGATTTCAATCACAATCGATGGATTTTTGAGACAAATGGGGCTTATGGCTGGGTAAATGCACAATAATCTGTCACCTTTTAAGCTAATTTGATTGACTCTTCTCAGTTAGACTCGACCCAGTCTAACTCGGCCCAGTCAACGTGGCACCGAATGGGTGCCTACATGGCCAAATAGGCTTGTGCGCGAGCCAATGCGAGGGCCAGTAGGACGCGGCTAAGTCCAACTGGGCTGAGTCTAGCTAGGTGGCATGCCATGTTGGCAACCAAACCTCCAAAAACATAAAAAATCTAGAAGTTTGCACTTATGTTATTTTTTTCTTTGCTCAAACTAGACAATGTCAAAATAATAAAAGTACCTTTTTCTAGATCTTGGAACTACGATTCTTGACATATAAATTTTATATTGTTTTGACTACAAAACATTGAACAAATTTGTTAGAATCTACATATAGGTTATTAAAGATTTCAGAAGTTGTTGATTCGGATAATATAAAAAAATTCTAAATCAATTCATAAATTTTTTAAAATCATAGATAACACTAAAGAAGAGAGTCCTCGTTAATAATATGTAATTTATTTGGTTTTTGGTATAGTTTTGATAGAGGAAAAATGGCGGGAGACAAAAACCGTTGATTTCAAGTAAGTTCAACTTTGAATGCTTATAACGGGCAAACTATACACCGAAAACACTTCTTTCTTTTTTTCGCACTAGCTATACATTTCATCTAAACCATATTCTTAAAATGGAAGAAAAAACAATGTTTTACTTATAATGATTTGGTGGGAAGTAAACTCCCTGATTTATAGTACTTTTCAAAAAATGAAAAAGAGACCTAAAAATTTATAAAAACATATTAATTTTGGTTCAATTCTAAAAAAAAAAATTATAGTCATATAATTCATCCTATTTCACACATTTCATCAGTTTACATCATCTTCAAATTCTCAACAGAAATGTGACTTTTATGCCCTTGAAGTTATACAGTATTTGTGTTGTTAACCTTTTCCTTTGTAAAAGAGTGACATATTATTGTGCTTTTACCCGGCTATGGCTATGGAAATGCTATATAGGCTAAGGAGGATCCCTTTTCTAATGGAAATGGATTTCCAGGGAACCCTCCTAATCTCAATGATAAGTCCTGGAAGCCTCTTACTCGCAAAGTAAAGATTCCTCTCGCCATTCTTAGTCGTTACATGTTTGTGCTTCCTCTGCTCTCCTCTCTGCAATGATTTCAATGATTTTTTGCCAAAACTTTTACTTATTATTTACGTTTGGGTTATTTCAGGTTGCTGGTTTTTATCTGAATGGCTAGTTTAGGAGTGTTCCTATATTGGCAAGTGACTCATGAAAACAAGGATGCAGTATGGTTATGGGGGATGTCCATTGTATTGGAAATTTGGTTTGCCTTCTGCTAGTTGTTGGATCATCATCACCGCTTGGTAGAGTATCTAACTAATTTATGCTGGCCTGATAATGACATTGGATAATTTACAATCGACGAAACTATTGTACCTAGATGGTGCAAGTGCTATTTTTTAACAATTCAATGAATGAATTTGAAATGTGGAGAGGCGAGAATAGTAGTGGCGAAGAACAAGCTAGGGTTTCTGGAGGTGGAGGAGTTGTAGAGGAAGCATCTGAGTCGGATGGTGATAAAGATGGAGATGCTGGCGGACAGTTCTTGGCCCTCTAGATGTGTTGGTAGGGGGTCCCAGGTGTGTTTGTTGTGGGAGTTAGGCTGTTGTTTGAAGCACTTTCATTCTCTCTACCTGGGCAGATGCTCTCTACACCTATTCCTCTATTCCAAGACATTTTGGACAACACCTGCCTTGTTCCTAAGTCATTTTTCATAGTTCAACAGTGTACTAGAGGGATTATGGCTTCGTGGTCGAGATTGGAGTTTTTTTGTCTGTGTTTGGACCCCTATTTTTTGGAATGGTTCTTGGGATTTTTGTCTTAGTGACAATATTGAGCTTGTGTGTTTTGAAGGAGTGTTTGGTTTTTCTTCAACATATCCTATCGAGCAGGAGTGGTGGGATTATGGTCAAGATGGAGATGGATGTTTTGGGGGTTTTGTTTTGATGTGGTGCATGCGCCCCTCTTGGGAATCTCTACAGAGGCACTGAGGAATTTGTCTTCTTTTTTTTCATGGAGGCCTTTGTAAAATGTTTAGCGTGTATTTTTATCATAGTCAAGTTGTGTAAAAGTGAGGTGGTGCAAGAGCACCTAGGTAGGCTAGTTGTGGAAATGTAACCTAGGGTTTGCTCTTTCTTTGTTTTGGCTTGTAGTGGTTCTAGCTAGATCACTAGGTAAATAAAGGGACCAAGAGTCCTAGTGTGTGAAGTGTTTGTAGGAGGATAGGTCTTATTTGTTCCTTGGTGACCCTTAGGTCCAATTAGGCCCAACTAGGGAATGTTAGAATTTTGTGGCAAAATGAGCCAAGAGAGGGACTAGAGGTCCTTTTTGATGTTGTTTCATCATATGTAGTGGATTGGACAAGTTTGGCTAGGGTTTGACCAAGTTTGGCAATCAAACCCAAAAGTTGCCAAAAGTTGTTAATGTTGTCATTGACAACTTTTAAGATAAAATAGAATCTTCAAAGAAATTGGTTGGGTAACTATCTGAAACAGACCATTTAGTGTTTGGTTCATCTATATAAGACCATCCTCAGGATTTGTGAAGGGTTGGAAAGTTTTAGATCTTTCATGTACAGACTATGTTAATCAATAACAGTGTGGATTTGTGTGTTTTGAGGTGATCAGGCAATGTAATGGATTGAAAGCATTTTTGTAATCTTTGTTTCTTGTAATGTAGGTTAGTATTGAACTTCCTATTGTGTTAGTTTGGTAGTTTGAATAGTTTTGATTTCTTTTGTAAAATCTTGAAAGTTCAGTCCAGTCGCTGGTCTGGTTTTGAGCACTGGTTGCAAATGGAGTCTTAACTTTCTTTTCCACCGTGGCTTTGGCCCAGGCTCTTGGATTATGAAAGTAGACTCCATGTAAATTTTGTACATAGTAGGTTGGGCCCTGGAAGTTGTGGCAACTATTTTTTTTTATGATTCCCTAGGCGAGCCAGAGTAGCATGGCTAGGGATCATCAGAGGTTGCAGAGCTAGCTAGAGGGATTGAAAGCATCCATAGATTCAATAAGAGGAAGTGGGAAGGTAGAGGAGTCCGAGGAGGACCCCCAAATAGGAAGAGATGTTGTGATGAGTTATCTTTTTGGCCAAGAAAGTCCATTTCTTGTGCAGATAGTGAAGGAGGGCTAAAACCCTAAATTTTAGGCATGAAAGTAGGAAGGACTGTATAGACACTTCAAGGGCCTAAAACATAGAAAATATTTAGTGTCTCTGAAAAGGGTGTCTAGACCCTAAGCCTATTTGGCACTTTTTAAGACATTTTCCCAAGATAATGCAGAAAAGGTGTCCAAATAGGGCTAATTGCTTGTAGCCCTATTTTGGGGGTAATTGCATAGGTTATTGGAGCTCGTTTGTGTTTTTAGAGAAAAGTGAGTTTGTAGGGGTTGGAATTGGTCCTTTTGACATCTTTATATGCTGACTTTTTAATTTGGTGAAGATTGGAATCTAGTTGAATCAGATTTTGCAAATGGACAAGAAAGACCAATTTGGGTCTAGCATGAGGTTTGCAAAGTTGTGAGTTCTAATTTTGTTGGTTTTTACTAGTTGAAGGAAATTATGATCTTGTGATAAGATACCTAAGGAGCCTAGGGTGAATAGAAGAACCCTAGTAGGTTATTGATTGACCTAAGAGACCCTAGAAGAGGTCTAAGGAGCAAGACTAGTACTACATCAAAGTGGTATCAGAGCAAGTTGAGAAATTTGGTAATGCTGGTTTATGTCAGAGGTGGAATCTTGTGGTTCTACAAAGATGGTGACAAATGCAGAACTAGACAAGGATATGGAGGAGTAGAAGGAGAAAAATAGACTCAATGAGGGTACTTTGGAAGCAATGAGAGTAAAGATGGAAGAACTAGTAGATGATACTAGGAAGAAAGAATATGAAGCAGAATCCAGTAGTAAGGGTAAGAAGAAGATGGAGGAAGAAGACTACATTCCTAAACCTGACCCAGTGTTGAATGAGGAACCTTTCTTGAAGGCCATAAAGGCACTAAGTGGAAAATCTTTGGAGGGAATACCTTTATTTGGAG
>MU223197.1:206569-224877 GCA_018584345.1 Thuja plicata
AAATATCTTCTAACAGGGATTACTACAAACAAGTATAGTTTATTGTGGGTGCTAATTCCCACTGGGGTTTTTACCATTTGGTTTCCCCGTAATCAAATTGTGTGTTGAGTACTGTGTTATCTAATTATGCATTTACTTTGTTATATACTAAAGTTAAAGAAGTAAAAAGGACTGAAGTAATTGATAAGTGATTCACCCCCCCTCTCAGTTATCCTTTGGGACTATTCTAACAATTGGTATCAGAGCCAAGTTCCTTGGAGAAGAAGCCTAACAACTTAAGGTAGATCAAATGTCTTACTTCAGAAAAGAAAGCCCTAATTTTGATGGAGAGAATTATTTGGATTGGAAAAACAAAATGATAACACATCTATAGTGTATTGGCTTTGAGATCTTTGAAATTTCTACACAAGAGGTTGTAATTCCATCTCTGAAAGACCTTGCAAAGGATGATGCTACCAACAGACAAAAGGACATATTTACTCATAATGCAATTTGCAAAGAAGCCCTAATCAGCGCCTTATCTGACAATGAATTTTCTGAAATAAAGAAAATTGACAAAGCATATACCATATGGAAGTATTTAGAAGACATGTTTGAAGGATATGTTCAAGCAAAGAATGCATGCAGGAAGAAATGGAAGAAGAAATACAACAGTCTTGAGATGTTACCTGAAGAGAACATTAGAGCTTACAATCAAAGGATAAATGAAGCAGTATCCAGAATCGGGAACAATGGTGGTGAAATATCAGAAGAAGATATAATGGATAATTTGTTAACTACTTTGACATCAGACTATGAAAACAAGATCACTATTCTAGAGAAAACTATGCAATTCTCACAAAACTTCAAGAGAGAGACTCTAATCAGCAAAATCTCTGCATTTGAGATATCAAGATTGAAGATTGAACCTAAAAGTGAAATAGATTTCAAAGCCACAGTCCATGGTAAGAAATCCTTACACACCTCCAGTCACAATGAGAAATAAGAAGTTGATGAAGAAGTTGAAGAAATCATAGCTATGATTGCTAGAAGACAAAAGAAAGGAAAAGGTAAATATGAAGGACAACTTCCATTCAAATATTTTTCATGTAATAAGATAGGTCACTTTGCATCTAAATTTCCCACAAGAGTCAAGAAGTTCAGATCTGATTACAAACCCAAATATAAGAAGGAATGTTATCATGCTGAAGAAGGTGTAACCGATGAAGATTCAGGAGAAGATGAAATTGGATTTTTTTCCCTTAGAGATATGGAAAGGTTGCTTGAGGAAATGGATATTGCAGATGAAAAGGAAGAAAAAGAGCTAGCCCTAATTTCCAAAGCAGACATCAGAACTGATTGGATCATTGACAGTGGATGCTCTCATCATATGACAGGTGACAAGGACAGATTTTTTTAGTTAGACAAGTACAAAGGTGGTATGGTTATATTTGGAGATAACACTCCCAAACCTATCATAGGCAGAGGTTCTATCACTTTGGATGGAAAGAATAAGATAGATGATGTTTTATGTGTTGATGGATTACATCATAACTTGCTGAGTGTTGGAAAACTACTTGACAAAGGCTATCATATGGAGTTCAAAGACAACAAGTGCATCATTAACAAAAAGGATGGAGAAATGATTGCATCAGGCTCCAAAACAAAAGGTAATGTTTTTTAGCTTAATTCTAATGTAAGTTGTTTTGTTGCAAAGGTGGATGACAGTTGGTTATGGCACAAGAGACTTTGTCATATCAACTTTGATAATATAGTAAAGATCAACAATGTTAAGGCAGTTAGAGACCTACCAAGTATTCCAAGACCAATTGACACAATATGCAGGGAATGTGTTATGGGAAAGCATATAAGGAGTTCCTTCAGAAGTAAGTAGAACTCAGCTGGGAACAAATTAGACCTAGTGGATACAGATTTATGTGGTCCTACTCAAACAAGATCATACTACGAAGAAAGGTATTTCATTTTGTTTGTTGATGATTTTTCTAGGATGGTGTGGGTTGCATTCTTAAAGGAGAAGTCTAAATCCTTTGAGAAGTTCAAAATATTCAAAGCTAAAGTTGAGAATGAATCCAAATTGAAACTGAAATGTCTGAGATTAGATAGAGGAGAGTTCACCTCTGATTAGTTTTATGACTATTGTGAAGAGCATGGTATTAAAAGATAGTTGAGTGCACCTAGAACCCCTTAGTAGATTGGGATTGCAGAAAGGAGGAATAGGATCATACTTGATACAACATGCACTATGATGATTGAAGGAAAAGTTGTGCACACCTATTGGAGAGATGCAGTAAATACAGTAGTGTATACTATCAACATAACCCAATTAAGGCTAGGCGCGGATAAGACATCCTATGAACTTTGGTTTGGCAATGTACCTACAGTAAAGTACTTTTGAATCTTTGGCAGCAAGTGCTACATCAAAAGAGATGATGGTGTTGATAAGTTTTATGCTAGAAGTGATGAAGGTATTTTCATTGGTTATTCTACTAAAAGCAAAGCATATAGATGTTTCAATTTGAGATTAAAGAAAATAATTGAAAGCACGCATGTTAAGATTGATGAAAATTTTATGGTTCAAGAAAGATACTATGAATATGCAACTATGATTGAGGATGAATCCAGACCTAGTAACAAAGATATTGTTATTGAAGAAATGTTTGATTGCATTGATGTCTCATGCAATGACCCTAAATCAAGCAAAGAAGAATCACAGACTATAGAAGAAGAAGAAACACCTAAGGTTCCAAAATTCACATCTAGATACCACTCAAAAAATGACATCATTGGAGATCAGAGCAGCAGTGTTTTGACCAGATCAAAAGCAAAAAGTCTAGCAGTGGATGAAGAGGTATGTTTAATTTCACAGATTGAACCCTTAAGTGTTGAAGATGCTTGTAATGATTCTAATTGGAAGAATGTAATGAAAGAAGAATTAGATCAGATAATCAGAAATGACACATGGGAATTGGTCCCCAGACCTAGTGACAAAAATGTGATTGGAACAAAGTGGGTATTCAGAAACAAGATGAATGAAGATGGAACAGTAGTTAGAAACAAATCAAGATTGGTATGCAAGGGATATGTCCAGAGAGAAGGAATATACTACACTGATACATTTGCCCCTGTGAGCAGACTGGAAGCCATAAAGTTTTTCTTGGCATATGCAATAGTTAAAGACTTTAAAGTATATCAAATGGATGTAAAATCAGCTTTTCTGAATGGTGATTTGAATGAAGAAGTCTACATTGAACAACCTGAAGGATTTAGTCTTTCAGATGAACTAGACATGGTATGCAAATTGAAGAAGGCACTCTATGGTCTTAAACAGGCCCCAATAGCTTGGTATGAGAGACTTGATGGTTATCTTACCAAGATTGGATTCAAGAAAGGAGTAGCAAATTATAACCTATTCACAAGAGAAACACCCAATGGATTATTGTTAGTTGCTATATTTGTTGATGACATTATCTTTGGGGGTAATGATAAGCTCAGTAAAGAATTTGCAAAAGAAATGCAGAATGAATTTGAAATGAGTATGATTGGTCCTATAAAATAATTTTTGGGATTAAATTTAAAGCAAACAAATAAAGGTATATTCATTAATCAGTCTAAATATTTGGAGGAAATACTGAAGACCTTTCAGATGGATGATTGTAAGCCAGTATGCACTCCCATGATAACAGGAAGCAAGATTTCCAAAGATGATGACTCCACAATAGTTGATAAGACATTGTACAAATATATGATTGGTAAACTCATTTATCTAACTCAATCTAGACTTGAAATATCTAATGCAGTTGGCATTGTTGGAATATTTGCAGCTGAACACAAGAAAAATCACTTAATGGCAGTAAAATGGATATTTAGATATCTAAATGGAACTATAAACTATGGTTTATGGTATCCTAAATCAGAGAATGTAAAGCTTAATGTTTATACAGATGCAGATTGGGAAGGTTGTATTGATGAAAAAAAGAACACTTCAGGAGGAGAAGTATTCCTTGGAGACAGGTTGGTTTCTTGGATAAGAAAGAAGCAAAACTATATTTCTCAGTCAACAGCAGAAGCTGAATATGTTGCAGTAGCACTGAATTGTTCAACCATGGTTTGGATCAAGCAGATGGTTAAAGACTTTGGCATTCAAGTTGATTATCCTATTGTCATTCATTGTGATAATACTAGCACTATCAACATGTCTAAGAACCCTGTCATGCATGCAAAGACAAAACACATAGAGATCAAGTACCATTTCTTAAGAGAGAAGGTTGCAGACAAAGAAGTGAAATTGGATTATGTGAGCACCAAAGAACAATTGGAAAATATTTTCACAAAGCCCTTATCAAAGGATACTTTTTAGTATCTCAGGGAGAAGTTGGGAGTAATTCCCTCTCCTAAGTCTGTTTAGAAGAAGCAGCAAAGACATCAGTCATTAAGTGATTGATGAATGGTTGACTACTCTACTTTTGGAGTAGTACCTGTACCTAAAAATTCTATGGTTCCCTTTTCCATTGATGTCAAAGGGGGAGTATATAGTAAGGAGGCGTATGTACTAAGGGGGAGAATATACTCTGGGGGAGTATATAGATAGAACAAAAACTCGGATAGAGGTACTACAACAGTTTAGAGGAATCTTTGATGAGGATATTGAGAAGATTGTAAAAGAAAGAGGACACCATGAACAGAGGATGTTTTTGATATCATATGTTGGCATTAATGCCAAAGGGGGAGATTTTTGGAGATTGGATTCTGAGAGTTGATTGTTTGTATGTTTGTCATTGATGAAAACATATCATACACAATAGTAATTCTATATGAACTTATCTAAATGATGACATGAAGACTTGCATGGATAGATACATGTTTTTGACATGTTTATTATGTTATGTTCATACACGCAAACCTAGATATGATGTTTTAGTAAAGTTATGAAATTCTGTTATTAGCAGTTACAGTTCTGGAAGTATAACAGTTTAGGGCCGACGTATATAACGTGTTTCATGAGTTGCACCTATCTTCAGGATATGTGTGTGTATATGCATGATTAATTATGAATTGATGATATAAATCCAAAGGTGCCAAACGTGTTTCAGGATGATTGCAAAGTTATGGTTAATTTGGTGAGGCCGACTCAGTGAAGTGTCGCGTCTGTTCAGCATTGACTTGCGCAGACTTAATATTGTTTGTGTGCTTAGTTAAGCTAACTAAGATATTGATGAAGTGTTTATAAAAGCCAACATGACCTTCTAATTTGGATAAGATACTTATAGTAGTTCAATTGTGATACGCTAAGTGTGAATGATACAAAAAGTGAAGAAAGATGTACAGAGAAGATTATCAGAGTTGGTTCATTCATCAAGGGTCTATGTGAAGAAGAAGTGAATGATTGTAATACACTGGAACTGATCAAGACAATAGGTCTACTCTATAGTTCATCATCAGATATAGTGCATATCTATTATTCAGAAGGTTGTAACCTTCACCATCAAGAAGTGAGATTTTGGACAGTGAGTCCACCACCCCTAATAGGGTTATTTGTAAAAGACTCCTAATAGGGTCTAACCCTTAACCAGGTCACTATACTTATTGCATTGTATTGTACAACTCCTAACAGGGTTAAAATATCTTCTAACAGGGATTACTACAAACAAGTATAGTTTATTATGGGTGCTAATTCCCACTGGGGTTTTTACCATTTGGTTTCCTCGTAATCAAATTGTGTGTTGAGTATTGTGTTATCTAATTATGCATTTACTTTGTTGTATAGTAAAGTTAACAAAGTAAAAAGGATTGAAGTAACTGATAACTGATAACTGATTCACCTCCCCCCTCTCAGTTATTCTTTGGGACTATTCTAACACCCTTTGCCTATTTTATGTGTCATAAATGGGTCACTAGGAAAAGAAATGTCTGAAGAAAGTAAAAAGGGATCCTAAGACAACAATTTTTTGCCCAAATCCTCCTAAGGAGTCCAAACAAATTTGGAAGGAGAAAAAGCCTCTTTTTATGAATGAAGGTGTTAGCATCAACAAGGTTGATTCAGTTCTCGAAGGAAGCCAAGGAGATATGGTCGAGTCTAATGGTCATCCTGACCTGGAAGATGGGGAATTTATGGATGTTGTTACCCTTGTCTCAGACTCTTTGATGAAGGAGGTTCATGTGGAGGTTTTTGTTCCTATCTAGGTTGATGATATCAACCTCAAGGGTTTGCAGTTCAATGTGGAAGAAGCCTTACATATTGCTCAGTCAAATAGTGATGCGATGGGGGAGGACTCCTCGCCTAGCAATCCTAAAAAGTTAGAGAAGGGGGATTTTTACTCTGTTCCTAACACCCAGTCTGGAAGTGGAGATGAATATCCTATTGCTCATGATGGTCTAGATATTCTAGACCTGAATGGAGCTCCCTAGACCACTCATATGGGGAAGAAGCAAAAAAAATAGTAGAAAAAAATTTCAACTCCTGGCTCTAAGGGTGTTGTTACCCATAGTAAAGCCGATGGGGGATCTAAGGTTTGAAGCTTGAAGGTGGACATTGAATCTCAGAAAAGAACCCTAGGAATAATCTCAAAAAAAGATATTAGAGAAAGAGAAAGCAAAGAGGATATTGTGGATGGTAGGTAGATGACCATCTAGGAAGTTTGTACATCGATTAAGAAATGAAATTCATTTCTTGGAATATAAGGGGGTTGAATGCCTCCCATATGCAAGATACACTTAGGAACTTGGTTAGAGATCACTAACCTGGTATCATTCTTATTCAGGAGACCAAGATGGTGAAAGATAAGGTTGAAAAAATTAGAATCTTAAAAAATGGTGGTGTTGCTAGATCTAGCTCTAATGGAGCCTTGGGTGGTATTGCTGTGTTTTGGAATAAAATTAATATTAGAGGTGAAGTTTTAAATAATGATTTGAATTTTCTGAGCATTAAATTTATCCACATGAAGTATGATTTTGAATGGGTTACTACTAATATCTATGCTCCTAACTCCAAATCTGGTAGGGTTAAATATTGGAAGTTGGTTGAGAATCAAAGGCTTTCTTTCAGTGATTCTCCCTGGCTGGTTATGGGATATTTTAATTGTCCTCTGAAAGATAATGAGAAGTTTGGAGGGGTTGATAGCTAGAGTCAACTGGAGGGTAGAGTCGAGCTTATGGATTTTTTTAATAGATAGGCTCTTGTTGATATTGATCTCCAGGGTGTTAATTACATGTTGTCTAATAGAAGAGTTGGAGTGGACCTTATTCAAGTTCATCTTGATCATGCCTTGATCTCTGGAAGCTAGTTTTACAGCTTTTACTGCTCACTTTCCTCTCTCATGAAGGTTGAGTTTGATCACTTCCCTCTCTCCTTTGTTACTGATTTGATGAAGGTTAAGGGAAATCTCCCCTTTAGATTTGAGAAAATGCAGATTGATCACCTATAGATTAAGCAGAAAATTAGGGATTGGTGGAATGAAATAATGTTTAGGGTTCTTCTATGTTTAGGTAGTCTAAGAAACTCCAGCATATAAAGCTGAATATTAAATCTTGGAGTAAGGAAGTGTTCAGTGACATCTTCAAAGCTAAGCTTGATCTAAAAATGGAGCTTGATGTTATTCATGATACTATCTAGCATATAGGCATGTTTGAAGACCTTAAGGATAGGGAGATGACTCTTTTCGCCAAAACTCATAACATCATTTTTAAAGAGGAAGTGTACTGGAGACAAAGGTCAAAACCGCTTTGGTTGAGAGCTATAGATAAGAACACTAGGTTATTCCATGTGTCAGCCTCCAAACATAGAGCTTCCAATAGAATTTCCATACTCAGGTTGGATTCAGGTGTGGTAAGTAATGATAATGACATTTCTTTGGCTATGGTTGACTTTTTTTCTTCTCTTCTATCTAAAGATCATTCGCTCTCCTTGGTTAACCAAGCCTTGCTTCTTTATTTTACCCCTTCTATTCTGGATGATGTTACAAATAAGAAGTTGACTGCTATCCCCTCCTCAGAGGAATTCAAGCTTTCTACTTTCTCTTTTGAGGGTGATAAGTCCCCGGGCCCAGACGGGTTTCCCTTGTTCTTTTTTCATAAATTTTGGCACATTGTGGGCCGAGATATCTGCAATGTTGTCAAATAATTCTTTGGGTAAAGAGCTATGCATGAATAAATTAATGCTACTTTCATTGCCTTGATTCTAAAAACTCCTGGTTCTGATTTAGTTGATTCCTTTAGGCCAATCAGTTTATGTAAGTCAGTGTATAAAATATTTTCCAAGGTTCTCACTCCTAGATTGCTGGCTATCCTCCCCCATATCATTTCCCCCTAGCAGAGTAGTTTTGTTCATGACAGGAAAATTCTTGATTCCATTATGAAGGTGCATGAAGTCATTCATTCTATCCACTCCTCTAAAAACTATGGTTTCTTTTTGAAGCTCGATCTCTCAAAGGCTTATCACTAGGTGGATTGGGATTTTTTGATCATGATTCTTTGATCTTTTTGTTTCTGTGATAAATTCTTGTAGTTGGTTTCCTAGCTTATTAGTACATCTATGGATGCGGTTATGTTGAATAGCTCTTCTTCTTGATTCTTCAAGGCTTCTAGGGGGCTCACTTAAGGTGATCCCTTGTCCCCCATTCTCTTTGCTATTCTGGCAAAGGGTCTTGCTCACTATTTTCAGAGATTGGCAATTGATGGATCTTTAAAAGGCCTCACTCCTTACTCTGCTTCCAGGTCGTGCTCCCATGATAAATTTATGGATGACACTGTTATTATGGGGTCTTCTACCATCTAGGAGGCCAAAACCATTAAACATGCTCTCTCAATTTATTCTCAGGCTACTAGTGAAATTGTTAATTGAAATAAGAGCTCTTTGTATTTTATTAAAATGCCAGAGGAAAGACAACATAGAATAGCTATAATTATTGGGTGGAAAATTGATGTTTTGCCTACCATCTACCTTGGTCTACCCTTGGGCTTGAAAGCTCCCAAATCTTTTTGGGTTGGTATTGTGGACAGATTCAATAGGAAATAAGCTGGCTAGAAGGGAGCTCTATTAAGTCAAGTGAGAAAAATTCAACTTTTGAAGGCTTCTCGATAGAGTCTCCTTATCTATGCCCTTAGTCTGTTTAAAATCAATGGTAAAGTTGCTGATATAATAGATTCAATTTAGAGAAATTTTCTTTGGACATGGGTTGAAGAAAGAAAGAGATTAGCTTTAGTTTCTTGGGACAAGGTTTTCACTCTGAAGAAGTGGGGAGGCTTGCGGATCCGCCCTTTCAGAGTTACCAATTAGGCTCTCCTGGCTAAGAAGATTTGGTGAATCTATGGCGAGAAAAATGAGTGGAATGAAATTATTCATAAAAAATATCTCTACTCCTTCCCTCATATATCAGATTTTATGTTGTCTTCAATGTGAAGGTGCCTGGCTCATTTATTTGGAATTCTATACAATAAGCTAAGGAGATGGCTTTCAAGGGTGCTAAGTGGATTTTGGGTACTGGAAAGAGAATTAAATTCTGGGAAGATTGTTTGACTAAAGATTTTCCTCTGAATTCTATTCCTTCCCTCCATCCTTTTGTTAATATCTTCTTACAGAGATTTGGTCCATGGTTAAAGATTACTGGGAGAGTCAGTCTTGGGTTGATATACCTGTTGTAGATTTCTTGCTTAAGCCTTTGATGTTGGATCTAAATGTTTAAAAAGTGGAATCTACCAAGGAGGACGATCTGATTTGGGGAATTCTCCCTTCTGGAGTCTTTTTTGTTGCTCCTGCCACTGATTATCTATTGAAGCCATTGGATCTTCCTCCCTTTTGGGCCCAGGTTTGGGATAAATGGTTAATTCCTAAAATTAACATTTTTTATTGGATGGTTTTGTAGAATAAGATTCTTACTATTGACAATCTCCAAAACAGAAGCATGATTCTTCCTAACATATATTTTCTATCTAAGAATAATGAGGAACTGATTTACCATATGGCTATTGAATGTCGGTACTCCTAGGAAGTTTGGTTCCTAACCTTGCAATGCTGGAAGATATGTTGGGGTTTCTTGAATAATATGGAGAATTTGTTCATTCACTGGAGAAATGTTGCGGTTCCTATGGACAGGTTGCTATGGAACATCATTGACCTTCATGTAATTTAGAAACTATGACGTGAATGCAATGACAGAGTGTTTAGAGACATTGCCCTGTCTCCGGTGGTGATTGCTGAAAAGATTAAGAGAAGCATTAAAGAGAACTGTAATATCATGAATGGAGCTAAGATGGATTTTTATTCTGGAATTACTGCTGGAACCAAAGTTAAATCCTCATCCCAGCGGGATAAAGCCACTTGGCTTTCCCCCATCCTGGATGGATAAAAGCCAATATTAACGGTGCGACAAAGGGTTATCCAGGGCCTACTAGATGTGGTGGTATTATTTGGGATGACATGGCCAATTTTCTTGCTACTATGGCATTCCCCATTGGTTTCTAGACCAACCACGTGATGGAGGCTATGAATCTCCTTAAAAATTTAAAATTTTTAAATGAGAATATGCCTTTGAATGTGTTGATTAAAGGTGATTCTATGAACATATTAAACTACATTAAAGGAATTACTAAGCCATCATGGTCTATAAAGGACATTATCGAAGAGGCTTGCATAATCATTAATTCCTTCAAGCATTTCATTATTTCTCATAAATTCAGGGTGGCTAATTATTGTGTGGATGCGTTGGCCAACATTGGTATTAAGGCCAAGGACATCATGACTTGGCATGGTGGAAGTGATTTGACCATTGATTTGAAGGCCAAGTTAGCGTTTGAGCTGACTCATGTAGCAAAAGAGTAGATTTGGACTATCTCAAAAAGCTTTGATGAAAAAATGAAAGTTATTTAATGTAGTTAGAAGGGTTACTGAAAGTCTTGTCTTTACCAAGGTTTCAAAGTGTAGACACGCTTATTCTTGCACTGTAATCAATTTGAATTTTTATATTGTGTTCTTTCTTTGTTTTGTTTCCGCCACTTCTGTTGAGAGTCTGTTCTCTGAGGGCATGATGGGTGGTGGGCTTAACTGTAGGGAGACGAAGAACTATAAAAAAATGGAAGAAAAATACTGATGTCTAGGATAAGCTCAACAAGGGTGGCCTCACTAGGTACATGGAGCACCTTCATGGGTCTAAAGATGAAGTCCCAAAAGATTTTGTTGAGAGATGGAAGGATGATACTGTGACTATTGGGGGAATGGCCATAAAAATAATCAAAGATCTTATTACAGAGGTGATGGGTTGAATACCAAGGAATGAAGTTTTACAGAGACAAGAAGATTTCTCAAAAGGCTATCCAACACTTCCTAAAGGACAAGGCGGAGGCCAAGAGTCTGGTGAAAGATTATGGGGGTTGTTATGATGTTGAATCTATCAAGGAGTTTTGGGTGAAGGCACTTACTGCTATCATGGAGTACATGTCCCTAGATGGTAGGTATAAAAGGGCTCATTCCTACCAGTTTTTGTTGTGTTGCTTTGTCATTTTAGACATAAGGTTAGGATTTTGTTCCCTTTTTACCTACTGTATTCTCTTCACCATAGCATTATTGATCACAGGAAAAAAGAGAGAAAGCCCATTTTGCATGAGGGTCTCATTCTTTTAATTGTTGAGCATGTTAAGAAAGTTGTGGCTAGTCTTCCTCTTATCCTTTCGCCTACAAACTTTGGTTCTACTAAGGCTTTGGGGAAACAAATTTGGGAGCGGGAGGATAATGCGGAGCTAACTGTTAAAAAATTAAAATTTTTTAAGAAGAAAGGTATGGAAATAGACTCTGAAGGTGAGAGTGCTGATTATTATGCGGATACAGATTATGTCCCCATGTACCTAGTCTGACGATGAAAGTAAAGAGTCCCTATCAGTTTCGGTGAGAGATTCTGGTGATGAAGAGGACAAGAATGTGTTTTCCTATAATGTCAAGGATAAAGGTAATGACCTTGAAGATAAAGGTGGGGATGTGGGTGGTTAGAAGGTTCCCATTTTGGCCAATTATACTAGCTCTGAAGATCATGATGTTCCTATCTCTCTGAAGCTTGAAGTGGTCATGGAGGTGCAGTCAAAGAGGAAGGTGGATAATGAGACTCCAGGTTTGGAGACTATTGAGAGGGGTAATTTCCCTTCTATCTCTATGAATATTCTATTTGAAAGAATAGTCGACATGCAGGAATGAAATGTGCAACTCCTTAAAAAAGAAATGGATGACAAAATTAATCCCCCTTTCGGGGTTCTCCAAACTGCAAAGGTGATATCGATGTATTCATTATACCTTATGAAATAGGTCTTCAAGGAAATAAAAATCCTCAATCTTAGTTTTTGATCCCTTTCTACTAAAGTTGAACTTCTTTAGGGAAATTAGGATTCTGGGTCGGCGGGGATCGATGGGAAAAAGGATAAAGATGAGGAGAATAGTATGCGGGATAGAATGGACATCCTGGAGAAAAATCTGAAGAAGCACATGAAGGATAATGACCCTTTTATGGGTTCTGTGATGGATTTCTTCAACACCATCTGGTTGGGGCTGGATGTTGGGTCTCCAACTATGAAGAGTGAGGATGATAAAGATGAAGAGGATGATGCTAGCCCGGGAAAGCGCACGCGATCTACCAAAAAGAAGAAAATTCAAGATAGCATCCTGGAACTCCCAAACTTTCACCCTACTCTCAAGAAGGTGTCTGAGGCTAAGAAGGAAGTGGAGCGAACTCTTCTAGATTTTTCCTAGGTCCTTTTGTTCCCCTTCTTTTTTTCTAGTTTGTTTTTTGGTTTTCTGTTGCTGGGTGGTCTAGTTTTTTTCTGGTTTTTATCTCTGGTTTTTTGTGTTGATTCTGGGTTTGGCGGGCTGGTGTTCAGTCCTATTTTAGTTTAGGGGATTTAACAACTATTACTTTTTTGTAATGTTTGTAAGGGGTTTCAGGTCCCCCTAAAACCTATTTTTACCAGCAATCAAAAACTTATGATCTTGTATTATGCATTTTTCAACACAGTCTCATTTGTGTTCAATGATGTATTGTATAAGGTTGTAGTAAATATGCAAGATCTTATTTTCTAACTCTGTAATTATGAAAAGTTGTAGATAATTGTAAAGGCATTGATGCATAAAATACTATAAATGAGATAACATTGTCAGTTAGACAATTATATAGCCAATGAGGCATTGTAAAAAGATATTTTAGATTAAGCCAACGAGGCACTTTGAGTGGTTTTATTCCCCAAGAGGGTTCCACTCATGATATATCTTATGTTACAATTTAATGTGTACATGCCTTATCTTTTTATTTTTATCTCCATTCATTTCACTTAATTTTTTTAAATTTGGATTTAAAAATTGATACATTATTGAATATCACTGATTCATCCCCCTCTCAATGATATTGTACTCCAATGTAAAATTAATCCAAATATATCTTGAGACATCATCAATGAAGAAAATATAATAATGATACCCATTTAAAGATTCAACATCCATTGGAATACTTACATCTAAATGAACAGTCTCTAAAAGTCTCTTATCTTTATGAACTCCTTTAGTAAATGAAGATCTTATTTTTTTACCAAACACATAATCCTCACAAAAATAACTCTTAAAAAAAGAATAATCAGAAATCCCTTCAACTACTTTCTTATATAGAATTTTCTTAACATCCTTTTCACTAATGTGATCCAATCTACAGTAGCAAAATATACATGCATTTTTACTCATAGTTACAAAATCTAAATTACATAGAGTAGAAGCATGCAGCTTGAACAAAGTCCCTGTTCAAGATCCTTAAGAAACTACCAATATTCCCTTTACTAACCTGCAACCAAGCTTATCAAATATCACATGCATTCTAGAATCACTCAACTTGGAAATCCAAAGTAAAATTCTTGTAAGAATTGGAATATCTAAAACATTTTCAAGAGAAATAATCCTCTCATCATTGAAACATTACTTTTCCTTTCCTTTACCAAAAATTAACATTGAGATACGATTAGCAAGAAAAAATTCTCCTCCATAATATTCCTTATCCTTAGAATATCACTCCTTGTGAGGATTCATATGGTAGGAAACACCTAAATCAACAATCCAAGCATAATTGCTAACAAAGTTAGCTAAACTAAATAAAGAATATGAATCATCATCATTTGAGGGCTTATCTATAGAATTATTAGTGTTTTTTTTCTTATTTTTGTACTCCTTTACATTCCCTCTCTTACTATAGTTCCAACCCTTCACTTTTATCTCTCCAAGGGTCTTAGAATATCCTTTTCACATATCCTTATCCTTTTTCTTCTCATCCCCTATACGCTCTTTCTCCTTACTCCTTCCTAACAAATACAATGCATCTTGGGAGCCAACAAACACAACCTTTCTCCTTGAAGAAAGTAGAGGACCTATATTGTAATTATTATGCTATATACCATCACTACATATGACATATCTTATGCCCCTTCTTCTTCTCATCCCCTTTACGCTCTTTCTCCTTATTCCTTCCTAACAAATACAATGCATCTTGGGAGCCAACAAACACAACCTTTGTCCTTGAAGAAAGCAGAGGACCTATATTGTCATTATGCTATATACCATCCCTACATATGATAACAACTAATTTTTTCCAATAATTAGCCAAAGATAAAATCACCAAGATACATTTATCTTCATATTCTAAGTTAACACACATTAAAGCAAGATGACTTTAAATAAAATTAAATGCATTTATATTTTCTACAATAGAGTTACCCTCTTTCATTTTCAAAGAATAAAAATGCATTTTCAAATATAGATAATTGCAAATACTCATAGTTTGATAGATATCACCTAATTCCCTCCATAGTTTGTAAGAGGTGTCTTCTATAGAGACATTTAGGAGGAAGAGTTCAAGAGACACAAATAAATTGTTCCTAGTGCCTTTTTTTCTAACTTTTTCCTTTCCCCATCCAATGAGGTAGAGCCTCATGGTTTTTTTACTTCTAAAATTGACAACCATTGATCTCTGTCTTCAAGGAGATCTTCAAATTTAAAATTATAAATCCTTTAACTAGTACTATTGAACTTCTCAATATCTTGAAGAGAGGTAGAGGCCATGGTATACACCCTCTCTCAAATTTCCACTACAATAAAATACCTTTAACACTTAAAGGGAAAATCACCCCTCCCTCCACAAAATTCTTATCTCTAAAAGAATGTTGTAAAAAAAAATGAATAAATATTTCAATATAAGAGGAAACTGAATATTATTGCAAATCTAAAACTAAATACTATCCCTAAACAATGTGATGAAAAATTCACAAAAATAACTTCAGAACCATTTCACATGAAACACCAGATTTATATGGAGAAACCCTTTACAAAAAAAACTCCACTATAGAAAGAGAGGCATATATATATATATATATTACTAACATAATAAAGAAAATAATAGTAATACACTTCTTGGTAGACCTCTGTAGAATCCAACAATACTTTATTACCCTAGAATCTAAACAAGAAAAAATGAATAACTCTAGCTCAAGGCACCAACTTATAGGAGCTTGTGAGGATAATATCATTTTGGTATTGTTACCCTAATTTTCATCATGCAGAATAATAAAATAAAAACATAGGAAAAGGGTGCATAGAGGTGCTTCTATTTGACAATGTCTTTCAGGTGATGTGGATCAACATTTTGTTATTGCATTCATATCAGATTTTTATTTGTACTCTAAGTATTGATCATATGTTAAAAAAAATTGCCAAATTCATAATTGATCATTACACTGTGCATTCATACTGAATGTAATTTACAAATGTTTTTTCATATATCAATAAATATAGTACAAAGGCAAAATAAAAAGATGAGATAGAGTATGAGTAGGTCCTTTGCATTTCCTTGAAGTGTCATCTACATATAAGGAGCTGGTTGTAATGTCTGGTCCAAGTCCTCTGGTCCTCTATCTAAGTCTTCATTTATCTGGTTCTAGGTCTTTAGGGGTTGTCCTACATCATGGTCAAAAGGGTTTGTTAGATCCAATAGGATCTAAGCAATGCACAAGAATGAAACATCATAAAATATAAAATTCTTTCATAGTTGCATCCATTTCTGGTATTCAATGCAATAACAAAGTGTGTATGCACATAAAGTGAAAAACATTGCTAAAGGATAGCAGTACAACATTATGTTAGTGAGCACACCAGTGGTCTGATTGACACACAAAATAGACCAATGGGTCATGATCTCTAGCATAATGCATTTGTTTTGATGTTTTTTAGGCTAATCAGAGTGGTGCATTGTTCAAAAAAGTCTGGTTTTTAGATCGCATTCAAGAAATCAAGAGGATGCAGTATACTGTTTAAAAATGTTGTTCATATGCTAAATAGATGCAAAAGATCAGATACAAAGTCATAGAAAGTTTGTTTATGGCTGTCACGAGCCTGTTCTCAAACCCCATAAATAAATTTCATTGCTGGGATTGCCTCTATTTAAATAAAATAATACAGCTTTAATGGAAATCATTTTCAATATACAAAAAAATGGAAAAAAATGAATACAAGCTGTTGTTCCTTATTGACCACTGGCAGGAAGTAACCAAAGTAAAAGTGTCAGATGCCAAGGTGCTTATTTATTCAGTGCTAAGGAAAAATGCTATAGGAATTCATCAAATGACAGAGTGATAGTGTGAATAAAATTCTTGCAGGTGTGCTCTCAAGTTTACATCCAGATATGCAGATTAATCCATGTGGGTATCTAGTTTTTGGTGCCATTCAACCAACAGACAGGGTATAATCATAGGAGGAGTAACATATGGTTATCAATAGAGAGCTGAACTCAAAGTGAAACTCAAGATTTCATGCTACAGAAGATGGAGTTGATAGAAGGGTGTTTAATAAAAGAAGACAGCTTAAAAGAAGACAACATAGCAACAACATCAAAGACAAGATGCAGAAGAAACCAAATGTAACCTAGTTCAACAAGAAAGCAGAGATTGTATGCAAATAAAAGCCCTGAATTCAATGACAACAGATAGTTAATGGAGAAGACTACCTATATAAGGAGCTGATAGTTCAAAGGCAATGACCCTAAGTACTTATTGAAAAATAGTGCAAAGTACACGTAGTTCTACTTACAAGAAATTTGTGTTATCAACTTGAGCTTTCAAAAGCTATGTATTTAAAAATAGAGAGTTCAAACAATGAGAAGAATGAATAGACAAGATAAAGAAAAGCACTTATCTGGAGTTTGATAACAACCTTCAATTAAGGAGCCCAATATTCATAGGGTTATGCATGGATAGAGCCGTATTTTATGGCATGAGACTCTAGTCTATGCAAAGAGAGCCGCATGGTAAAGCAGAGCTCTAGCTCGTGCATATCTACAGTGAGGCAGCACTAGATACCAAAGATAAATAAAGACCATAGTTTCCAACAAATGATAGCTTGACATCATAGATCCCAACACCCAGATAACAATGCCAAGCATATAAAGATGCAAAGGAGCACCATGACTTAAGAAAGGGACTCCAAGTTTCCCAAACTACAAAACTGTAGATGAAAACCCAAATATAGCGACAACAAGCAAAGAAAAGTTGCAGTATTAGGAGCACGAGCTCTTCATTAAACATGGAGTGACTTATGGTAAACAAAGGCCGACTCCAATTTGAAAGTTCACAGTCAATAGTTGTACACACAAAAGTAGTGCACTTATATGAATCCTTACATGCAAGGAAACTCAAGAATGAGCCCTCACAAATCGATCAATAGCTCTTTATCCATGGAGTTGCAAGATTTGTAAAATTGCTCTCTGATAGAGCTATAAACTCATGACCTTGCTAATAAACCATACAATGAGAGATTCACAATTAAAAAAAGGGCAAGAATGCCAATATCTCCAATGAAACCAAATGTATGCAATGCAATGCAAATTTATATGACAATGTAAGTTAATCTATGAAAATGAAAGTACAATGCAACTAATCTATGAAAGGAAAGAACAAGTGTTACCAAGCCTTCCTATTTAGAATATGTGAGATTATTCTATTGCATAAAAGGAAACTAAGCTATAAAATGAAGCTATGGATGCTATGAAAATGCAACTATGAAAACAAATATGAAAACTACAATGAAATGCAATAACAAGTCTTCAAAGCTTGGATGTAGAATGTCTTCAAAAAGCTCCAAATGACCTAGAATACCTGCAGCATAATATTAGCATGAAAACTTAAAATATGAAAATGAAGGAGAGAGCTCTCCTTTTATAAGAAGTGAGATGAAATGGACCATTGAGATTAAGAGGCAAAAATCTTAATCAAGGGTGGAGAAAAATGGAAGCTTGATCCTTGTGCACAAATAT
>MU223197.1:234042-256614 GCA_018584345.1 Thuja plicata
TTGATTATGATTTGATCAAGGAAATTGATATAATTGATATTGTTGATATTTGAAAATATTGATTCAGGGATTTGATAAATTGAGACATGGGGCCCAAAGTCTAGGCGACCATTTTAGGGTGCATACAATAGTGACCCAAGAAAATGTAGAAATACAAAGCCCGAGCTCTCAGATTATGAAAGTAAAACTCCAAACCCCACTCAAAGGAGATATGCAAAATATCATTATTAAAGACATAATAAACAATAGTTTATTCCAGCGATGAAGAGGTAGAGCCTGAGCTTGAACTCAAGCGTCACAGGAGGTGACGCTATAGTGTTTTGACAGATGACATGGCGACGCCAAGTAGGAAGACCCCTAATCTCTTTCCTCAAGTAGCAAATGTAAAAAATCAAATGACAAAAGAATGCCTATGTCAAAATGTGATAAATTTTGAAATCCACAATACCATGGAGGAGTTAATGCCTTATTAACTACAATGTTACAACAATACCTT
The DNA here is from genome assembly GCA_018584345.1 of Thuja plicata. NCBI lineage: Eukaryota > Viridiplantae > Streptophyta > Pinopsida > Cupressales > Cupressaceae > Thuja > Thuja plicata. The sequence continues at coordinate 234,539 of MU223197.1, forward strand.
TCATCTACCACATCAGTAAGATATTTTTTTGTGGCTGTGATCATGTCGCCCATTAACTGTGGTCAAGATGGGCTTGGTTAGCTTAGCTAGATATCGGCTTTGGCTAAGAGTTAGGATTTTGAAGATATGGTGTCGGTTTGAAGTGGGGTTAGTTTTTTTTTTGTAGATGGGGTTTTATAGATTTGAGTTAAAATTGGATGGATTTTGCAATGAAATTTGTAAATAAGTTGGTAACTTTGTAAAAATATCTAGAATATTTGATCACCAACTTTAGGGGAGCAAAATTAGGGGGCTTGTTTGAAGGCTAATTTATAGGCATCATTTAGGCCTTTGATTTAGGTTTATCTTTATGTTTTGAGGATAGTTTTGGAGGGAGATGTCATTTTTGAAATTAGCTTTGAGGGCTATATAACTAAGCCTCATATTCATTTGTAGGGGGAATAATTTAGAGAGGAGGTGCTTTCAGTGAACTATTTGTTCTTGTAGACCTTTTTTATGCATTTTGTATCTAGGGTTACAATTTTTGGAGAGAAGGAATATAGTGAACTTTTTGTTCCTAGATGTTTTGGAGACCATTTTGTATCCACATTTTGTTAGATTTTGTTGTGAAATAAAGCAGATGTTTCAATGGCTCATACATTTGGAGATTTGATTATATGATCTTATTTTATTCTTTCTTTGCAAGTGTTATTTTCCATTGTTATCCAAGAGAAGTGAGTGCATCTATATTCGTTCTTAAGGTGATCAATTATTCAAAACCTTGTATGGAAAACGTATGTTTGCTGACTATTTGAGCTCTTTGTTTTTAAACCCTAGTAGTGAAATCTGTTAGCCTATATGTTGATCAGAGATTCAAAGTGTCAAGCTTAGGTGTATAAGTTAGGATTTCTACATTATTGTCTGAAACAAAGTCTTAATTCATTTTTGGTGTATCACCTCATTTTTATTTTCAAGTTTTTCTTTTCAGAAGTTTTCTTCTTCCCTTTTCCCATTAAGTTATCAATCAAGAGGTGATATTTTGAATAAAATAGGAAGCATCCTAGAATTCAGAGAGTCCTCCTCAATTAGAGTCCACCTAAAACTCAAGGAGGTTTCCATTATTAGGATGGAATTGTCATGTAGCCCTAATGCCTGAGTTGGGGTGGTAATTCTAAGCCTCAACAGTTTTTGGCATGCCTGGTGGGACACGTTCTTTAGTGAATAGGTCAAATTGCATTACATCACTTGCTGGTTCTGGTGTGCTATCAGCAAGATTCAGACCTTAAAGAGGTCACATTTTTCATATCTTGTGGATCCGTGAAGGAAAGTCTATTGTTTCAAAAGTAGAAAAGCTGGTATGTTTCAAATTGTTTTATTTTTTGATTTCCAACCTTTCAGATGAATAAAGATGTCATGTTTTCAAGGAGGATATGCTTACCCAGATGGTCAGTTTTCAAGTTTTCCATCATTTCAAGAAAATTTTGTTCAAGAGAATCATTTTCAGTCTTATCAAGGTCAGCAATCCCAATATGATTTTCATCATTCTGCAAATGATAATGTTTCACAAAATAGAGATATTGCAAGTATGTTGCAGAATATGCTTATGCAGATTGAGGATAATAAAAGGCAACAAGAATCTAGATTCCAACAGGAGCTGGACATGCAACTAGAGGAGCATGCTTGTCAAGCCCATATTAAACAACAACAAGAATTGGCTCAGCAAGATCAAGGTTATCAAAGGTATCTTGCTGAGCAATACAAGAGAAATGAAGCCAAGATTTCAGGAGGGTTGGAAGCTCAAAAGAAGGTTCATCAAGGAGAATTGCAAGCTCAGAAGGATGCTTATCAAGAGCTGATAGTTGCCATGTTTAATCCTGGTCATGAATTTCAGTTAGAAAAAGAAAAATAATTAAGATTTCAGAAAGAGTTTCATGATAAAGAGCTATTGCATCTCAAGAAAAATATAGGATTCCTGGCTTCTACAACTGAAACATACAAGAGAGGTTTTTAGCTTTAGATTGAGAAGTGTTTTTAGCTTGAGGAAGAGAAGGAGACCATTAAACAGGAGGTTGTTGATCTAAAGAAGAATCTTTCTGAACAACACAAAACAAAGAAGATTGCAGCAAATCAGGATAATGGTGTTGATAAGAGTATACTTCTCCTACAAAAGAATAAGGAAGAACAAGAAGAAGATCAATTTTGGCATGAGATGGAGCAATATTTCTTTCATCTTTATGTCAAGCCTGCACTTCCAAAAAGCACCTACAAGCTACAGGAGGAGATTATTTCCATCCAGCATAATGATGAACAGATCAATCAGATTGAATTAATTTCTCAAGAACCTGAGGCTATCAAGGAAGGCTCCAGATTCATTATCTCTCATGGCTGTCCTATCAGGAATTTGGCCAGGATGGATGGTAGAAAAGAAGAGCAAGTTGTGCCAGCATCTCTGCATGATATCCTATCAAAAGAAGTAGTTGAGAAAAAATCAAATCAGCTTGATGTCCCAATTGACCAAGTAAGTAAAGTCCTATTGGTTCTTCATCAAATTTTGCTAATTGTTGATTCTCTTCAGAATGGTGGTGTTTACAGTCAACTAGATCAACTAAGTGAAACTCGTATCAATAAGATCCTTGTCAAGCAAATGATCATATATATCTCCTATGTTCATCTCATGATAGCTTTCCAGAAGTATATGGATTATCGTGAGCTTAAAAGGATGGGAAGTTATTTTTCACAATCAGTGAATGGTTTTGTTTAACCAAGCTTCAAGCTGGTTAAAGTAGATTAGTTTTCCAATTTTTCCTAAGTGTTGTAAAGAATAGTTAGGTTAGTTTTGGTCTTAGTTTTCCCAATTTTCAATAAGTTTTTAGGATTCAATGTTTTTTAAGGTTGTTATCAAAATCTGCAAACACAAGGAGATCATTCCTCAATGATCAAGAATACATCTACCATTTGTGTTAATGAAGTTTTGCTTCACTACCACAAATCATAAACATACACACAATCATTGGGAAATGGTATTCTTATGTCCAACACTGGGTTTTAGGTTGCATGAGTCTAGGTTTAGGTGAATTTTTGTTTCAATAAGGTTGCATTCATGCTTGTTCCAACTTTCTAACCCCTATCGCCCAATGATAAGGTCTGAGTTCATATCTAGCAGGAAGACATCCAACAGAAGTCACCAAAATTGTTACCCTACTTTTCATCATGCAGAATAATAGAATAAAAACATAGGAAAAGGGTTCATAGAGGTGCTTCTATTTGACAGTGTCTTTCCGGTGATGTGGATCAACATTTTTTTATTGCATTCATATCAGATTTTTATTTGTACTCTAAGTATTGATCATATGTTAAAAAAAATTGCCAAATTCATAATTGATCATTACATTGTGCATTCATGCTGAATGTAATTTACAAATGTTTTCTCATATATCAATAAATAGAGTACAAAGGAAGAATAAAAAGATGAGATAGAGTATGAGTAGGTCCTTTGCATTTCCTTGAAGTGTCATTTGCATATCAGGAGCTGGTTGTCATGTCTAGTCCAAGTCCTTCAGTCCTCTGTCCAAGTCTTCATCTGTCTGGTTCTAGGTCTTTAGGGGTTGTCCTGCATCATGGTTAGAAGGGTTTGTTAGATCCAATTGGATCTAATCAATGCACAAGAATGAAACATCATACAATATCAAATTCTTTCATAGCTGCATATATTTCCAGTACTCAATGCAATAACAAAGTGTGTATGCACATAAATGAAAAACATTGCTAAAGGACAGTAGTACAACATTATGTTAGTGAGCACACTAGTGGTCTAATTGACGCACAAAATTGACCACTAGGTCATGATCACTAGCATAATGCATTTGTTTTGATGTTTTTTTAAGGCTAATCAGACTGGTGCATTGTTCAAAACAGTCTGGATTTCAGATCGCATTCAAGACATCAAGAGGATGCAGTATACTATTTAAAATGTTATTCATATACTAAATAGATGCAAAAGATCAACTACTAACTCACAAAAAGTTTGTTTATGGGTGTCACGAGCCCGGGCTCGAACCCCATAAATAAATTTCATTGCTAGGATTACATCTATTTAAATAAAATAATACAGCTTGAATGGAAATCATTTTCAATATACAAAAAAAATTGAAAAAAATGAATACAAGCTGTTGTTCCTTGTTGACCACTGGTAGGAAGTAACCAAAGTAAAAGTGTCGGATGCTAAGATGCTTATTTATTCAGTGCTAAGGAAAAATATTATAGGAATTCATCAAATGATAGAGTGACAGTGTGAATAAAATTCTTGCAGGTGTTCTCTCAGGTTTACACCCAAATATGCAGATTAAGCCATGTGGGTATCCAGTTTTTGGTGTCGTTCATTCAACAGACAGGGTACAATCATAGGAGTAACATATGGTTATCAACACAAAGCTGAACTCAAAGTGAAACTCAAGATTTCATGCTACAGAAGATGGAGTCGACAGAAGGGTGTTTAATAAAAGAAGACAACATAAAAGAAGACAACATAGAAACAACATCAAAGACAAGATGCAGAAGAAACCAAATGTAACCTAGTTCAACAAGCAAGTAGAGATTGTATGCAAGTAAAAGCCCTAAATTCAATGACAATAGCAAATTAATGGAGGAGACTACCTATTTAAGGAGCTGACAATTCAAAGGCAATGACCCCAAGTACTTTTTGAAAAATAGTGCAAAGTACACGCAGTTCTACTAACAAGAAATCTGTGTTATCAACTTGAGCTTTCAAAAGCTATGTATTTAAAAACAGAGAGTTCAAAGAATGAGAAGAATGAATAGACAAGATAGAGAAAATCACTTATCTGGAGTTTGATAACAACCTTTAGTTAAGGAGCCCAATCTTCATAGGGTTATGCATGGATAGAGCCGTATTTTATGGCATGAGACTCTAGTCTATGCAAAGAGAGCCGCGTGGTAAAGAAGACCTCCAGCTCATGCATATCTATAGTGAGGCAACACCAGATGCCAAAGATAAATAAAGACCATAGTTTCCAATAGATGATAGCTTTAGATCACAGATCCCAACACCTAGATAACCATGCCAAGCATACAAAGATGTAGAGGAGCATCGTGACTTAAGAAAGGCAGACTCTAAGTTTCTCCAAACTGTAAAACCGCGGATGAAAACCAAAATACAGTGACAACATGCAAAGAAAAGTTATAGTATTAGGAGCCTGAGCTCTTCATTAAACATGGAGTGACTTATGGTAAACAAAGGTCAACTCCAGTTTGAAAGTTCGCAATCAATAGCCACCCAAGAAAATGCAGAAATATAGAGCCTGAGCTCTCCGATTATGAAAGTAAAAATCCAAACCCCGCTCAAAGGACATATGAAAAATGTCATTATTAAAGGCATAATAAACAATAGTTTATTCCAACGGTGAAGAGGTAGAGCCCGAGCTCGAACTCAAGCATCACAGGAGGTGAAGCTATGGTGTTTTGATAGATGACATGGCGGTGCCAACAAGAAGAACCCTAATCTCTTTCCTCAAGCAGAAAATGTAAAAAATGAAATGACAAAAGAATTCCTATGTTGAAATGTGATAGATTTTGAAATCCATAGTACCATGGAGGAGTTAATGCCTTATTAACTATAGTGTTACGACAATACCTTTCATCTGCCACATTAGTAAGATATTTTGCAGTGGCTGTGATCATGTCGCCCATTAACTATGGTCAAGATGGGCTTGGTTAGCTTAGCTAGGGATTGGCTTTGGTTAAGAGTTAGGGTTTGGAAGATATGGTGTTGGTTTGAAGTGGGGTAAGTTTTTTTTATGTAAATGGGGTTTTATAGATTTGAGTTAAAATTGGATGGATTTTGCAATGAAATTTGTAAATAAGTTGGTAACTTTGAAAAAAGATGTAAAATATTTAATCACCAACTTTAGGGGAGAAAAATTAGGGGGGCTTGATTGAAGGCTAATTTATAGGCATCATTTAGGCCTTTGATTTAGGGTTATCTTTCTGTTTTGAGGACAATTTTGGAGGGAGATGTCATTTTCAAAATTAGCCTTGAGGGCTATATAACTAAGCCTCATATTCATTTGTAGGGGGAATAATTTAGATAGGAGGTGCTTTCAGTGAACTATTTGTTCATGTAGACCTTTTTTATACATTTTGTATCGAAGGTTGTAGTTTTTGGAGAGAAGGCATATAGTGAACTTTTTGTTCCTAGATGTTTTTGAGACCATTTTGTAACCATATTTTGTCAGATTTTGGTGTGAAATAAAGCAGATGTTTCATTGGCTCATACATTTGGAGTTTTGATTATATGATCTTATTTTATTCTTTCTTTGCAAGTGTTATTTTCTATTGTTATCCAAGAGAAGTGAGTGCAACTATATTCCTTCTTAAGGTGATCAATTATTCAAAACCTTGTATAGAAAACGTATGTTTGCTGACTATTTGAGCTATTTCTGGTTTAACCCTAGTAGTGAAATCTGTTAGCCTATATGTTGATCAGAGATTCAAAGTTTCAAGCTTAGGTGTATAAGTTAGGAGTTCTGCATTATTGTCTAAAACAAATTCTGAATTCTGTTTTGGTGTATCACCTCATTTTTATTTCCAAGTTTTGCTTTTTAGAAGTTTCCTTCTTCCCTTTTCCCATTAAGTTATCAATCAGGAGGTGATATTCTGAATCAAATAGGAACTGGCCTAGATTCCAGAGATTCCTCCTCAATCAGAGTCCACCTACAACTTGAGGAGGTTTCCATTGTTAGGATGGAATTGTCATGTAGCCCTAATGCCTGTGTTGGGGTGGTAATTCTAAGCCTCAACAGGTATGAAAAAATAACAAGAAATTAACCACCTAGAAAAACCTTATTCCTACCCCAAATAATAGCCTCTTACAAATACACTTACAACTATTATAAGGCATATCTCTTGCATGTCTACCTATTGAAGGAATCTATCATAAAGTGTCATAGGTATTTTCATATAATCTTATGACATTTGTCATAACCATCAAGATGCTCTGACAACCCTTAAAATAACTCAAAATAGATGATTCCAAGAGGGCACACATGACTATTTTGTCCTTTTTCTAGATGATAGATGGTGAAATTAACTTTTCCTTTGCATGATCTCTTTCACCGCCATTGGTTAAACTGTTTAACCTCTTATGGGTACATTAAATAAATATATTAAGAAAAGAATAAATTAAGGATTTGAAAGGTTAATGAAACCTATCCTAAAAATATTACCAAAAGGTTTTAGTTTTTTTTCTAAATTATTTGGAAGGTGTGAGACTTAATCAAAATCCATCTTACTAATTGTATATTGATGAAACAAAGTAGGGATACCATTGACTCTTCAAGATTAATTGGTGAAACATATCCTATAATAGAAAACCACTTTCATTGTTTCAAATGTTTTCTTTGACTTAGCACCAAAAGGACATAAAACCTAACCAATAAAATAAAATCTATTACATTTTTTCATGGGCGTTCTACAAAATCTTAACACCAAATTGGCCTAGTCTATTTTAATGCCATCCTCATCAGGAAATAAGTAAAGCCTTCAGAGACCCTAAGTGTTGAATTCAGTCTACCTTCACTTTAGTGGAGAACCTATTCTATTTTGAACGAATCATGTAAATAATTTAAATTCCCTACCTCTATTAAAAATGATAATGAATTCCTTAATAATGTTAATTAAATAAATCACTCCATCATGCATAATATCAAGCCCAAATCTATTTAAATATCATTATTGGAACTGGCTAACTTGCACAATCATATCAATAAATGTTAGAACTTGGAATTAAATTCTAAACAATGGTCAAATTATTTTAAACAACTATGGTCAAACATTATAGAACCAAAGTTCACTTGTTTTAAATGGATTTTTATACCACATACATTCTCATATGTTGCCTCCCATTCTAACAACAACTTATATACCATATGTTGACAATGTGGAAATATTTATCATAATTTTTTTAATGATCATTTCATAAGGAAGTATAGAATATATTTTTTTCTAAATTGTGGGGGATGAGATAATAAAGGAAATAAAATTGCAAGAAACTTTATTTGGATTTGTTAATAATTTATGTAACTATTGTAATATATTCTACCTTATTTTATCTTATATTATGCTTTGTACAATATGAAAAGAAAGGAATTAACTTATATGTTTCAAAGTATGAGGAAATTTCTTGTAAAGTATAAAGAAAACTCCTTTTGTTGATATCTTTGAGTAGGTAAACTTAACATTGGATAAATCAACATACAAGTTCCTATAGCTACTAAAGCAAAGTAATTTTAAAATTAATAAAACTAAGGTAAAGTACGAGACACTCACCTTTAAAGAATGTAGACAACATTCCATTTATGAAAGACTCTTGAGAACGACTTCAAATTCTATAGAAGAACAAGATTCCACATCAACAATGGTGAAGGGACTTCAATTGTGAATTGGTAAGATTGAATGAAGACCTATTGCACAAAAAGCCACTATGGAATGCAGACAACTAAAATTCAACAATATATAAGTCATTTTATGTAGAAAAAAATATAATTGTAAATGTCATGATAAATATTATTTTATATTTTGAGACCTTGTGAGGCGTAGTATTTGAACATATTATCTGACCCTTGATGGTCCCTTTTTTGTAAGCAACTTAACAGTAGTCTTTTGAACTATAATATTTTTTTTTAGTCAATGATAATTAACAGACAAATAGTATTAATTTTTATGCATGACTTAGCTATATTTTTAGATAATAGAGCTTATCATATAGTTTAGTTAAGGAAGGTCATTCAATAGTGGAAAGAGTCTTGAATCTCATTGAATCCTGAGAAGTGAAGATGTAGAGTGATTGAGGGCAATTTTGTAGGTTATGTTATTTATTAAATTGGCAAGAATTGAAGAAATCAAGAAAGGAATCAATTTTTTTTCTTTTTGATAAGATTAACCTTAAATTTTTTTATAGTTTTGGAGAATATATTTTTCATTTCTCTTGATGGATTTTTCATTTTGATGATAATAAAATGTGGGTTAGGTGAAAGAAAGGGCATGTGGATGACTATTCTATGAGATTTTAATTTAGAAATATGATTTATGACAAATGATAGTTGTTAGAATATTACAAATACTTTAATAGTAGTTATTGAATATTTGGTGTATCGATTTTGGTAGATGATTATTATGTTGAGAAGAAGTCTAATGTCGCTTATTAATAAAAAGTAATTGTAAATTAATAGATAATTCACACATTTGATGAGGTGAATTAGAAGGAGAGTTGAAAGGGTAATGACACTTTCAATATGATCCCTTCTTTGTGCTTGAAGTTGAAATAGATAGATGTGCAAAATAAATAGTTAGTCATGCCAAATGAAATCAAAAACTTTAGTGACTTATTTTGATACACATTTAATAGTTTTGCATGTACACCCTTTTCCACTCTAAATTGTCTTAAAAAAGAAATGTACATTTCATGAGGTGTTTTCTCTTCTGGTGACTTCTTTGAAAAAAAAAGCAGCATTTGAAGGGATTTTGATTTCTAGTGTTGCTTTTCGTCAACCATCTTTTCGAGAGATTGAAACAAATTTTTCTATTTGTTTACAAATGCAACTTGTTATTTCTATTAGTAGTATGTACTTCCCCCTCTTCAAAGATTATTTCCTTATAGTTCTTTCCATGGTTTTTTTTTTTGGATGTTTCTTGTTCATTGAGCACATTCAAAAGATTTCTTTCATGTTTAATGTGATGAATAAGAAGGTGCAATTATACGTGAAAAAACATCCTATTGGATTGGTAGTTTGATTTGTAGAAAAAAAATATTCAAGAATATAGTAGGTGACGAGAATCTTAGATTGAAGAATATAAGGCAAAGGCGATAATTGTTCTACATACATTTCAGTCTTACCTATAAAAATTTTTTAAACACATGCCTTTTAGTAGATAGATTATTTAAAATATGGGTATGTAAGTCTATGGCAATCAACAATAAATAAGGATGGCAGGAACAACAAGGCAATGATGGCAGGAACAACAAGGCAGTGATGGCAGGAACAATAGGGCAGGGGGTAGTGTTTAGTAGAGGATGTTTGGCACGTATAGGAGTCGGTAGGAGAGCTGGCAGAATCACGCCAGTAGTTGAGATGGGGCTAACATTTTTAGACATCGGCCTATAGTCCAAAGGATTTCAAAATCTGATGAACACCATCTCTATGAGAGTTTCTAGTCACATGAGTTTGCAAAGAAATACCCAGATTAGAAGGGCCGGAAGGACTTGTTAAAAACTTTTAGGGGCAAGGCAGTGGTCTGACCTGCGAAACCCATGTTTGTTAACCCTCACTTCATCTTCAAACAATCTGAGACCAAGGCTATTAAGGATAAATCGACTCCTCCCTCACTAGATTTATAGCCTAAGTAGAAAGGGAGTAAGGAAGAAACCAACCCTCCCCTTCTAGATCTATCAGAGCTCAAGAGAAAACAAGGGATCCATCAGAATTTTGCTCCTAAAGTAGGTTTTGAGGGTTTTAGGTCTTTCCAGGTCAGGGAATCATCGAAGGCAGCATGTCAGGGCTCCCATGGTGCTCAAGATAATAGTATCCACCAATAAATTCAAAATGGCTCTGGGTAGGAAAAGTCTCTCTATCTTGGAAACCAACTAAATCCTCTAGTGACAATGGAAAAATCAGGCTCACATGAGCTAGTTTCACTTCTGCGCCCCCCAAGGAACCCAACTCCAAAAGAATCTACACAACATGTTTCTCTGGATTGAAATGGCTTGCATTCAATAGCGTCAAACCAAGTTTCATCAAGTAAAGTCCAGGCCCTTAAGCCTCTCGTACAAGAAGTTCCAGTTGTTTTGACTAAGAGTTTCCAGCTCCATATCCCACACAAAATCCTGGGTCAGGATCAACCATATCTGACTTATAAAAAAAAGGGATATAGGAAACTAAAACTCCTAAAGGGAAAACAACCTATATTTGATATATGTGAGGAATCTCCCCTGATCTCACCCAAAGGTGCTTCTCAACTCATCAGGAGAGTATCCCCAGTGAAAGATCCAACATAGGGATCGCCTATCACTCTACCTAGATCCCCCTTCAATCCAAAACTAGGATCACTTCAAAAAAATTAGGTCAAAAAGAAGAATCAAGACCCGCATATGTGGCACAATACAAAAAAATTACAGGCGACTATTGTTCTTCCTGAAAAAATATTGCATCATCAGATTAGAGTCCTTCGTTAGTCTACTTTGATTGGTAAGTGTGCTAACCCCATTATTTTTTTTTCTGTAATCAACGATTGGGCTTCTGAATCTTGGGCAGGCCTGCAAGATCTCTTTATGCTTGATGAGTCTTCTCACTTTTTATTGCTATATTTAACTCCAAAGCTCATAGAGATTTAGTTCACAAGGAGAAAGGATGGTTCTATTAGGAGGCAGGACTTTACACTTCCCTCTGGACCCCAAATTTTAGCACCCATCTCCAGCCCTATCATTTTTTCCCTCATTGGATAGCATTTCCTACTCTCCCATTGGAATACAGGGATCCAAAAATTATTGAGATTCTAGCTAATACGTTGGGGATTTTCATTAGGCACGATCTTCTTCCTTTTGAACTAACCCATATTGAATTTAGGGTTTGTATTCTAGTTGACCAATCTAAGTTCCTCCCATAAGTAATTCATTTAAAATCAAAATGGGGCTCTTGGCCTCAAAATATAGTCCTCCAGGAGGAGAACACTGCTTATGAGCGCCAAAATAAGCTAGGTCACTTGAATACTAACTGTCAGGTAGCATGGATCACAGAGGTGGTAGTATGTAATGATCACTCCTCTAATCCATCTTTTTGCTCATCTTCTGGGAATGTCAAGCCCAAATGTCAGAAAGGTGGCTTAGAGCAGAACAGTATGAGCAATCTTTCACCAAGGTCCCTTAGAGTCTTGATTGCTAATTTTTCATCACCCTTCATAATATTTTATGGATTTTCTATGCTTCCCAGTCCCAATGTCCAGCTCATTTGATTTTGGGCCGCACACCAAGCTCTTGCAATGTTCCCTTTCTCACTTTGGACGTGATAGTAGACTATAAACATTCTGGGGTTAAGAATGAGAATAAAAAAAAAACCCAAGCATAGCTGGACTATCACAAGAACCTCCTAGTTTATTCAGAATCAATCAAGGGGGAGGTAGATGGAAGTCTTCTTATAGTGGATTTGGGGGAACTACCTATAACCCCCTCTTTAGCTTTTCTTCCAGAAGATAAGATCATGTCAACTTCTCAGCCGAATCATCAAGCCAGGGATATGAAATATCCCACACTAAAACTTGATATGGTCTCCCCTCATTCAAATGATGGCCAAGCTCATACTCTTCTTGATAATATCCAAAAGGATGTTCAATGGCCTAATTTCTCCCAAATCTCCAACATGGCGAACTTGGACAAGGATCTTATGATGGAGTCACTAATCCTCCAGGTGGTAGAAAGTAAACTTGACAACCTTCACAGTGACTCATAATCAAATTTGGATTCAGAAACAAAAATCCAAGATCTACATATTTTGCCAGTAAGGAAAACAGAGGTTCCTTTAATTGAGAAAGACATAGTATGTTCAATCTTCCAAACAGAGCTAGATATCTCGAAGATTGCTAAGATGAGTTCCCAGAAAAAGTCAAGAGGTAGACTGTCTAGAATAAAAAGACTAAAACAAGAGATAGCACAGGGAACACAGTTAACCCTTAACTTTTAGAGGACACCCAGAAAATATAAGGAAGAGGCTCGGATATTAATATTGAAATAGTTAAATGGTAGTAGGAGAGCTAACTGCTCTCTAAATGGAATATGAGGATATTATCATGGAATTTTAGAGGCTTAAATTTCTCTAACAAAGCTCGGATAATAAAAAATTAGATTCTTGCTGGAGGTGCAGACCTGATGTTACTACAAGAGACAAAGCTATTGGAAGATGTTGCAAACAAACTTTTCCCAAATTGGTATAACTGGGGATTTCTTATTTCTGTCTCAACAAGGGAATCTGGTGTGATGGAAATCTTATGGAACAAACAAAAATGTCAAGTCTCTTTGATATCAAAAAACACTAATTGGATGGCAGCAAAGGTAACAATTTTTTCAATCTCATTCATCATTATCGATCTCTATGAGCCAATCTCTCCCTTAAGCAAAAAGACACTTGAATGGGATGCAAGGGAAACATATTATTTTGGGTGGGGATTTTAATGCCTATTTGGGTGTGCAAGATAAAATGTGGGGAGGTACTCCTTCCCCTTTAGTCACCGAAGAGTTCTAGAACTTCATTGATGACAATCATCTATTAGATTGTATTCCATCAAATGGAAAAAATTTATGGTCCAACAAATGAAAAGGCAAACGTTTTGTAGGAGCAAGGCTAGATAGGTTTCTGGTGAGCTCCCTCTAGTTGGCTGCCCATAGCATTTTAAAATCTTCTATTCTCTCCTTAACTGGATCAGACAATTTTGCTATATTGGCTGAAATACAAACCGCCCATCAGCCCAAGAGAAATCGCCCACATTTTAAGATCAAGAAGATGTGGTTTCAAGACTCAAATTTCATCAAACTTCTACAAATCTGGTGGGTCCAAGCACCACAGTTTCCAAGCACAAAAATGTTTAAACTTTCAAAGAAGCTGGAATTCTTGAAAATCAACATGAAGTAGTGGAACAAAAATTCTTTTGGAAACATCTTCAAACAAAAGGTAGAAATCTAATGAAAATTGGAAGGCATTCAGGCGTACATTCTTAGTAATGGCTTGTCATTGGAAACTTATGATGAACAGTTTCAACTTGATAAAAAATTAAAGGAATTACAATTGAGAGAGGAAATTTTTTGGCGCCAAAGGTCGAGAGAACTGTGGCTAAAAGGAGATAAAAACACATCCTTTTTCCATATGTCTGCCAAAGTTAAGAGACACTCTATATTCCAAATTAAGGACAATAATGGCATGACCCTCAAGAACCAAAGGGATATTTGAAATGAGGTGGCTAGATCCTTTCCTTAGCTTCTTTCAGTGAACCCAAGAGAAGCCCCGTTTGTATACCCTCCTATTTTGAATTGCATTCCTAATTTGGTTTCAGATGTCGATAACATGGCCCTACTGGCCCCTTTCACCCTAGAAGAAGTCTAAGCCTCAATTTTTGCAATGAATCTAGATAAGGCCCTGGGTCGTGATGGACTGACCCCCTTTTTCTTCCAGAATTGTTGGGACTTCATGGGCATGGACATTCTTAGAGCAACCCAGGAATATAGGAAACATGCACATGAATGTTGAAACAACTCAATAATACAACCATAAAATTCATTCCCAAATGTCAACAACCTTCATCTTTTGTATACTTTAGACCAATATCACTGTGTAATACCATTTACAAGATCATATCAAATTAATGGCTACTCAGTTCAGGAAATTAATTCCAAAAATAATTTTTGAACAATAAGGTGGTTTAATACCTGGTAAGGATACAGTCAAAGGTTCCCTGATTGCACATGAATTTCTTCACTCCATCAAAGAAGAAAACCTTCCAGTAATGGTATTGAAACTCGATATGAAAAAGGCATATGATTGGGTCAATTGGGAATTCTTGTGAGCAGTAATGGAAAAAATGGGTTTTGACAGAAAATGGATTAAGTGGATTATGTCCTACATTACAGGAGAAAAATTTTCAGTAATGATTAATGGATCTCCATGTGGCTATTTTTCCTCTTCACAAGGAGTAAGACAAGGTGACTCCTTATCGCTGTCTCTCTTAATTATCCTTGTGGAAGGCCTTAGTAGACTCATCTCCATGAAGAAAACTCAAGTCATTTGCGAAGGCATCTCTATTAGACAGTCATGGATTAAAATTTCTCACACACTTTTTGTAGATGACTCACTACTATTCGGTAAAGTTAGTGTAAAGGAAGTAAATGTTATCAAAGAAACACTGGCCGAATACTGCGACGCATCAGGTCAAAAACTAAATGAGGGAAAATCCAAGATCTTCATTTTTAACATGAGCAGCAAAGCCAGTAGAGTAATTCAGAGAATTTTGGGCTTCTCACATGCATCTACCCCAAGTAAGTACTTGGGAATACCCTTTTTTCAAGGTAAAGCAAAAGTATCATTCTAGGACGGAGTGCTATCTAACATTAGGGACAAAATATCCTCTTGGAAGGCAAGATGGCTATCTCTGGTAGGAAAAATCATGCTAGTAAAATTAGTCCTCAGCTCAATCCCTAACTACATCATGTCAGTGATCTTAGCCCCACCCGGTGTGATGAAAAAGATTTCAAAAATCCTAAAAGACTTCATTTGGAGAGGTAATATAGATGACAAAGCCAAGGTACCTCTGGTCTCCTAGCGTAATTTTTGCAAACCAAAAGAAAGTGGGGTCCTAGGCTTCCACAGAATCCATGAAAGGAACCTCAGTCTTGGGGCGAAACTGGCTTGGAAAATTTATGACTGCCTAAACAACCTTTGGGCTAAAGTAATTAGAGAAAAATACTTAGATTTGGAGGACCCAGAGAGAATTTTTTCAATTGGTAACCCTCCTCCTGGCTTAGTCATGTGTAATTTTATAATAAAGAGTAGAGAGGTCATCCTCCCTAATCTATCCTGGCAAATTAACTCGATCTCAAAATCTTTGTTTTGGTTAGATTCATGGAATGGCCTCCCACAATTGTCCATGATACCAAATTTACAGAGGATTAAATTAATTTTGTAGCAACATGTGGGTAATAGGGTCGTAGACTACCTGACTTCAACTGATGGGATAGTGTACTGGAAAGATATTTCCCACAGTCAAATTTCACATACATAAAAAATAGAGCTAGAAGACATCTTGAAATCAAAGTTTATTTTAATCAATGGTGAGAGGGACAAGCTTATCTGGATGAAAATAAAATTAGGAAAATATACAGTCAAAGCAGGCTATCAAACTCTAGTTTAGGCCCCTCCATTACCTAATTATGTTCTTAATTTTGCATGGCACAGTGCCATACTACCAAAAATGGGGGTTTTCTTTTGGCTAGCAATTCAAGATAGGATCTTATCAAGCACAAGACTTAAATTCCTGGGGATCATGGACACATTCCCATACCCATTATGTAGTAAAGTTTTGGAAGATACAAACCACGTCCTAGTAAGATGTGAATTCAAACAAGAAATATGGATATGGGCTCTAGGCAAATTAGGGTGGAATGGTCCCTTACACACGTAATTGCAGATGATACTTTAGCAGTGGCCTCTGTTGCATCAAGAATCATTTTTTTTATCCTCTGGAGAGCTATCCCTGTAGCCATAGTATGGTGTGTGTGGTGGGAGAGAAACAAGAGGATATTAAAAAAAAAGTCTCCACAGTATCTTTGGTGTGCAATCTGGTGGAGAAGTACACTTCAAAAATGGTGAACGCTCATGTGTCAAAAATGAAAACCATTTCTTCGACTTTCACATCTTTTGATAATGTAATCTTATCTAGATAGACTCAAAAATCTATTCCATTCTCAGGAGTCCTGAATGGGAACATGCCAAAAAACTAAGTGCAAAAAGATATTAAATGGACTCCTCTAGATACCAATCAAGTTACACTAAATTTTGATGGAGCAAGTAAAGGAAATCTAGGAAGAAGTGGAGCGGGTTTCATTCTGAGAAAGATAGAAAAGTCTATTCTCTTAGCCGCATACTATAATTTTTCAGAAGGAACTAATAACATGGTCAAAGCATGAGCACTTCTGTGTGGTGTTAGGAAGACAATTTGACTGGGAGTAAAAAATCTTCATATTGAAGGAGATTCCCTCTTAGTTATCTCATATTTGGCCAAAAAATCTTCAGTTATTTGGGAAATCAAATACACCTTACATGAATTGATTAAATCCCTCCCGGACTTGTCTTTGTACACACTGTCACATTGCTACAGAGAAGGGAATAAACTAGCTGACTGGCTAGAAAAATTGGGGGTCGAGGGCAACAAGATGGATTGGGAGAGAGATTTAGTAAAAATCCATCTGTCATAATTTCCTTAATATCTTAAACTAGAATGTGATATGCTTCATGATCAAAGAAACTAAATTGGACGATGAAGGAATTAATTATCCACATCTAGCCATATTAGGTAAATTGACGTCAGCGTAATGAATATAAGTACACTAGTAGCATCCTAACCCTTGAGTTTTTTCTTTAGACATGAGTGCTAGGGTTAGATCTTGATGAAGGAATAAAAGCATTTTAATGTGATTTGAAACAAAGGGATAAGGTGTCGATTCGTATACTCTCACCTATGTCAAGAAGGACAAATAAAGGAGAAAACTATCCTCCTTAAATACCATAATTAAGATAGAGCTTAGTCCCGAGATCTTCAAAATCTGAAGCACATGTGATCATTATTCCAAGAGGAGTCATGTTTTCCTTCAAGCATGACGCACGCATCCCTCCAGGCCTATTTAGCCCCCAAAAGACTGTACACTTTACCCTTCATTTTCTGAATTATATCAAATTTGGGCTAAATAGGAAAGCTAATGGATTACAAGGAGCTAAACTTGAGAGTTTCCCTAAGGGTACAACATTGGGAACACCCAATTTCAGGCCCATATTTGGGTCATCAAATGAACATTAAATTCAAGCCACTTTCATAACTAGTAACAGATGCTATCAGAGATATAATAGGTGACAGTATCATGCTCCCAAACACCCCTCATCATCTTCTTCACACCCAGGTGGTTTTGGTCTTTCTCTCCAAATGGTATGACATGGTGCCATATTTTGATGATGACTCCAATGCCACATCCCTATTAGCGTCTACCTCTCATGCACTTTCAGCCACATCTGCAAGCAGCAAGGCTCTGGTAAAGAGAAAGGTGAAAGGATAAGTGCTATTGGTACTGGTCTAATTTTTTGAATATTGCAACCTCTTTCTCCTTGGACTGGTAGTGGTTTTGATAATAGTGTTTTGTATTGGTACTATTTTAACTTTTTGAATTATGAGGCCTCTTGCTTAAAAACAGTTGTCTAGTGCATATAGTGGGGGTTTAGATGTTGGTAGCAAATATTGTAAGGTTCTAAATCCTTTTGTGGATAGCAGATTGGAACCGGGTTTTGGGGTTTATTTAATCTAGTCTTTTGGGCCTTATTGGCTTTGTAAATTGTTTGTAAATCTCTATAATGGCAAGGAAGGAGGGTTTTCTTCACTATTTCTTTCCCTCTTGAGCTTTTGAAAAAGGTATTATAATAAAAAATATTAATGGCCCAGCCATTTTTGCCAAAAAAAAAATATATCTATTTCAATAGTATTATTTAAAATTATTATGATCTTGCTAGATTGAAGTATATGTGTCTCTCTAAAATTTCAAACTTTGATTTGGATTCTAAATGGTCTAAGAGAATTTTGATATACATATGTGGAAGTACGTGTCTAGTTTAAAATAAATGTTCTAATAGATTAATTCTTATTTTGTAGAATTGCATGAGAAATATGAGATTATGCTACATGTCATTATATATTAAGAAAGTATTACCATTTGTTGCATATTAAAACATCTATTTTAATATCTACATAACAACATGTAAAACCATACAATATTTTCTAAATATTTGCACAAGGAGAAATAAATCATTCCATACCTTTATAAATTATTTATGATGTATATCTTCTTTTCCATTGGCCCTAATTATTTTTCAAGTCTTATAGTACTACTAAATAATAGTGGTATAATAGAAAATGGCTCTACTAGCGAACTGTGTGAACAATACAAACTCAGGGAACTTAATGATTTTTGCTCCTATTAAGACGACACTCACAAAATCCGTAGTAGATGGAAGAATCCTTGATCTTCAACATGAAAAGCAAGTGGCTTTCTTCATAAACATGAATTATGGAAAAGACATCCACAAGAATAACCCTCCAATCCCATGCTCCAATCGATTCAGTGCCCTAGTTGTGTTAGATCATGCTAAAGCAAAAAGAGGATCGAGCATCCCTGAAATAAAAAATGACAAGAGATCACAGGTACAGATTGGAAATCCTCCAAAACCATTATATGCACATTATCAAGATAAGGCACCACTCAGTGAAACGGAAACAATGGATCCAAAATGGATCTTGGTAGAAAATAATAAAAAGCTGAAGAACCCGTTTTGGAGAGATCATAAGAAAAAAATCTTCTCTGGCAGAATATCAGCCAAACCAGAAGAAAAGAATTTTCAAAATGTGCAAAGAGATCCTAATCGAGTAAGATACATTTCAAATAAAAATGAAGCAAACCTGGCTAGGGAGAAACATGTTTCATTTAGCGACAAGGTAAATATCATAAACAAATCCTAGACCCCCTCGGTGAAAGCTCAGGTTCATCAAAAATTGAATTATCAATCCGATATACAGATGAAGAACACTACTAAAAATATTACTATCCTTAGTAACATATATACTATTGGCCTCTGGGAGCACTGCAAAAAACATGGAATTATTGCATACTAGGACGGTCCAGCTTCATCAATGAATACATTTGTTGACTAGATAGGCTTTTCGCTGAGGGATCAAGTAAGTATCAATGAATACATTTGTTGACTAGATAAACTTAAGAAAGCTTTGGTAGATGGATGTCCTATTTTTTTCAAGGGTTTCTATGTAAAATTCTTTAATTGGAAACCAAATTTCAATGAATGAACTTATAGCAAAGAAATTTTTTTGAGATGGGTTGCTTTCTAAAATTTCCCTATGGAACTTCTCCATAGTATAATCCTCTTTCAAATAGGTAGTTTTTTAGGGGAGGTTGTTGGAGCAGAATTTTCCTTCTTAGAGAGTTCATCAGTAAAATTGTTGATTAGAATTAGATTACATCATTGTTCACTAACATCTTTAAAGATAATCACAAATCATTCAATTTATAAGTTACATCCGTATATATATGAAGGCTACATAGGGAATATAAATTTATATATACCTGAAATTCATAAAGGTAGAGCAAAGACACCCTACTTAGAAGTACAAACAACTACAGACCTTGATGACAGACTAGAGTGGGATAATGATAGACTCAAATTATACTACAATAACAACGGTAAATCAGGATCTGTGACAACAGGTAATGTAAAGACTAATAAAGGTCCATAAAAGATTACTTTCCAAGCATAGTCAAGCTCTGAGATGGATCTTGAGGAGGGTGAGTTCATACCCAAAATTCAATCAATCCTGAAGGAAATAATTCAAAAAGAGTGTCAAACAGCTTGTTGGAGATTTGATTATGAGCAGTTGATTGATTGTATGTTTGTCATTCATGACAACATATAATACATAGTAGAAATTATGTATGTACTTATCATAATCATGACATGAAGACTTGCGTGGTTAGATACATGTTTATAATGTTATGTTCATACACACAGATCCAGATATGATGTTTCAGTCAAGTTATGTAATTTTGTTATTGGCAGTTACAGTTTTGGAAGTGTAACTATTTAGGGCTGACATATATCACGTGTTTCTTGAGTTGCACATATCTTCAGTATATGCATGTGTATATTCATATTAGTTATGAGTTGATGATATTAATCTAAAGGTGCCAAAAGTGTTTCAAGAAGATTGCAAAGTTAGAGTTAATTTGGTGAGGCCGACTTAGTGAAGCGTCGCGTCTATTCAGTTTATACTTGCACAGTTGTAATAATGCTTGCATGCTTAGTAGACCCGACAAGGATGTTATGAAGAGTTGTCTTACAGGTCCCATGATCTCATACTTTGAGGAAGATACTTATAGCAAGTCAAATGTGACACGCTAAGTGTGAATAATACAAAAAGAGAAGAAAGATGTACATAGTAGATTATCAGAGTTGGTTCATTCATCAAGAGTCTATGTGAAGAAGAAGTGAAAGATTGTAATACACTGGAACTGATCAAGACAATAGGTCTACTCTACATTTCATCATCAGATATAGTGCATATCTTTTATACAGAAGGTTGTATCCTTCACCATAAAGCAGTGATCTTTTGGACAGTGAGTCCACCACCCCTAACAGGGTTATTTGTAAAAGACTCCTAACAGGGTCCAACCCTTAACTAGGTCACTATACTTATTGCAATGTAAAGTACAACTCCTAATAGGGTTGAGATATCTTCTAACAGGGAATACTATAAACAAGTATATTTCATTGTGGGTGCTAATTCCCACCGGGGTTTTTACCATTTGGTTTCCCCATAATCAAATTGTGTGTTGTGTACTGTGTTATTTGATTAAGAATTTACTTTGTTATATTCTGAAGTTAAAGAAGAAAAAAAATTAAAGTTATTGATAAATGATTCACCCCCCCTCTCAGTTATCCTTTGGGACTATTCTAACAATTAGTGTTAGAGCCAAGTGCCTTGGACAAGAAGCCTAACAGCTTAAGGTAGATCAGATGTCTTACTTCAGAAAAGAAAGCCCTAAGTTCGATGGAGAAAATTATCTGGATTGGAAAAAAAAAATGATAACACATCTACAGTGTGTTGGCTTTGAGATCTTTGAAATTGCTACACAAGAGGTTGTAATTCCATCTCTAAAAGACCTTGCAAAGGATGATGCCACTAACAGACAAAAGGATATATTTACCAATAATGCAATTGCTAAAGAATCCCTAATCAGTGCCTTATCTGACAGTGAATTTTCTAAGATCAAGAAAATTGACAGAGCATATACCATATGGAAGTATTTAGAAGATATGTTTGAAGGAGATATTCAAGAAAAGAATGCACGCAGGAAGACATGGAAAAAGAAATAAAAAAGTCTTGAGATGTTACCTGAAGAGAACATTAGCGCTTACAATCAGACGATAAATGAAGCAGTCTCTAGAATTAGAAACAATGGTGGAGAAATATCAGAAGAAGACATAATGGACAAGCTGCTAACTAATTTAACATGAGACTATGAAAACAAGATAAGTATTCTAGAGGAAACCATGCAATTCTCACAAGACTTCAAGAGAGAGACTTTGATTAACAAAATCTCTGCATTTGAGATATCAAGATTGAAGACTGAACCTAAAAGTGAAACAACTTTCAAAGCCTCAATCCATGGTAAGAAATCCTTACACATCTCCAGTCATAATGAGAAAGAAGAAGTTGAT
>MU223197.1:285498-299155 GCA_018584345.1 Thuja plicata
TCTGCTTTTATCCCAAGCTTCTATGCAGATGCACAAGGCCATCATTACATCCAACATGCCCCAAATGAATATGCCCTCATACAAGACTATGAAGAAGCCCTCAGGCAAGGTAAGTTGTGGGCACAAAGGGCACAGCTGCAAATGCAAAACCAGGTACCACCTCCTATTTTCCACCCACCCTCCCCTGCTCGGCCTAATTGCCAACAGACCCTGAAATCAGATTTCATGATAACACAAGAAAAAATGAGAGAGCAATTGCTTGACCTCTCAAGGCAAGTGTCTGAACTCAGGGAGTATCAAACAGAGGAGGCTCATAATTATGAGCAAGGGTTCATCCCTTATGAAACAGAGGATGCTTTGTTTGATGAGCAACAAATGATTGATGAGCAACAAATGAGACAATTCCAAGAAGAGATCAATCACAGAGCAAGCATTGAGACAGCAATGCTGAAATCACGAATTGCTGAGCAAGAGGCTCTTAGGCCTAAGATCCCAAGTTGGATGTCCCATTTGTCTCCCCCTTCTATGTCACCCCCTGAGCCTTCTCAATTCCATATCCCAAGTTTTAAGGCAAAAAATTCCTTTTAAGAGCCTGTGCTTGAGATTCAGCCTACCACTCTGCCAGAACAACCCATTGAAAAGGGTTGTTTATCCCAGGAGGCCCCTCTGGTCTCTCAAGAAGATGAAGTATGGTAGATGCCCCAATGGACTCTGCCTCCTGGTGTTCAGATGCCAATTATTTTCAAAGATACTACTCTAGTATCTGAGCAGGGACCTGTGGTAAGTGAGCTTTCATGTGATGAGGAGGGATGTGAGGCATCAGTGCAGAGTGATGACTCTGATGAGGAGGGACAGCAAGTTGTGGAGGAAGTGATGGATGGCCAGCCTGTGCTCTTGGCTGATTTATTTGATGAGCTTCCCCTCTTTGTTGATAATGACAAAGAGACCATACCATCACCTATGGGTGAGGATCAATCAGAACAAAAGGTTCACTATCAACAGGAGGTTGATACACAAAAGGATGATGTTCTTTTGTGTGCTGTGCTGCCTGGTTTTGAGCAGGATGATGAGGTTATAGAGGAGCTGTTCCAAGAAAGGAACATAGACAAAGGCCCTGAGGAGCTTGATTTCTCTGCTATCATGGAGGCCTTTTGTGATAAATTAAATGATGAGCCTCAGTTACTTGGGGTGGATATTCAAAGTTGCATGCCTATGGAAAGAGGCCTGGTCTTAGATTGCTCTCCTTCAGAAGGATTGCTGCATAAACAAGAGTTGGAGACAGTCTCAGATCCTCAAGATATTAGCAACTTTTATGAGGCACTGGCCTGTTCAAAAGAGGGTGATAATAGTCCCCCGACTAAGAATGATGACTTAACATGGCTATCCTGGGTGGAAGACAGCCATGAAGATATAAAAGAAGCCACCAAGGAAGGTCCTGCCTTCAGAATTTCAAGAGGTTGCCCCATCAAATACTTGGCCCAGAAGGAGTTTACTGAGGTTCCTCCATATGCTCAATCAGAGGAAGGTAAACTCGATCTCATTTTTACAGAGGCAAGTCCTAATGATTTGATAAATCTTCATGTGCCTCTAGTCCTTATGGTTACCCTTGTGGGCTCCATGCAAAATATACTGATGAGGAAGGGTAGCTATTTTTCACAACAAGTAAATGGTTTTGTTTGACTAGCTTTTGCACTGGTTAGTGTAGCTTTAGTTTAGGTTTCTTGTTTTCTTCCAGTTTTCTAGTATAGTTTCCTGTTTTCCAAGAAGTGCACGTGCACAATTTTGCCCTGTCAGGTTTTGTGTTCAGAATGACTCCATGCCCAATGGATTTGTCTAGGCAGATGTTCCTATGATTAGCAGGCAATCATCCCGCAGAGGTCGCCAAAATGTTACCCAAATTTTCCATTTTTGGCAAATTGGCCTGATCTGCCCTGTCTGGCATTTCTCTGTCATGTTTTCTAGGGGTCATGTCTTCTCTGCTTAAACCCTTAAACCCTAAGTCTTTCATACAAATGAATGAAGTAATAAACCCTAAGCCTTGGCATGTTATGTTTCGAAGTTACTTTTTCCAATCACTTAGAGCATGTGCTTTATTTCTAAGTCGCTTGATTGCTTCAGCCTGGGCGAATATTCTTTTCTTTCTCCCGACTTCGCTTTTCCTTGTGTCGCATGGTCTGATGATCTTTTGGAATATTCCCTAAATGTCTCCCGACTTAGCATTTTCTCTTTGGTCGCATGATCGCCAGATCTATGTTACAAGTCACATAAAGAATGGGGCCCGCCCTCAGTCGCTTGATCGCATGAAGAATTCAACAGTCAAGGAAAAGTCTTTCGACTTCACGATCTACTTCATGTCACATGATCGCTTGATCCAGCCATGACAAACAGTTAAGTTTTCTTTAGTCGCGTGGTCTCGTGATTAAAGGGCAGTTAGGAGATAACATTCCTGACCCCGTGACTAGCTGTTTGATGTTAGCAAATTTACTCAGTCGCCTTGTCGCTAGAACAACACGATGACTCAGCTTTCCCCAATGCAAATAGATGGACCAGTGGCTGTGTGACAGGTGGCATATATCAGGTGATTGTGGGTCCTCAGTTGGGTGATCGCCAGACGAAAGAAATGGGTCACGCGACTTCGAGACTAAGTGTTCTTTCTCTTCAGTCGCGGGATCGCTGGATATTTTAAGGGTAGCCTCAGTTTTCAAGCGATTAAATATCGGTCGTCCGATGCAAAGCACAGATGATCCAATGGCGGACGCGTGGTCGGGTGATAAAAGTGCCCTACAGAGAAAGTACTCCCGACTCAGCGCCTTGGGATTGTCACAATGTCGCCAGAAGGATTCAAGGGGACTTAGGCACTGTTTGAAAAAGTCAAAAGGCTCAGTCATAGGTCATTCAAGTTGTGCGACTGAGCGGGTTCAGTGTTACAATGTCTAATCGCGCAGTCGCGACCTACTTTCATGTTGTTTTTCTCTGTGCGCGGGTGTGCGAAAAGTCATTTTAATGATGCATCGCACAGTCGCGGCGTCTGGCTCAAGTCAGAAAAAAGGCTAGCGGGTCTGCGACGAGCTGGAGAAGTAGAGTAGTCGCGCGGTCGCCAGGCACTGAGGGTGAACAAAGATCAAGCTGCGAGTGTGCGATGAAGTAAAATAGAAGATGTCGCCCAATCGCCGTTCCATAAAGGTAAAGAGTTTTCAGCTCGTGACTAAGCGATTAACAAGAGAAAAGAGCTCGTCGCTCGCTCACCGAGCAAATAGCATAAAGAAAAAGTGGCTAGCGAATGCGCGACCAAAGGGAGAACGAATGCTGTCGCCTACTCGCGCATAAAATGAAGAACAGAGGAAATGGCTCGCGACTGAGCGATGGATGAAAGATAAGAGCTTTTCGCCTACTCGCACAGAAATGAAACAAAGAAAAATCTTCTCGCGACTGCGCGATCACGGAAGATGCAATGATGAGCGGAGCTCGTCGCGTACTCGCCCAAAATTCAGAGGGAAGAAAGCATTGCCTGCAACTGCGTGATTATGATGCAGATGAGGTCATCAAAACTCAGAGATGTTTTTCTCAATTTCTCAGAGGGTTTCTAGTTGCAGAGGGGCCATGTACAGAGTAGTCTGCTGATATTTGAGTAGATTTGTTTCAATGTCGGTGAACAGGAAGAGATTCGACGTGTTGCAGGGAAGAACAGAGATATGACCAAGTTTCCAGAAGTGCCACGAGGAAGGAGAAGAAGTCCTGGGCAATGATAAGACGAACACTTGGCCATGCACTGTTCACAGATAAGAAAGACAGTTATTACAGAGAAATATAGGTGAACAGGTGTGCATGACTTTCAGAGTAAACATAAATGCTGCTATCCACCATCTACCAAATCTGATTCCAGTTGCCAGATCGAGAAGGTCAGGAGAATATCCATGAATATCTATTTGACTCGGTCATTCTCGACCACCTTCTCTCTCTCTTTTCCTCTCTCCTGTGTCTTAGGGTTAGGGTTTCCCATGATCATTCGAAGCTTGTTGCATCCTAAGGGATCTCAAGGTGGTCATGGCCCTATATATAGCAGAAAAGTTGCATTTTGCAAAGGTCGGTTCTTCTTCTTTTGTTCCTTCCATCCTGTAACTTTTCTGAGTTCTTAACAGAGATAAGAGATTTTGTAACCCAGGAGTTCATTTTTATGCAGAAGGCATGCTCTGTGACATTTCTTTGTCCTTGGTATATTTTTGTATGAGTCTGTAACTCACTGTGAGAAGTAATATGTAGAGCTTCAACTTTTGGATCAATTTGTTGAATTGTGTCAACCTTGTCTCTTTTCTGCTTGTCTGTATGTGTCTTGATTGTTGATGGATTAACTATGGATAATTTCATTCCTCTTAATCAGTCCTTTCACAACATCTACTTGTAGAAGAGTATGTCTGCTTGCAGGTTGTAACTAGTGTTCTATTGTTTAAATCTGTTAACTGTGAAGAAGTCTTTCCTTTTAACTAGTTTACTCATGACCTTGTTATGAAATATTGATGGATGCCTATACAAGAGACTTGTGTTCTACTTGCAATTCAAAGTTAGTTGACCCAGGGGTTTATCCTGTGTGTGTTATGTTTTCATGCCAATTTCGGTACATCACCTAGTAGGTAGTTTGCTTTCAGTCATTTCCCTTTCAAGCACTCCTCCTAACCCTTTTCCCCTCAAGTTTTTACTTTCCTGTCTAAGAAGCAAATTAAGGTGATTATCCAAGAGGAACTAGTCTAGAACCTGGAGGTATCATCTCGGTTAGCATAAGGTCCCACAACCTTGAGATGACTCCCATGTTATACTGGATTATCAAGACCAAGAGAGCTTGAGATCAGAGGCGCAAATTCAGTGTATAACAGGATCCATTCAGAAAATCCAGCTAAAAAGACTGAGGCAATTGAAGAAAGAATGGCCTCAATTCCGTTAGCATTGACATAAATCAGCTCAAAAATGCCTTTCATGAAAATGGCGAATCCAAAGATCTAAAAGTGAATGATCCAAGAGAAATGGCCGGTAAAAGAGGGATCCTCATTAAAGAGAATCAGGTAAGACTAGAAAAGCTTCAGACTAATTATAAAGAGTAGGAAAGAACAGTTTGGAATATTGAAGACAATATGAGTAACATCAGAAGTATGATAGCAGACCTTCAAATTATGTATGAAGAAGTTAGAGAGCAGTTAATTTTATGGCATAGTCTTGAATTGCAAAATGAGGACCAAGTAATGCACATCAAAGAAATAATAACAACTATTGGGGAGAAAGATGATCAGAAAACTAAGGAGCAACACATCATTTCATCCGATATAGAGGCAATCTCAATTTCTCAGTGGGAAGAGGGGAAGAAAGAGGAAGTTGAAGAAATGATGGAAAACATAAAAGTGGTGGATTTAATCGACAGGGATAAAATTGATTTGTATATCCAAGACAATGTTCTTTCAAACCAAAGAGAACTATCTCAAGTGGAGAAAGTAAGGAATAGTACCAACTCGGTAGCAGTAAAGACAAAATCTAACTATTTATCTGACGATAAGTACAAGGATACTCAAATAAGCACAAAGAAGAATGGAATCAATCAAAACAAGGAGAAGCCACTAATGGTGTTCAAAGTAATGTCACTAGAGGAAAAAATAAATGAAGGACAAACAATATTTTAGCACTCCCTTACCCCGGCCAATAATGAGACAACTCAAAAATATCTGAAGACTATGGCCTCTAAGTGCAATTTCATAGATCAAGGGTCGGGGGGGATTGAAGTATATGTTGATTCACAAAGTCAAGATAATGTAATTCGGCACCAAGTAGGTCCAAGAAAATTGGAAATTAATGTCTCCCACTCAATAGATAAAGATGAGGCAATCAACAAATAGAATAGATACGAGAGCAGAAGAAGTTTTTTAGAAGTAGGGGTGATTGAGAAATAACAGCCCCAAATCTATTCCTCATCCCTATTGAAGTAGAAGAATTACTAAAGAAAGCATCAAAAGAAACAGACATCAATTGGGAAGAATTTGGAGTCCCATCTCTAGACTACAATAATTTAAATCATGAAAAGTTATTTAAAGATGATATAGTTAATGAAAAGATAGACACAGATCAGAAGGAAGGAAATATGGAAGAAATGAATGAAGATATAAGTAATAAAATTCTCAAGGAATTAGTAGAAGGAGAAATTGACAGAGTTGATTCCAACATAGCCTGGAGTATGCAGGATGTTGAAAGTAACAAAGAAAATCTTGGAATAGAAGCGAATTTGGAAGGAATGGCCCACCCAAATCATGGCAAACCTATGAAGAAATGTGGTAGAAGATCACTTGCTAAACTTAGAGCAGCACCAGGTATGGCATCTAACTAAATTAAGATTAATAAACTAATAAATGTTGGGAAGGAGAAGCTCCTTCCCAAGGAGCCATGGGGCTCTCATTGTGGAATGTTAGGGGCTTAAACACCCCTAACAAAATGTGCTTATTTAAGCGCATCTTTACAGTATTTGAATCAGATATGTTATTAATTCAAGAAACAAAACTAAGCAATCTAGAAGGAGATAAATTTAAAAAGAATCTAGGACTATGGAAATCAGAATTGGTAGAATCTATAGGGGCCTCTGGAGGAATGGCTATCCTTTGGGACCGAAGAAAGGTAAAATTCAAAATTTTAGTAGCTCACTATAATTGGATGGGGGGCCTTGTAAGCAGCTATAAGAGTGATATTCACTTTATCCTTATTAATGTATATGGCCCTATCCCCACCAATGAAAAAAGGGCAGTATGGGAGAGCATTACTAATTTTATGAACTCCCATTCACACTAGAATTGTTTCTTAGGAGGGGATTTTAATGCTCTTTTAACCCCATATGAAAAACTAGGGGGTTTGGGAGCTAGATCACAATCAATGAATGATTTTAACAATTGGTTTTCCATTAATAACTTGTTAGATATTCCTACCTCTAACGGGATATACACATGGAATAATAGAAGATTAGGATTTTGTAACATAGTTGAAAGACTATGCTTTTGTAACATGGAATAATAGAAGATTAGGCTTTTGTAACATAGCTATTAATGTGCTTCTAGTCCCTTTTTCCATGGGCCAACACCCTCTTGCTACTTTTTCTATCAAAAACATAGCTGAAAGACTAGACAAATTTATTTTCAAAGGTGATTTGTCTACTTTCAACTACCCTTTCTCTGCATCCATCCTACCTTACGTTGGATCATACCACTTCCCAGTTAGGCTGGAGATAGGGGAAACTCATAAACCATCAAGAAACCCTTTCAAATGCAAGGAGATGTGGTTTCTGGAAAATGATTTTTTGTTAAAAATAGATTATTGGTGGTATGAAACTAGGGCAAAAGGATCGAAAATGTTTTGCTTCATCACTAGGTTGAAAATGCTAAAAGAAATTTTTTTGCAATGGAACAAAGTACAATTTAGAGACATCTTTAATACTAAACTAGACAATGAAACCAATCTTAAAAATCTTAATCAGAATGTCTTTAGAATAGGAATGGATAATGAAAGTTATCTGAAAGAAAAAGAACTATTAGCTAAACAGGAAAACATTCTAGCAAAGGAGAAAATCTTCTGGAGGTAGAAATCTAGAGAAAATTGGTTATTAGAAGGAGATATAAACACAAAGTTTTTTCATAACAACACTCTTAACAGAAGAAATGTGAATAGGATTCAGAAAATTAAAGACAATACAGTGGAAGTAACAGAAGACCCCTCTAAAATAGTGGAAACCTTTGTAGAATTCTACAAAGATTGTTAGAATAATTTTGAATCATCTAACTTGATAGTGCAAAATAAAATGATTTGTAATATACCAAAGATCATTACAGAAGAAGATAATAAAATCCGTAATAGGAAATTTACTTTAGAGGAGATTAAAGAAGTAGTATTTCAATTAAATCCTGATAAATCCCCTGGCTCAGACGAATTTCAGGCTTTCTTTTTCCATAAATAATGGCATATATAAGGCTACAACCTTTGGGAGGCAGTTGAAGCAACCGGGAACTCAGGTTCTCTCCTTGCTTAAATTAACAATACTTTTTTAGCCTTGATTCCTAAGTAGGTAGATTATGACAACCCAGGGGACTTTAGACCAATTGCTTTATGTAATACTATCTATAAGATAATTTCAAAAGCATTGGCCAATAGACTTAAAAAAATTCTACCCAAGTTAATCTCTAAAGAGAAGACAAGCTTTGTCCCAAATAGCTCAATTTTCGATGGTATTATCATTATACAAGAACTAATACACTCGGCCCAATATAAAAAAAGACCCATGTATGTTAATGAAAATTGATATCCAAAAAACATATGATAAGGTGGATTGGAGATTTTTATGCAAGGTCCTAGAGGCCTTTGGGTTCTCCTACCAATGGATTAATTTGATTTTTAATTGTATCTCAACACCTAAATTCTCTCTTCTTATTAATGGAACCCCTGAAGGCTTCTTCGGTTCATCGAGGGGGATTCGACAAGGTGACCCAATCTCCCCCTTTTTTTTCATTATTATGGTTGAAGCCTTTGGGTGGGCCATAAAGAAAGCCCATCTAGAAAGGAGATTAGTAGGTGTACAAGTTACGGATGAGATACCTAATATTACCCATCAACAATTTGCTGACGATACCATTCTTCCAGGAGTAAGTTCAATCTCTGAAGCATGCAATTTCAAACTAATTATTGATACCTATATGGAGGCCTCGGGTCGGAAAGTCAATTCAGCTAAATCTAATTTTTTTTTCCTAAATACACTGCCAGAGCTAGAAAGGGAAATATGTAATAGCATGGGATATGCAATGGGGATATTCCCATGTAAATACGTTGGCATATACCTAGAAAAAGGTTTGAGAGGAAATAAATCTTGGGAGTCATTATCTGATAAAATAAGTAAAAAAATAGAAAATTGGAAAAGGGAAATGGCTGACCAAGGTAGGTAGGGAAACCATGGTTAAGACCATCCTATCTACTATCCCAACCTACCATATGTCCTATCTACCACTCCTGAAAGGAGTTAAACAAAAACTAAATAGTAAATTAAAATGATTTTTTTGGCAAGGCACAAATGAGCAAAATAAGCAAGCCTTGATTAAATGGGAAGAAATTTGTAGATCTAAACATCTAGTGGGCTTAGGTATCAAAGATTTGGGCTGGCAGAATGAAGCTCAAGGAGAAAAATTAGTTTGGAGGATGTTTCATGAATCGGAAAGTAAATGGGTAAAATTTTTGTATTGTAAATACCTTAATAATTATAATCCAATTTCTATCTTCAGAACTAGGAACCCCCCTAAGGGCTCTAGAATATGGAATTTTATGAATAAATGTTTACCCCTCATTTCAAAACATTTGATTTAGGACATAGATAATGGCGAGGAAGCTTTATTCTGGGAGGACTCTTGGGATGGCCTCCCTCCTCTAGATACTTTTGAGCTACCTATTATTATCAAAAATACCCTCACAAATATGTGGGGTGTCAGTGTCAGTGATTATAAACAAAAAATAGGGGATATCTAGGTATGGAAATTAGTTGAAGAATCTACATTAACACTCCACTAAAAGGAACTTTACAGTGAAATAATTCTTAGGAGACAAGTCAATCATAAAGATAGAAATGACATGTTAATTTGGAGTGCCTCTAAGGATGGAAAATATAATGTGAAATCCGGTTATGAATTGATTATTAATTCTCAATAGTGGGAGATGGTAGATATCTCGCTAAACCTATGTTGGGACTATGCATGCCTCCCCAAGGTAGGTATTTTCCTCTAGGCTACTTCTCAAAATAGAATTCTTACAAGCAATTGGTTCACTAAATTAGGTTTTTAAGGTCCTTCTAGATGTCCTCTTTGTGAACATAGCTCAGAATCTATGGATCATTTGCTTTTTTACTACCCCTATGCAAAGAGAGGAGGGGAATAGCTATGTTCCAAACTGAATTGGAAAATAGATTTTCCTAGTATTTTTTTTGACTTCTTAAGGAGTTAGCCTAAATCGAAACCTTCTAGGGTTTATGAGAAATTATGGATAGTAACCCCGTCAATCTTGTTGTGGGAGTTATGGAAAGAGAGGAACAAAAGAATTTTTTGTAATGAATGTTTGGAGATAGAATTTTTGTTAAATAAGGTTGGGGTAAGCATTTATGAAGTTATGAATAGTAATCTTAGGAACTCGATCAAGGAGGAAGGTTCCTTCTCTTCTTTGGATGCAAAAATGAAGGTGAACTGGACCAAATTGATTAATCCCTCTATGATTTATCCAAAAGCCAACAAGGAAGCAAGATTACAATGTGAATGGAAGGTTCCTCCAACTGGATGGTCCAAACTAAATTTTGATGGAGCATCTCGTGGTAATCCAGGACAAGCTGGCTTAGGATGCGTAATACATAATAACAAAGGAAGTATTTTAGCAAAAATTGCTAAACCTTTGGGAAACATGTCAAATAATCTAGCTGAACTTGAAGCCGCCATAGTTGGCCTGAAAAATGTGTATTGAGCTAGGCATTAAAAATTTGGAAATAGAGGGAGATCCCCAAATTATTCTAAATGCTCTCAGAAAGAAAGAAACCCCAAATTGGATATTAAACTCCAAACATGAACAAGCCTTATTTTGGATGAGAAAATTAGATGAAGTATCCATCAAGCACATTTATAGAGAAGGGAAAAGGCTGGCAGATAAACTAGCTAATAAAGGGGTAGAGGGAGAAGTATTTCTAAATTTGTATAAACTAAATCAAATATAATTCAATATTAAGTAAGACTAAATCAACTAAACATTAAATAAGATTTCTTGATATTAAGACTAATTTGAAAATGTAACCCTTGTTGGGAGGACTATTCGTATGACCCGGGTTTTTTTTTATGAATTTTCTCGAGATTATGAGACTCCTCCAATAGTGGTGATATAGACAGTAGCTCTTTAAAGAAATCTATCTAATAGATAGTATGATCCTCCTCTAAAATTTAGATAATCTCAGATATCAAGAAATCAATGTGGATCGGTATTACTATATTCACATCATGAAAGTAATTTAGCTTTTTCGACTCTACGATATGTAATAAGTAAGAAAAGACTCTTTGAGCACTGTGTAAATGAACATGTTAGCAATCTAAATGGGTTAGTACAATGAAATTATTATAACAAAGGAGTGAAGGATAAACCATAGCTTAGCATAGTTAGGTACTAGTTTTAAGTTAATTGTTAGAGTTAAAGAGTAAAATTAACATTGTATAGAAAAGATATGGACTCATTAAATAATATATATTATTTACATGAGTTAATCTACTAATGTGTCAGTGCTTTATGTAGCTTCATAATGTAAAGATTTAATTTTCTACACTAACAATAATTCGTAAACAAACAAAATAAATTAAAATATTAAGACTCTTGGCACACAGATTTGATAGATATATCAAAAAGGTCATTTCTTGCATCAAGGCAAATAAGCAACGCATAATTAAATATCGTAAGGAGGTAATATATAGTATGATCATACCAATATAATGTCAAATTAGTTGGGAGGGCTTGAGTCATGCTTTTAATTAGGAGTTAGATTAAATTTTTCCTTTGATATGCATATTATATTTCGGGCATTAACAGGTGTAAGATTAAAAAATCAATAATTTATAATTCTAGGGAATTGTACAATTAGAGTTACTTCTATTTTGCATGTGTTTTTAGGTTGATTCATTGGATAAGATGTAATCAATAAAGTTATCCTATAAAATTAGGATAGAGAAAGCATTTACATATGGTTTTGTTTTATTACTAATAACGATCTTGGCCAAGAAGCACTTTTTGTAGGGTTTGGTGATCATCAAGTTATTCAAGCATAACAAGGACAACGGTTTTCATAATAACAAGGGATCAAGAAAGGAAAATGAAATCGTGAAATGGAGGAAATTATGAATTGTAATTCTAAATTGTAATTAAAATTTGTATGTAAAAGGAAGTGGATTCGTATTAGAATTTTATATAGGGGTGTGCCCCTATATCCTCATTGTGTTAATAAATAAGTGGACGAAGGTCCCTGGGCTAGACTGGAGATTTTCTTGTCCCCATTCTTTCCTACCAGTGCTCGTTTGAATGGGAGGACAAAAAAATGTAATGTAAATTTATAAAGTAATAAAATATCAGGGCTTTGGCCTTTTACCGAGAAAAAAAAATAAAAAAATCATAGTGGTATAATATATTTAAGGTTATGATGTTTCTCATAAATTTTATTTATATTTTATAACATATCAAATATTATAAAGGTTGAATATGGTTATCTGACTGTATTTTTTTTATAATTTAACCATCACTATAGTATATTAATTGATTCCCTTATTTATCTCATGGTATGAGCAATAGCTAGTAGTTAATTCAATTTGAATCTTTGAATTTGTGACTTTTTAATACCATCCTTATAATAATAAAAAAGATAAAATTGTGTATCTTAAGGTCTAATTTTAAAATTATATTTGTTTCAAAAATAGTTCATAGAACTGAATATATATGATCTATGTTATGTAAGGATGCTTGAATTAAAAATATTTATTAAATTTAATTATTTAAATAAAAAATAAATTAAATTGATGTTTGAAATTTTGCATAGAACTATTGTTAAAAAATATTTTAAATTTTAATGAACATAATTATTTCTTATTGTATTGATATTGTTAGAAATTAATCTTTACTTGCATTATGTAAGTAGGAGATCCTTATGGAATCCCTACACCTATTTTGTCCTTTTGTGAGGATAATTCATTTTATGTATTTTTATTGTCCCTTGGTTGTATTATTTAAATGGGATAAACCAAGGTGTTGCCCAAATTTTCCATTCTGTGCATTTGGTCTGGTTTGCCCTGCCTGGTTTCATCTGTCTTGTTTTTCCAGGGTTTCAGATCCTCACTAAAACCCTTAAAGCCCTAAGGAACCCTAAGTCTTCATGTTTAAGCGAGGTAATAAACCCTAGGCTATGGCTCTTATATTTCATCGTTACTTTTTAAGTCACTAACAGCATGTGCTTTATTTCTCAGTCGCTTGATCGCTTCAGCCTGGGAGAATATTCTTTCCTTTCCCCCAACTCTGCATCTTCCTTGTGTCGTGTAGTCTCATGACCCATTGGAATATTCCCTAAATGTCTCCCGACTTTGCGTTTGTTCTTTGGTCGCGAGGTCGCCAGATCCATGTTACAAGTCACATAAAGAACGAGACCCACCTCAGTCGCTTGATCACGGTGAAATTTGATTCATGTTATTAAGTTGCACGAGTGCGTGACGAGCTGCAAATCGCAGTCATCGCGCAATCGCGATCTATTCTTTCCCAGGTCCCATCCGTTCCCGACTGTGCGATGAGCCAAAGGATAATGTGATCGCGCACTCGCCGAGTAGAAGAGATGAAGATGATATAAGTCGCGAGTATGCGATGAGCAAAGAGAAGCTGCTCGTCGCTCAGTCGTCGATGGATAAAGGAAAACAGAATGCTACTCGCGGGTGAGCGACCAAGGAACAGATGAACCAGTAGCTGTGTGACAGGTGCCATATGGCAGGTGGATGTGGGTCCTCAGTCGGGTGATCGCCAGACAGGGATATGGGGTCACACGACTAGGCGACTAAGTGTTTCTTTCCCTTCAGTCGCAGGATCGCTGGATAAGTTAAAGGTATGC
>MU223197.1:300369-316699 GCA_018584345.1 Thuja plicata
GGACATTGGGGTTCCTAGTTCCTCTCATTTTCTGCAAATCTGTGTGTTACTGTGTTTGATCTGATTTAGATGTTTTGTGGGTATACTTCAGCCCCCAGCAGTCTTGTCTCATTCCTACACCTGGTTGTAGAGGAGGATGTTTGTTTGCAGGTCATAGGTCGAGTCTTTTGTTCAGACCTTCCTATGAAACACTTATGCAAGCCTATCTAGTGAGTTGTGACTTATTTGACCTGGTCCTTCCATTGGTTTCATTCCTCTATACTGAGATCCAAGCCCTAATTTTGGTGCATCACCTAGTAGGTAGTTTGCTTTCAGTCTTTTCCCTTTCATGCAATCCTTCTATCCCTTTCCCTCAAAAGATTTACTTTCCTGTTTAAGAAGAAAATTAAGGTGATTATCCAAGAGGAACTAGCCTAGAACCTGGAGGTCTCATCTCGGTTAGCATAAGGTCCCACAACCTTGAGATGATTCCCATGTTATACTGGATTATCAAGACCAAGAGAGCTTGAGATCAGAGGCGCAAATTCAGTGTATAACACAAGGTATCCCTTAGATTCCTCCCTAAGAGGAAATAACACAAGTGGCACACACTTTATGAATGTGGCTCACATGCACATAGGAGTTACACTTAAAACTCCTTCTTCCATCTCTACTTAAGAGATGATTCTCCTCTTTCTTTGTTGTAACACAAGCACTAGTTGTAGCACTTCGTCACTTCAAGTGACTCATTGTATGAGATTGGCTCTCTCTCTCTCTCTCTCTTAGACAATTTGCCCATTCATATTTATTCACGGGTTTTTTTTTATGCTTTTTCCCCTTCAAAATCTTGTCTCCTTGTCTTTCTCTAGGTGAATGCTCCTAGTTTTCTTATTTATTCATGGTATATCTCTTTTCTCCTTGCTCTTTGGTTTAAACAACTTCCTGCTTCTCTTTATTTTGTTATTATTTTAACTTGGTATCAGAACAGGTTGGTTTAATCTTCTATTGCGTTTACAGGTGAAGGAGCTACCATATCTTGGAGCACTCCAATATCAGAGGCTCTTGTGAGAGTATATTGCTAGTATATTTCTTTTTACTAATCTAATTGAGAAAAAATCAAATTTGTGTTTTTTACTAATCTCTCCCTCTGTCGGGCAACCGCAAGGGAAGATTTTAGATTGACATGTTCTATTCTTTCCCTCTAAATCAATTTCTTAATCTATTTTACTAACATTCGGTGCAGGATTTACATTAAATCTTTGTTAATCTATTGTTTAAAGTTTTTTTTCACATAATTATACTGGCATATCTCTCTTATTTCCTTAAGTCTTAGTTTATTATTAACTTTTTTATATACATATATATCTGCTTATCCGCTGCATTCTATTATTTATTTGTCTGTTTTAGCACTTTATTCCTTTCCTTGTTGGTTCTAGCGCAGCCACCAGCTCATCTTAGTTTTTCTTTTAAGCTCTTATCCTTCATCATTTTCCTTGTTTTGTTGGTCTTCATCTCTCTCCTTGGTCCCTACACAGCTTATCCTTTTTATATTTTTTTAACGGCTTTTAACATTTTATTCATGATCTTATACATTGTGCAGCCTTCATCCATTGTGTAGCTTAGTACTCTTCTGATTCCTTCTCCAGAATTCTCACATCTTGATCCTTTGATGACTTTTTCCCATTTTCTCTAGTGATATCCCTCCTCAAGAGCCTCTCTGTAGAGTGAGATCTGGTTGACTTCTTCCCAAACAACAGGGTTTTGATCCATTTCCTGGGAGACTTCCCCATATCTTCCATAGGCAATCGACCAAGCTCAGAATCCCTGCAACACTGATGCTATTTTATGTTACATTTTGTTGGGTATCTTACTCTCTCACGGGCAATGCGGCTCAGTAATACCACATAGCTCGTGCCATACACCGCTGCTCTGAACATTCATAAATACACAAAACTTGAATGAGAGGAGCAGATAGCATGGATTAAATATTTCATTGAGAGAGGTTTCTTTGCATTGGAGGCATTGCTGAAGAATTTTTCTGGAAAGTATTGCATAGGAGACCAAGTAACTTTGGCCGATGTTTTCCTTTCTCCACAAGTCTGTAGTGCAGCAGAACGTTTTGATGTTGATGTGGCAATAACTTAACTTGTTTGCCTTGGAATATTTATTTAATAAATTCATGGTACATTATAATACACAGACATATGGAAATGCATGCATTGATCATTATTAATTGATATGACAAACTTAACCATTTTTTTGTGGCATCTCCTCTCGCAACACTTCTCTCTCCATGCACAACAGTATAAAGTTTTGTCCCTTATTCTTGTCAGCAGATTCTCTAATTTTTTATTATTATTCTTTGTTGTAGCTATTTCATTATTCTAATGGCTTCTCTTTGCAGGTGTCTTTCCTTCTTCGCAGCATTATAATTCATTCTTCTTTTTTTTTCATCATTATTTTTAACATTTGTTTTTTATTTATGCAGGTGGCTTGTGGTTTTAATAATTAGATTCTTTACAGTTTTTTAATTATCATATCTTTGCTCATTATTTTGTTGCAGGTTAATCTTTTTTTAAAATTAAATATCACTTTGTTACAGTTTTATCTTTATTCTAAGATCTTTTTAATTTTTTTAATATTATTATCATTGTAGGTTATCATATTTGTTTAATATTTTAAATTAACAAAGTTGTTTTTAACAAATTATGTTTAATCGTTAAAATTAATTTATATTTTTTTATCAAAAAAGTTTAAGCTAGTATACTTTTTTTTCACTTAATATTCTTCAATTTCGAATGAATCTCATTTCAAGTTTATCAATCTAAATTTAATTCAATTGTTAATTTATTATTTAATAGTCTTTAAAATTTGTTTCATCACTTTAACAAAAATTTAATTTTTTTTAACATTCAATATTTCTGACATACTGATATTTACTAATCGCGTTATATTAGTTTTTTGGTTTCATCTTTATATCTTGCAACTTGTGTTTAGCTTTATTTCATTTAATTTTGATAATTTATCATGACAACACTAATGTTGGATCTTAAACTTACAAGTTCAAA
The DNA here is from genome assembly GCA_018584345.1 of Thuja plicata. Lineage (NCBI taxonomy): Eukaryota > Viridiplantae > Streptophyta > Pinopsida > Cupressales > Cupressaceae > Thuja > Thuja plicata. The sequence continues at coordinate 303,417 of MU223197.1, forward strand.
TTATTCTACTTGGAGGCCGCACATGTCTAATTTTTAAACTTTCGACACCTTTTGGATATTGTGTCTTCACCTAATTTGAAACTGACTTCCACTGCTCCTCAAGTTGACCAGGATTCCTGGCAGTTGAAAGATGAGGAATCATTTAGTCTAATTGGATTCTCACTAAATCCAGACTTATATTACCTTATCTTAGATTGTACTGAGGCTCATCAAGCTTGGCATGTCCTGGCGAACACATTTCAAACTCATCAAAACTCTACACCGCACTGTGACATTATGTATCCTTTAAATGAATTTCCTATTTGGGATGACCCATGTGATGATGCTTGTTTTTGGGATGATCCCCTAGCTACCTATTTTCCTCATAGAGATAACATGTTACAGTTTGCTGATGTTTCTTATTCTCATACATATTCTTCTTTTGATGATATTTTAGAAAAGGAAGATGAAATTATTGATACGTTTCTCAATGTCACTTTTCCCTCTTATTCTCTCTCTCTCACGTTCTTAGGCAATTTTCCCATTCATATTTATTCATGGGGTTTTTTTTATGCTTTTCCCCCTTCAAAATCTTTTCTCCTTGTCTTGCTCTTGGTGAATGCTCCTAGTTTTCTGATTTATTCATGGTATATCTCTTTTCTCCTTGCTCTTTGGTTTAAACAACTTCCTTTTTCTCTTTATTTTGTTATTATTTTAATTGATATACATAATTAATTGTTTAGTTAATTTCTTTCCATTTCTCTAATGCACATTGCATTTTTATGCACAACTAAAATTTATGGTATCTAAGAAAGAATCAAACATAAGAAATCTATTATGTAGTAAAGACTTATGACAATCACAAATCTTTTTATTCAAAAAAGAAAAGGTATTAAATTGAAGAAGTGGACATAATTGAAAATTGCTCTTAAACCACATGCTAAACAACATATTAAGCCGAGAGAATATCAAGGATATTTAATATTTAATCCTTTTAACCCAACCCACCAAAAATACTAGGAACTGATTGTTGTGTTAAGGAAATCAATATTTTCCTTCCAACGTATCTTATGATTTATAGAGTTTTCAGTAGGGCTTATTACCAATATTTTTTCATGTTGGTCATGCAATCCTTGGTTTATTTCATTGGAGCCAGCTACAAGAAAAATAGGATTGTAGAATGCAATCATAGATAAATTTAAAATTTGATACATCCAACTTCGAGTGAGGAAATGGAATGACAACAAGAATGTTATTTAAAATTTATTAAATCGATAGTTTCTATAACAATGATTATTTTGAGAATTTTCATAAAGGTTTCTTTGTCTATTCATTGAAATCGGCAAGTACCTGATTCATGATAACAATATTCACCATAAACAATTGTGTGTTCGGTAGCATCTACTTCAAGCCTGGTTTCATCTTGGCAATAAATATTTATATTAATATAATCAATCATTGTTTGTGTAGGGCGTGCAATACAAGAATGTTCACAATTGTCACTCTATTGTAAATATTTGTATGGTTTGGTTACCAACTAAACTGTCAATTATATATGAAATCATGTGAGGGAGTTTTCCAAAATAATTAAAATAATACAAAGGGATTACTCTTTGTTATGAATTAGCATATTTATATTTAGAAAATTATATGCAAAATATGTAGAAATATCTTTTTTTAAAGACTTAATCAATATTGTAACTAAATTAAAACCTTAATAATTATCTCAATTTATCAATAATCATTATTTGAACTTAAATCTAAATGAACATTAGGCCAAATTATGCTAATAGATCTAATCATCTAAGCTTGGGAAACTCCCATAGTCAAGAAGGAACATTCCTCATGCGATTATATGCAAGATCCTGAACCAAGTGCTTGCAACCACTTATTTTTCATTGCACTTATATTTGTACATTGCTTATGTGCTCTCTCACTTCAAAAAGGGATATAGTGAAGTTCAAAGGTATAAGTGATATGCATTTATCAGAGGAAAAGCCAACCTTGCCACTTACATAAGTTCGAATGTCTTGCAAACTTTTATAATAAAAGAGAGAGAGAGAGAGAATCTTTGTAAATCAGAGCATGAAAAACTCAAGCTCAAGTATTAAATTTATAAGAAGACGCCTATTAAATGTGTAAACGTTGTAGATTAGTGTTAGCTTAGATATTTATGGTAGATAGTTTAACAAATCCCACCATGAATAATATGGGCAGTTGACATGTGTTTAAAACTTAGCTTTAATTAATTTATCCCAACACCCCCCATAAATTAATTGCACTAAGTACATTAAATATCTCCATAAAATATAATAGAACAACCATGAGATAGACATGTGACTTCTCATAATCCAAATGTCAACATACTCTAATAAAATTGTGGATAACTAAATTGTTTCCTATTTCATATTCATCTAACCCACTACTCTACATATAATAGAGACAATTGTGAGTTGACATATGGTTATACATATCTCTAACTCAATTAGATTCAACAAAACAATTATATATTTAATGCATTTCCAACATCATTTGTAACATGGTAGAAAAATTTTGTTACTAGTGGGAATACTAATCCTTTTGTAGGTTTAGATGATGCTGCTAATCCCTTGAAGACCATAGATAAAAGAAAGCATTGTACCTAGCACAGTCCTCCGGAAGGATGGGCCAAAGCCAACTTTGACAGAGAAGCCAAGGGTAATCCTAGAAAGGTGGGAAGTGGTGGCGTAATTTGAAATTTATTCAGCTAGGGCATTTTTGCTGTTAGCCTTCCATTTGACACACAAACCAATCACTACGTGGAAGAGAATGCAGTCCTCCAAGTGAAAAAATTATCTCATGACTTGGGAATCAAAAATCTTTGGTTAGAAGGGAATTCAGGCAACATAATCAACTATCTTAACTTGAAACATCCATCATCATGGACTATAGCTAATATGGTTGAGGAAACCCACTCCCTTTTGAATACCTCTGATAAGATCCATTTATCCCATGTGTTTAGAGAAGGCAACCAAGTTGTTGACTGGTTTGCCAACTGGGCAGTGAGAAGTGATAGCTAGACTTGCTGGCTTAACGGAGGAGACCTCCCATGTGAAACATTGGATTTCATTGCTTATGACCGAATCCATGGGAAGGAGGATTTTATTAATATTAATCATGATTGTTAATGCTTTGAGTAGAAATTGCTTTTCCATTAATGGAAAGTATGAGACAGGCTAGAAAGTAAATCATTACAAATCACACCCGCACACTTACTGGGTACCCAGATGCTTTGGAAAAACATATCGTTCAACGAAAAGAAACATAACTATTTGGAACAATTCAGAGAAAAAAGGTCTGTGCTTCTGTGTTGCTTCCTATCTATCTTTGTTTCTTGCAATGGGAGGGGAAAGGCATAGGAGGGATCCTGCTAAAGATTGTGAAAACTGGAGGCGGCAAACCAAGATTTGGAACTATCTTCAAAGTGGCAGTATTTCCACCTTCATCGAGAGGCTTCGCAGTGGGATGTTGACTATGAAGAAAATGTTCATCAAAAAATAGAATGAAGGCATTGTTTAGATTGAGGGAAGAAAGTTTAAAATGATAGAGGAGGTTATCTCTGCAGTCATGGGTGTCCCTATTGTTGGAAAGAAATTCTATTGAGACCAGAAAATTTTGGATTCGGCGATTAGCGACTTTGATAGAAATGAGGATAAAAAGAAAGAGCTCACCAAGGTCAACACCCACTACCTTCCTAAAGGGCTGAAGAGATTATGGAGGTTCGTGTTAAGAGACATCATCTACTACATTATGCTAGACACCAGGTTTGATAGAATCTGAACCTACCATTTTGTCCTCTTGAACTATTTTTTCCATGAAATGAAGGTGTCTATTCCCTTTTATTTGTATGCTTCTATAAATGATAACATTAATGGGTATAGAGAGAAGGCCATTGCTAACCCTGTCTTGCATGAAGTCCTTTTTCTTTTAATCTATGAATATTTCAAGGCCCAAATCCTTGGGAAGGAGATGGTTCAAAAAGATGAGATGAAGGCCTTTGGTTCGGACTACATCCCTTCAGAGATGAAAGATAGTGATGGTATGCATTCTGAGGATAATGATGAGTGTAAAATGAAAAAGAAAAATCTGGGTTCATCTTCCAAAAAGCGTAGAGTCAGTCTGCAAAGCATAAAAAAGAGAAATTGGTAACCCCTAAAAAATAGAGAACCGTGGTTATTTCTTCTGAGGAAGATTATAATGATGAAGGTATGGACACAGATGATGAGGAGGTTATTTCTAGCGGCAAAAGAAGAAAGAGAAAATAACCTACGTTGGGTAAAAATAAAAATGACAGGAAGAGGGATTTGAGAGAAGACCAAAAAGGCTATGAGGATAAGACCTGATGTGTCTCCCCTATTTTGGACCACAATCTGAAGAGAAAGCTCCAGAATGATTACCAAGATACTAATCAAACTACCCCTTCCCCTCAGATCTCTCAACCCCATGACACGGGGAAGGATGAAAGGCAGGATAGTGAGTTTTGTTGTTATATGGCAGAACAGGTGAATATAATTGCATGGTGCAACTTCAATGTAAAAGTAGTAAAGATGAGGATCACCAAAGAAATCATAGACCCCAAGGTTATTAAAGGAGAGGGAGAGCGTATCAATCTAGATGAGCTTATTGACCCATCTTTGGTGGTGCTTAGTGATAATACCAGGGAGTTTGAGATGGACCTGCTCAATAATTCCTGAAATAGCATGGTAGATAATTAGAGAACCATCAAATAGTTATTCCACAAAGTGGAGGATCTTAAAAAAAGGGTTAACAACAATGAAAACACTAAAAAAGATAGGAATACTGAGGATTAGGAGAGTCTAAGCAGCAGAGTGAAAAAGATGGAGGATAATATGACTAGGGTAGAAGCTACCCTAAATAATATAGCAGAGCAGAGCTATAATATCCTTAAGGTGTCCAAAGAGCACACCAACATGATCATCGAGAAGCTGGAGGAAAAATTAGATGGGCTGGAGGCAGCCAACATGGAGGTGGAGACTAAACAAAACACTGAAAAGGGTCTCGGTGAGAGAACTAGAGGTAGAACCTAGAAGATTGAGGACAAGGACTCAACATTGGATCTCCAAAAGATCAAGGATTTGGCAGCCAACATGGAGCTTCTCAAGGCCAAGGCGGCCACACTGATGGTGGACTTATCATGAGGGTCCCTGGTCTTTTCTGCTGACCCTATTTTATCTACTTTTGTAGAAGCTGTTTGTTTTTTGCTCTGGCCTTTGTTGGCATGTTCTATCCTTTTTCTTTGTTTCATTTTAGACTGGGCTTAACGATACTTTATCTTTGTTTTGGGTTTCAGGAACCCTGTAAAACCTGTTTTACTTACTCAAAAATAGTGTAGCAAAATTAGGGCATCACTATATTCAAGTTGCATAGAAGAAATAAATGATACCCAAATCATGAACCAACCTATAAAATAATGAGTTCAAGCCTAAAATGATAAGATCAAAAAAAGCATCAAGAACATAAGAATTACATAATTAAATTCAAATTTGGGTATCGATAGTAATTAATGCACATAGATTGATGTGAAGAAAAATTAAAAATTAGAGTGGTGCATTGTTGAAAAATATTAGCAAATAAAAGGTTGATTTAAGGAAAAGAGTGCATGACCAAAATGGGAAATGTAGCACTAAGATAGAAAAGACACTTGTGGGACTGAACATTTGAAATCCAATGTAGAGATGAGTGAAACAAAAGAAACTCGTGGTGGTACTTATATACACACCATGGATAATAAGAAGAGAGGAACAAGCTCAGACAAAAATGTGGAAATGAGAATACAAAGCCAACATAGACATGGTCATGGGAAAAATACATGCTCTCCATTGGAAGACTCCAATATGGCAGGGCTACCATTACTCAATGATGGTGAAGGAACTTCCATGGTAACCAAAGTGTAGTAACTTAATTTAAATAAAATATCGTGCATGATGAAAGAATCAAAGGAACAACATAACGAATGTATCAAATTGAAGGAGAATGAAGTCCCTCCTTTATTATCACCAAGATTTTGTTGACAAATTTTCTGGCATTAGATTTCAATAATGCCAAGTAACTTGATGATAAGTGGACAATAAAAATGTGAAAATTGAAAACATAAACTATAAACGTTTTTGGTGACTCAAAATTTCATGTGAAATCAAATACTCCTAAATTAAAAGATTTTAAAATGAATCAATCAATCAATCTAAATTCAAAAAATTATCAAATCAATCAACATATATGTTTGTTAGGTTGGTTTATTATAACTAGTAAAAATAAGATAAGATTTGGTTTTAGTTTTAATTTTAATTTTAATTTTAATCTAAAAAATTTAATATTTAAATTTATGACCATTGAAATAGTCTATATTAAGTATGATCTTTCATATCTAAACTATGATAATGGGGATAAATCTTTTAAATTATGATCATATAATTAAACTATGATAATACCAAAAATTTCTTCAAAGCCTCTTTTTTATCAATTTGCTTGCTAGTATTGGCATGGTGTGAATGTTAAGTTGTGGTTTTTCATTAGGGAAAAAATAGGTTTTGAAGGGGCCTTGAAATCCTTTACAAACAGATTTTGAGGGGAATATAGAACCCCGCTAAAATGAGTAGCTAAAAGAGATAAAACATCACAAGGTAACAACCCAAAACCAGAAAATGGTGAGCAACTTAAAAGAAATGTCATACAAAGATCCACCACGCTAGGAGAACACCATAAAAGGCCAAAGCCTCACATCAAAGATTAAATCTCCCTATCAAGGAGATCCAGGGGGTTTTGAAAGGCTCCCCTAACCTCATTGTTGGGTTTTAACATGACTCCCTAAATCATTATCACAGATTTCCTTAAAAGATTGATCATCAAAAAGCTAGATAAAAGTAAGGGGCTTTGAAAGGCTCCCCAAACCATGGTGGGTTTTGACTTGTCTCCCACAACCACCACTTTGAATTTCAACATGGCTCCCAAAACCAACATCACACAGAACCTCAAAAGATTGATCAATAATAAAACTAGCTGAAACTTTAGTGTTTTAGAAGGCTCCCCAAATTTCTATGGGTTTTGAATTGGCTCCCAGAAATAGAATAGGGTTTTGAGAGGATCCTAAAACCATAAAATTGTGTTTTATCATGGCTCCCAAAACCATCACAAGGAGTTTAAACAATCCCCACACCCATAAAATAGGATTAAAATTTGAACACGTAGCCAAAGTATTGTTATTAGAGAAACTACCCCACCACTCCCCCACAACTCTCATAAGAAACTCCTCTCCACCTCTATAAGAGAGGATCCCACCTCAATAGGAATAACAGAAAAAGGGAAGAACCAGGAAGGAAGCCAAAATAACATTAAACACCATCTCTGAACAGTAAAAACATAGAGCAACTTGAAACAAACATCCAATCTCCACATCTTTAATATCATCGTCCACCTCAATATGAAATGCAATCACCTCCAATAAAAAAAGAAATAAGAAAAAAGATGAAAGATGATCCATGACTACGTAGTAATTGCACAAAGAAGGCCTACCTCGATAGGGGGAGATTCTTCCTCTATAGGAACCCTTCAGAGATGAATCCATTCACGATTAACACCGGTTAGCTAAGAATAAAGCATTGAATAAATTAGGCTCCAACAAAGCAAAGAAAAGCACAAAAACAACACCACCCTAACCAAGAGAAAGATAAGGTCAAGTTGGGCCCTTCTTGAAAATTACTAGCATCGACTTGACCAATAGAGAGAAGAGAGATACCACAAACTACACTGCCCTCCAAAACCAAATAAAAACAAGCCACCTTCTGCATGGAAGAAAAAACTAGAAAACCACCAATAAAGAGCGCACACAACATCAAGAAGGAGAAGAGAAAAAAATCCCCTGGTAAGGAAATCTAAACACAAGCCACAGACAAGGCCCAACTCCTCCATTTTTTTCCAAAAGGTACCATCCAAAGCCCAAAAACCCAACACCAAGTGGCCAGACTAGGCCAAAGGAACGATAGTCCAAACGGAGAGTAGCAAAGGTGCCCACCGAAGAACATCCACCAAAACACCTAGGCAAAAAAAGCCCTCACCCCATATGTAGCTAAAGATATATGAGGGAAAAGTATGATCCCTCATACTACAAAGGACAAACTATGAAGGAGCAGAAGATTCAACTGCCAAGAACAGGGCATAAGGAAACCCATCTCAACCTTGCACCAAAGTGTACAAATTCTTCCATAAAATTATGCACTCTCATAAACCGTTTGTAGGGCTAGAGGCCGCTCAACATAGGCTCCAAACTCTCTGCACTAATCCACAAACCCACCACGCTTGACCAAACTGCCAAAATTAGTTTAAAATGGGACTGGGACAAAGGAGAAACTAGCCACTACAAAAACCAATGCATCGATTCCCATTCTCCCTCTTGACCACCACAGCCCATCCCAAGGCCAAGCCAGAAATGGTATGGAAATGGAAATGGGAAGCAAAAATACCACCAAACTATCACACCCCCAACACCAAGGAAAGATGGACACCTCATAAAACCACCAAATTGTCACGTCCAAGACAACAAAGACCTCCAACTAGCTCCTCCCACAAACATCATCCTCATCATCATCCACTTCACAACTTCATCACCAAACCCTCACTCACCCTTGGCTTCTTTTGTTTCCACTCTGCCTCATTTCCATGTTGATGTTGTGGTGGTGTTGTTCTTGTTATCAAGGTTTAAATTCTATTGATGAACTATTAGTAAATATTTAAATGAAAATTAGAATACTATTAATTAATGTTCAAAAAAGAATGAAATCCCTCATTTGTAAAACAAATATAAAATATATACTCATTACAAATTAAAAATTATTTAAAATAATCTAATCTAATCAAAACTAACTCAAAACAAGAAAAAATTAAAAAATATAACGTTTATTCATAATATAATACTATAAGTCTTTGATTAAAGTTAAAAAAAAATATAAATTTTATTCATAACATAATACTAGAAGTCGTTGATTAAAGTAAGAATTCACTTTGGGCCCACTATGCAATATTTTTCAAAAGATATTCTATGATCATGCCATTGTTAAGCACGGTCATGTAGTCTTTGATCCGGACAATCTCTATCCAGATATAGAAGTTAAAAGTATAAATCATTGTAAGAACCTTATTTAAATACTTAAGACCATGTGAAGCTAAATGATGAAATGTAAAAAAAAAATTGATATAAAACATTTGTAAAGTTATTCAATGAGTTTTGAAAAAGCTTCAGGATACCAAAACCCGACATTCAAAAAAAGAATGACAACTCTTGAAATTCTTAAGTCCTATAAAGGAAGGAAAACAAGTCAAAAAATGTATTAATAAACTGTAAACGGAAGAAATGACTACGCAAGGATCAGAGTGTACCATTGAGTAAAATTATTAATTAATGAAAAATAAAAAATAATACTTTTTTAATTTTTTTAATTAATCAATAATTCTAACATTCCACAAAAAAATATAAAATTTTAAAAAAACAATTATTTTATATATTTAACTATTTAAGAATTTTGTTCAATAATGCATCCTAATCCTTGCATAGATGGCATAGATGTTGTCACGACAAGCAATACAAAGAATAATACTTTGTGTGATCTAATGATGGCCTTGCTTCTAGCCTTTTTGGAGTAAATATCCTTCCTACATTTGATTGCATCTAGACCCCATTAAATTTAATTCCCTAGCTTTACAAATATGCTCATTAAATTTAAAATGTAATTCCCTAACTTTACAAATAACTAGTAAATTTAATTCCCTATCTTTACAAATGCATTGGGACACTTCCTTTAATTTCTTCTATGACTTTCCTACCCTTGTTTTTTATTTTTCTACCAAATCTTCTCTTTTTTCAGTTTACCCATATTAGTTGGAAGACTTTTTGTTATACTAACAATGTTTGGAAGGTGTTCGAAATTAACTGAATTGGATTTCAAGTTCCTGTGCATCTTTGAAGGTTGATTGAATTGGTTAATTTTCTTGGTTTTCATGAAAGAAAATGGTTTCAAACCAGAATCTTCAGAAATAAGGTAAGTAATTTTTTGTATTTACATATTTTTTCATTATAATTATGAGTTTATTTGTATCGAGGGTTATAAATTTTTTCAGTAATTATTTATCTAAAGATTAAAAGAAATGTGATCTACATTCAAGAATGGTCTTCAATATCTTCAAAATCTTGGAGAATAAATATTGACTTGTTACCTTAATTATACAATTTTAAGCAAGTATGTATTCAAGTTCAATTTAATAGTGATTAATAAGACACATTTTTAGTGTATGGTGATATTTATGAGCATTTCAAGATAAATTTTGTAATAATTTTAATTTTAATATCTATAATTTATCTTTAAAACAAAAGAAAAATTGAAACATGGTGTTAATGTTTGTAGCTTTAGTCGTAAGATCATTAGAATACATATAATATATGTTGATTAATAATGATATATTATATAACAATATATTATATTATTCTTAATTAATAACTGATTGATGAAACATTATAAGATTGATAAAATTATAATTAATGGGAAGAGGTGTGTCTTTTCTTATAAACAATAATGAATAGACATGTCCCATGAAGAGACATATCTCTCCTAGCCTCATTCCCAATATAAATGAAAGAGAGATTGTTGCATTTGGAAAACACATACAACATAGAGTGCTATTACATTTTCAGCTATCCTAAAACTTAACATGGTATCAGAGCCAGACTACAAATGTAAGAGAGTACTTTGTTGATGGTGAATGTGTGAGTGTCTCAGAAAATACAGTCTCATTACAGGGACCATATCTCATAAATCTATCATTGGATTTTGGTACATTTTGGATATGTTGGTGACTAACTAATTTCAGAGAATCTCACTGCATCAATTAGAGAGAAAGTCTTGGATTCAAAATTTATGATGGAATGTGTACGGGTCTATGTGGATTTAGTTCCTTAAACAGACCATTGACCTTCTATTGTGATAGACATCGTGTGATGGCGGAAACAGATCATAATAGATGATTTCCTACATGATGGATTCAGTTATTAAACAGACCATTAACCTTCTATTGTGATAGACATCGTGTGATGGCTGAAATAGATCACAACAGATGATACCTTACATTAAGGACACATTGCCTATGGAAATTTTTTTAATTATGGTGAATATCATGAGACTTGATATTCTTGGTCAGACCATATCTCTTGATATCACTATGAGGTGATATCTTCTCTCTTAATATCACAATGAGGTGATATCTTCTCATGATGAATTGCATTTTGATGAATTTTATCTTCCCTAGCTAAGATGGCGTGTTGATATTTTGTGTAGCTAAGGTGAGGGTCATAAGTGTTGACATAGGAGACCACTATACATTTTGTTTGATCATTCTCCCTAGCTAAGAGGGAGTGTTAATGTTTATAGTTGTATTTGTAAGATCATTAGAATACATATAATATATATTGATTAATAATAATATAATATATATGTTATACTATTCTTAATCATATGAAATTTAATATTCAATATTAAATTATTATATTATTTTTAATTAGTAATTGATTGATGAAACTTTATAAGATTGATTAAATTATAATTAATGGGAAGAGGCATTTCCTTTCTTATAAACAATAATGAATAGACATGTCCCGTGAAGGGACATGTCTCTCCTAGCCTCACTCCCAATATAAATGAAAGAGATATTGTTGCATTTTGAAAACACATACAACATAGAGTGCTATTATATTTGCAGCTATCCTAAAACTTAACACATGGGTCAATGAGTTTTATTCAAAAATCTATACAGTTGAAACAATTGAATTCTGATAGCTATATCACAATTTAACTTGCTATAAAAATATCTCCTACTTATCAAAAGTAAACTTTTTATTATAAATTATAATTTTGATATTTTGAATTATACTCCACACTTTGTTATCAAAATTTAAATGAGACCTGGGTTTTATCCTTAAATCCTCAAAGTCTCTGTTATTATCATAGGAACTGCTAAATTGTCCAAAATGTAGCAATGAAAGTAGTGCACAGTGTTCGAGATGTTTTATGCTATTTGTTTTGTTTTGTTTTCTAACTAAGGAGTATAAATTAAAGATGCATGGAGGTTCATAAGGTTGGGTTCTTACTGTGACAAGATTAAATGGGTTGTCTTCTATCACATCAACTTCTTCTTATGACCTCTATAACTATGAGTGGTATTTTAACAAATGTCTTTTCTTTAAATTTTAATTCAAATTATATGGTATTGATGTTAAATCAATATAATCCCAGATATTGGCATATTGTAGAACAATGCTAGGGCTTATTCCCCACAAAAGTTAAAATTCACACTTTAGGGGCTTATTTGACATTCAAATAGATATCAGACAGGATTAAATTAGAGTGCACAAAATGGGGTATTGATTTTAACAATTACAAAAATGTACTATTAGAAAAGACTAATTGGAAAAAAATAGAGCAAAATATTTTCCCGAGAGTGTGAGACACTTTCATAGTGGGTTTTTCATCTATAAAGAGCCTATTGGCTACTTATTCTAATACATTTGTTAATTAACTAGCTGTATAGTCATAAAATGGAAGCACTTCCATAGGAGACTGGTTTAGCCTTCTGAGTGAGTGGTTTGGGGTCATGAAAAGCACCTCTGAATGAGTTCCTGGTCTTGACATGGCTTCCCCCCTGACCTGCCTTTCTAACCTCCATTTCCTTACCTAAATTCTGCATTCTAGGTCTCTGACCTATGATCCTGGGATCTGGGGATAGGGTCAACCTCCTAGGACAGGGTCAACCTCGGCCCTGTCCTAGGATAGGGCCAACCTTGACCCTATCCCAGGGTCCAAATCTTGGGAACTTTTGGTTTTCGGGATGTCGGTCTTCATAAAAAGTCTATTCCCGCTTTCAGGTCGGCTGTTTTAGGTTTCGAATCGATTGATTACTAAATTATATTTAATATAGGTCCTCTCCTAGGGTTAAATTCTTAAATGATGATTTAATTATCCTATGTAGGCCTCCTTAGAAGATTGTGCCCTAGTTACATATAAAAGGGAGCTTTCTCCTCTCATTTTCTCTAACCACGATCAAGAAATTGAAGTCTTCTAATCAAGCATCAAGCATCCTCATGAAGTGAAGTCCAAGAAAGAAATTAAGCAAGATTTGAAGCAATCATCCATCATTCTCAAGTATCCATTTGCATGAAGGAGATCCATTGGAGGCCATTGAAGGATTCAAGCCAAAAAAGTGCCCTT
>MU223197.1:329940-353560 GCA_018584345.1 Thuja plicata
CCCCCCCCCCCCCCCCCCCCCCCCCTTAACCTAAACTTTTTCATCTTTACACTAGCATACCAATATTTTTTCAAATCTATGTAAAGAAAGTAGAGAAGTATCAATTTTGAAAAATGGAATGTGGAGTTGTAAAAGTAAAGAGAACCCAATTCGAACTTAAGTCTAACTATGTATCACATATATTTGAGCTAATGAGTTTGAGTCATTAAGAATTTCATAAATATAACTTCTAGAAATATTTTGATGAATTTAATATCTTTTTTCATAACAATTGAATCAAAAATAACTTCAAATTTTAAATATTTCAATTTCTCTTGTAATAAATTCACTTATCAAAATCGTGAATCTATTGATTCTCACAATGTATAATGTATCCCTACTTTCATATTTTTGGAAGAGATGTGAACAATTGAAAAACATTTTTATTTTTCACTGCTAAATCTTTCTTTTATCTATTTTATTCACCCTTGGAAAGACTTTTACATGCATAAATAGTACATTCCACTACCAATTCCCTATGTTTGTAACCATACTAAGTTTTAAAAATGAAATTCTTTATTATTCACAAACTCTACTCAACAAACTCTTCCACTTTTAAAGGGCGTCAAATTTTTATTATCATAGATTATTAGCATAAAATGGATGTGTTGAAAATATTAGTACAATTTGGTCTCATGGAAGCTATGATAAGCACAAAATGGATATATTGAAAATATACATAGGCATGTGTATATTTCTATTTGAGAAAATACCATTGGAAGGTATAAAGATTTCACAACCTTTGATGTGCCAAAATGGAGCTTTGGAATAGAGATTGGACTAATTAATCCCTCTCAAACACACCTGTGTAAGTTTTAATTGAGCAGATAAACTTAATAAACATATCTAAGACAACGATGGAAAAGTAGAACAAAACACATAACAAAGAGGATTATAGTGGTTCAGAAAATTTGCCCACATCCACTCTCAAAGAAGGGAAATCTCTATTTAATGTTTAATTGATACAATACATTCATGGTGTACACACATTTACTTATACACACACATACATCTGTGAATGAAGAGGAAAGAATGGGAAAGGTCATGTGACCATTGGAATTCATATTCCCAACAATCTCCCACTTGAAGTCCAACCAGTACAACCATGAATAGTTAAATCCCTACTTTTTTACCTTTAATGTTACAATACCAAGATCATAGATGATTTCAAAATTGCCAAAATCTGTTCACGAATAGTGTGAGTTAACCTTTTCCAAATTTTGTGAGATTGAATGCAAGAACCTCATATATTTCCATTGGTGAAATTTCAAATTTAACAACAACACCAACTCTTTCCTCACTAGATTTTAATTTCTTGTATGAAAAATTACAATTACAATCTTCATAGTCATAATTTTCAATTTCTATTTCCCAATTTCTCACCTTTCCTTTCAGCTACTCATTCTTCACTTCTTGGTGAGGTAAATTATTAGAAGTCTTGTATGAAAACTCCACGTTGTTTTTGTGAATAAATCCCACTTCATTATGACTCTCTACCAGATATAAAGTATCTGATTTTTTCCCTTTTGCAATCACTAAGGACCCTTTTGTCACCTTCCATTTATTGGATTCCAACCTGACATTACATCCTTGAGAGAACAATTGCCCAACTGAAATAGAATTATTTATAATTTGAGGGACATACTTAACATCCCGTAACAACCAGCTATTTCCATTGGCTATTTTTAACAAAACATCTCCTTTCCCAACAATTTTAAGACATTTGTCATTTGCGGAAAGAGCTTACCAAAATTACCGCTTTTGAAGGTTTTGAAAAACTCCTCATGCGAGGTAATATGAAATGATGTTCCCGTGTCGAGCACCCATTCATTTGCTACAACTTCTTTTGTGGTCACAATAAGAACATCATCATATTCCATATCTTCTCCTTGGATTTAACAAAGCTTTGATACCAATTGTAACTTTTAATTGAGCAGATAAACTTAATAAACATATCTAAGACATCGATAGAAAAGTAGAACAAAATGTATAACACAAAGGATTATAGTGGTTTGGTAAATTTTCCTACATCCACTCTCAAAGAAAGGAAATCTCTATTTAATGTTTAACCAATACAATTCATTCATGGTGTGCACACATCTACTTAAGATTAGTTTGTGTTTTATTTGCATGCAGTCATGTAGATTTTGTGGGTGAGGGATATAAATCCTTTAATGACATGATTAAATATTATTGTATTATACTCACTATGGATAAGTATCATGGTTAATCTCCCTAACTATCATCAAAATGATAATTAAACATGCAGTAACTATATGAATGAGTTTTTCTTATTGCTTGTAGATCAAATTACAACTTATGGCTAGGAGTATTTATATCAAACCATATTTTTGGACTGGATATATTTATAGATATGATAAGTGAGCTCTTATAGTTACTACAAAATAATAATTGATAAAAAATAAGAACATTATAAAAAATAAACATTAATAACATGAAAAACTAACTAAAATCTTTACATCCCAAATTTATATACAATGGTATCAATGAAAAATGAGAAAAATAGTTTTAAAAAATGATAAGATTAAAGAATTGATGAAAATAAAAAAAATTGAGACATGCTAAGAAAAACTATTAAGCTTGGTGGGGAGGGAGGTCTACTCTCCTAAACAATGTCCCCTTTCTTTGGGAAAGAACACCAAGATAGATATTTTTTTCTAGTAAAAGGATACCGATGTAAGAAGAGGATTCCAGCACATTTTTCCTAAGAAAAGGTGCCTTGTAGCTGCGTGAATCAAGTTGATAAGAATTCCATGGAGTATCACAATTTGTAATTTTCAGATTAAAAGCTTGTATGTCAATACTTTTCAAACTAGAGTTGTCTATATTTTTGTTCTTACTGCTTCCTGCATTATATCTTTTCATCATTGCCTTCCCTTTTTCCTGATTCTAATTGGAGATTTAAAGTTTGTATAAGATTCTAGAATATTCCTACATCTATAGTGCACCTTCAAAAAAAAAGTGTTACACTCATAAATATTATAAGTACCAGCACAACACACATATTGATCAATATGGAAAAGTAAAGAAACACCCATGAGAGATTCAATCACGGAGTTTAATATCTACAACTCCACATGAATTACTGTGAGGGTATTCGTTTCACCTAAGCAAGAAACTTAATAGGTATTATATGATAAAAATCCCATGAAATTTACTCATTCAAATTCATATTAAACAAAGGTTCAACCCTTCATATGTCAATGGATTTCTTGCATAATAAGCTAGGAGTAAATCCAAATTGTATTTTTTTTATGTAGTGAAAATATAATACAATCTGTGTGATAATCAAAAAGATAAAATGGCATGCATTAGGTTGTAATGTTGGAGTTGGATTTATAGCATAATTTATATGTATGATCAATGTTATCTGAGTATGCATGATAAATGGAATGTTTATCACATATAGTTCATATAAGTGCACATACAGTGCGGTACTATTGGGGTACATATAATACATCAAGATGTCTATATATACTAGATGTTAAGGTCACTACAAGTACAAGTAATGAGGAAATTTTGGTTTTCTATGATATTATTCCAAATTGATAACCTTTGATAAAGTGTGTGTGCAATAGGTGGTAACTTATTTTGGTTAGTTACATTTGGGATGGTGTGTGACATATTGACATCATGATATTGTTACCCTAAATTACAACATCCATCAAAATAACCACAAACAGGAAAAAATTGCATTTTTAGAAGAGTCTAATTAATACTATCCTTCAGATGTTATTAATTAATATTTTATCATTACATTCATTGTAAAAAGTTATCATTTGTGCTCTAAGAATTGATCACATTCCAGAATTTCAAAATCTAGAATTGATCAATTACATTTGCATTCAAACTGAATGTAATATACAAGTGTCTTTTCATATTTATTTTCATGTCAAGTAAAAGAGTACATTGCAGAATAGAAAGCATGATAGAAGTATGGAGTAGGGGTCCCATGCATTGCCTTGTGGTTAGTTAGTTGATGGTTGTATGTAAGGTCCTAGGTCTCCAAGTCCAGATCTTCATCTTCATTTAGGTCTTTTAGGGTTCAACCTACATCATGAGAGAAAGAGGAGTGTTAGATCTAGTTGGATCTAAGAAATACATGGAACACAAACAACATACAATCAATTCTTCTAATACTGAATATCAATCTGATGAAATCAATGTAAGAAGGAAACATACATCCACAATATCTGAAACATAGTATTAAAGGGACTTGTTCTAAACATGAAACCTTCTGCTATTAATGGTCACTTTGATGGATGTTATTCTTGTCTTTATAAGCAGATATCTGAATAAAAGGGATTTAGTATTCCTATCTGAGAAACCTTTTCAGAATTTGATCAACCTGTTAATTCAACAAACATAAATAAATCAACCAACATTCATGAATGAGTGTCATCCTGAATGACACTCACCCACAAACATTAATTGATTCATTTTATATGTTGACCTAAAAGATTGATTGGTGATATGTGTGCAAAAGGTGATCATATGACTAAGTGCATATAGCAAGAGAAAATGCAGATGCAGAAAAGGATCCATGATGCTACAGGAGACACATGAGCAAGGAAGTATTCTTAATGAACTGGATTATGCAGAAAAGATGGATAAGATGTTCACTAACATCATGCAAATCAGAAATGAAGGAAATGATGCTACAATGAGTATCAAATGCAAGGAAGGAATAATAGTCATTTTGAAGTTCAGGTTTGAAAGATGCATGCCTAGTTGTCACCATTTTTTATGAGATATTTTTGTTTATGCTTATGAAATAGTAATATTTGAAAAGAAATGTAGATACATAATAGAGTAAACAATGTATAAACAATTGCAAGTAAAGAACAGAGAACAAAGGTTTCAATGATAGCATGTTTGTGTGCTTTCATAAAATGAACATTAACAGAAGAAAGTTACATTATGGACAAAACACCAGAGATTATCCATCCAAAGAGTTCAAAAGATGCTATGATAATTCATCACTTTGAAGGAATATAGTTTCATGCCTTCAAATAAAGTTTCAAGAGATATCTGTATGCAGGGTATTTAAATAAATGCATCTTATACTGCTGTATTGAGATATAATGTTCATTCATGCATACATTGCAGGGTATACATTCATGATAACAATGCATGGTATAAATTTATGATGATGAGACATACATGTTTAAATTAGGGTTCCCATTATAAGTATGGCCCATGGGAGTCACGAGCCCGTGCTCAAACCCCACGGGTAGTATCTTATATGCATTTTAAAAGAATAGTGTGTTTTTTTTGCACTAAGAGGAATAAAATTTTCAGAATATTTTAAACATGTTGTGTTTCCATTTTTGATAAAATATGCTCTTAGTTTTATTAGTAAAACTAAATGTTGTTGTATTTTTATAACATTGTAAGCATACTGGAAAGGAAGATCTTATGTGTTTTTTTCAGACAAAACAAAGAAAGGGAGTTTGGCCTAGATAAAGGAACATGTTTTATGCTTGCTGCAATGTTGTGTGTTCAAAGACATTAAGTGGTATGCTTTTAAGCATAAAAAATAGTTATGAAGGAAGCTGTGTTCTTATTACAAATCAAGATATTGACAAACTTGCACATCTACAAGTTCACTTATAGATTTTTGACAAAAGGCCATGTGGGTATTCCTATTTTGTTGTTAGCAGAACAACTAAGTGAAAAAAAACAACTAAGTGACAGAAAAACCTAAAATCAAGTTGTGTTTCATGCTATAATGGAGGATTTGACAAGAAACAAAGCACAGAAAGAAACCCCATTTTTATTGCTAAAAAGATTTATCAGCTACAATAGTGCCTCTATTTCAAATTAAAGCTGTAGTGAACAAAAGTACAAGCATCACTTATCTAGAGAGGCCAAGTGTTCCAGGAAAAGACCAGTAGAGGAGTGAAGCTCAAGCTCTCTAAAGTTACAAGCATTGGTAGCCACAATCAACAATGCATTTTCTTCCAACATCATTCATATTACACCATTAAAACATGGGATGAATATGAAGCTGTGGGTGAGATATCCTTAGTCCAAAGCCGAATCTCATGGGTAGCTTGACACCTCTCAACTATAGCTTGGATTCATTCCAATCTTGTAGTGGTTGTTCAAACCATCAACCTTAAACCCCAAGTTTAAAGCATGCATTTGGCACCATTTGTCATGGCATTGAAACTTTCAAAGTCCAAGCTGTTCTAGCATCTCTCAAGCTGGAGTTAACTCACTGTTAAAGCCTAAGTTAGAGCAAATAAAATACTACAAAACTCCAGCATTATCAAAGAAGAAACCAATAGAAGATGCCATGTGTTATGGTGAGTCAAAAATCAATCTCTTTTTCCTCATAAAGCTCAAGAATCCTGAGAATCCTGAGCTTCTTCATAGAATTGAAGTGAATAAATTTCCAGTAATCATGGTTTTGAGATTCAACATGGCGGCGCCACACAGAAGAAAACCCTAGATGCAAATGAAATCGATAAACACTATGCATTAAGTTTTACCCAAGTTTGAAGTCCACTGACAAATGGAGTAAATGCTATGATAGTTCCTAGTGCATCGACATTCCCTCCACAGTGCCACGATGGTACCTATTGTGCCACAAAATACAACAAACTATCTTCTCAATAGGAGTAATCATGTTGATGGTGAGCTGTGGTCAAACATCAAGCTGGAGTTACATAAACTTCCATAGTATGGTGTCGGCTAGGTAGGGTTGAGGTTTGATGTTGATCTAGTGGAGGTTAGGTTCCATAGTATGGTATCAGGTTATGGTTGGGGTTGTATACCTTTAGAGTTTATGTATTCGGATGTTATGTAATAAAGTTGGTAGTGTATATAAAAGGGATGTATTTTATTTACCAACTTTGGAGGAGGGGGGCTAAACTTAAGGCTTGATTTAGGGCACTTGTTAATCCATATAGTTTAGTAGCTTGCTATTATGGAGGGCTTTTGGCTGGAAATATTTTCAAAAATTAAGCCATGTGGGCTATATAGTGGATCCTTTGCTTCATGTTTGGGGGGTTCAAGATTGTAGAGAGAAGGGATTTTAGTGAACTTCTTACTCCTATAGCTACCTATTTATGCTTTTGTATCCATGGTTGGTTCATGTTTGTGATATAGATTTTGTGCAAGAGGATTCTTGTATTCCTTGCCATTATTTTGAGATTCATTCATGTAATTGCATACGGATTTTGAGAAGAATATAGTTGACCCATTTTTCATACATCTTGTGGCGATCATTTGTTCAAATCCTATTCAATTTTCTGCATTCAAGTGTAATACATTTGTAGCATGGACTAGTGGATTGTATCATTTCCTATTCTAGATTACAGAATATAAGCCTTTTCTCATAATATGCATGTTGTTGATAGTAAGATTGCTATTTGTGGTTAAACCCTAGTAGTGACCTTCAAATTAGCCTATGTATTGGATAGTGAGTGATATTGCAGAGATCATTAGGGTATGTTAAGTGAATGTCAATTTGAGCCTTTGAGAGATCTGAATCTATTTGGTGTATCACATTTTCAAGTTTTATTCATGCAATTTTAGTTAGAGTTTCTCCCTTTCCTTCCCAAAATCAGGAGAAGATATTATAAAATTGATACCCAAATTCAATAGGAACCGGCCTAGAATCTGGAGAATCCTTCTCAATCATAGTCTACCCACATCTAGAGAAGGTTTCCATTGCTAGGATAGAATACCTATAAAGCCCCAATGCCTGAGTTGGGGTGGTAATTCTAAACCTCAACACTTTTTTGGCACCCAATGAGACATTTGTGATACATGAACCGAATCCAAACAAGAAGTGGAAAAGACTTCGAATATTTACAGTTATCACATACCAGGAGAGGAAGAACTTTGTAGAGAGAGCCTACAGGTCCAAAAGAGCTATCCTTCTAGCCTGTAGAAAGGGGTAGGAAGCCAAGAAGAACAAGAAAAAGAAGAGTTGAGAGAATTTCAGCTCCTCCCACTTACTATGCTGATTTACCAAATTCTGATCAAGAATCTTCAGAAAGTCCTCCAGCACTTCAATTTCAAGTTGTTCTTGAGCCATCATTAGAAGAGGAACTACCTGAGGTTACAGATCTTTCTTCAGCAACACCAGCAATGGATGGAAGAATTCATTTTGTTCCATTTAATCAAGGCAGTCCTCTAAGGATTGCAAATCACAAGAACATACCATTGGCAACATTAAAGGGATTGCCATATTTCATGGGAGAAGGACAAAAAACAGCCATTGAGCACATGAGATATTTATTCTCTTTGCAATTTCCATCACATCACAGAGGAGGATGTGGCTTTGAAGCTACTAGATGCATCATTGAAGGGGAAAGCATTGGAATGGTTCTGGACTCTCCAAGTTGGACCTATTGCTACATGACATGCATTAGGTGAGGGATTATCTAAGTTTTTTGAAGATAAATCTGACAATATTTATTTGGTAGAACAAATGACTACTATCAAAATAGCTCCACAAGAAGAAACGAGTGATTCCAATCTCACATTTCAGAAGACTTGGAATAGGATTCCAGACACGGTAAGACCTTCTACTGAATATGCATTTTTGTACTTTCTTTAAAGCCTAAATAGTGATATTTTAGTAATGATCCAATCTATGGGGGAAAATTCTTTACCTCAATCTTTTGATATTGCAATAAGGGCAGAGAATAGTTTCATTCAAGTAGGAAAGATAGCTCCCAGGCAACCCATGCCTTAATTTCCTAACATCCAATCCAATATGTCATTAGTTGTTCCACCTTTGGCCTTATTGCCAATTTATATGAGTGAATAAATAATGCCTACTATCCCTTCTAATGAGTTTCAAGGTATAAAAGATAGCCAACAAAAGATTGGGAGCTTATTACAAACCTTTGGAAATGAGCTGGTGAACCTGAAAAGGTAGAAAACTCAAGGCAATCCAATATCCCATAATCAAAATCAATTTTCTAGTTCTTTATCCCAGCAACCTACTCAACCCACTTACCAAAGTGGCAAGCAGCAATACCAAGGAAGTAACACTGCAAATAGGCAAAATTGGAATCAAAGGCATTATAGGCCTTACAATCTTGCATCTCTTAATACTGTTAGGGATATTGTTCCTAACCAAAATAATATGGCTATTGATTTTGAATGGTGCTTTTCTTGCAATGAACGCCACAATCAATCCACGTGTTCTAATGGAGTGCTTAATCAAGCTCTAATGACTCAAAATGCAATTGATTCACAACCTATTCTATCTACTGAAGAGACTCAACAACATCCTAGTCTGACTACTCTGGACACTGCATTTCTGAATTGGAAAGAGGAAGAGTTATGTGGAGTAAATGATGATTCACCTGTATCAACAAAAACAAGAGCCAAGAAGAGAGCTCTAGAATCAGAGCAATCAGCTGCCAGGTTTGCTGTCACAACTCAATCACCATTCATTCCTTCAGTTTCTATTCTAAAGGGGCCCTCTACTCTTGCAATCAAAGAAACACAAAATTAGAGGCAAGCGAACTAGACCATTGCTAAATCACTTCAAAAGGTACAATTTGTTGTTCCCTATAATATTGTTGATAATATGAAGAAGGTGAATGTTTCTATTTCTATGTAGGATTCATTAGCCATTCCAGGACAAGTTGATTTATTAAAGGAAGAGCTATAAAAAGGGACAAAAAGTTCACATCAAGCTGTACATCATCCTCCTAGAGTGGTTACGGTCAATTCAAAGCCTTCAATAATTCATGATAAAGTGGTTAAAGGAGAAAATAATATTGGTAAAGTGCAGTAGCCAGTAACACAAGTGAGTAAAAATACTGTAGATTTGAAGCAATCAGCAATACCAGTTTAAAGAAAGTAAGAAAATATACAGAAGATGACAGAAAAGGAAGGTAAGAAATCTACAAATGTTAAGCCTCCTCCTTTATATGTCTCTTTAATCATTGGAAACAAATTAGTGCATAATTGTATGGTGGACAGTGGTGCAACCAGCACTGTCATGCCAAAGAGCATAGCTGATTTGTTGGATTTGAAGTATGAACCCCTTGAGAAAGGAGTTATCTAGCTTGATGGTTCTTCAGTTAAGACCATAGGTGTTGTTAAAAATACAAGTTTGACCTTACACTCATGTCCAAACTTCTCCATTTCCCAAGATATTTTTGTCATATATTTGCCACCTTACTTTGATTTATATTTATCAAGAGACTTCACAGCCAAAATAGATGGATACTTCTCATCAGATTGGTCTCACCTATATTTTAGAACTAGATACGGTGCTAAGGTGACCATAAAATTAGAGTTATGGGCCAAAGACCACATAGAGTCTTATAATCCTAGTCCCATAAATGCAAGTTGCGTAATCATGGATCCAGAAGAAATCAACGAGAGTTCATCTTATAAAACACAAACTGAAGAGTATCCTGATATTGTTCTAGATGAATGGGCAGCTAGAAATGATCAAGATGATGATGTGTTTGATGCTAGTTTTGGTAACTATGTGATGTTAGAATCTGATTCAGTTGTGCCTACTCTGATTAAAGATCAATGTTCTGAATTTGATTTATCTAACCAGCTATGGGATCTATATTTTGATGGATCTAAGAATAAGGATGGTATTGGTGTAGGATTTATGTTGGTTCCACCTTATGGTGATAAATTTTATGCTTCTTACAAGTTATCCTTTCCATGTTCTAACAATATAGTAGAGTATGAAAGTCTTATTCAAGGCTTGGAATGGGCTAGGAAAAGAGGAATAAAATGCTTGAGGGCATTTGGGGATAGTGAGTTGATAGTAAGATAGGTAAAAGGTATTAATGTTGTTAAAAATGATCTCTTGAAAATGTATAAATCCAGAGTTTCTGATATTTTGGATAATTTTGTTGCATTTAACCTTATTTCCATACCTAGAAGGAAAAATATGCATGCTGATAGGTTGGATGGTATTGGTGCTCATGTTTCAATTACTAGAAATAAAGGATAGATCTCAGATCATTCACATGTTAAAATTGTTGTAAGGCCATCAATCCCAGACAATGATATTATTTGGCAGGTGTTTAATACCGATGAACATATTTTGAGCTTTATGACTGAAATAGAAGACTTTTCGGCTTCTAAAAATGACCAGTCCAATCAGTAAATGGAAAATCAGATCATTCAGTTGAAGACTAATAAGCTTCTAAGGGGATTAGTCATCTTAGAGTCATCTTTCAACTTTGATGATCAATTTTGAAAGAATAAAACCAACTTGCTAATCAAAGAAGATCACTATGAAGAGGTGGAGATATTTAGAGACAAGTGCTTGAAGGTTGGTAACATTAATTCCCCTGAGGAAAATAAAATGCTTATTGAGTTATTTAGGGAATATAATGATGTGTTTGCATGGGATTATACTGACTTAAAAGGATTTGATCCTCAATTAACTCAGCATACCATAGAATTAGAACCAAATACTAAGACCATTAGAAAAAGGAAAAGGCCTATCAATCCTAAGCTAGAACCTTTAATGTTGAAAGAACTGAATAAACTTCTGAATGGTAGCATAATATTTCCTATCAAGCATACATCTTGGGTTTCAAATCTTGTTCCTATGAGAAAGAAGAATGGAGAGATAAGACTTTGTCTAGATTTTAGGGACCTCAATAGGGCATCTTTGAAAGATAGACACCCTCTTCCTTCTATGGAACAGATCCTACAATATGTATCCAGTTATGAGAGGTTCTCTCTTCTTTATGGTTATTCTAGCTATAACCAGGTATTAGTAAGAGATGAAGATCAGTTCAAAACTGCCTTCACTACTAAATGGGGTACAATGGGTTATAGGAGAATTCCATTTGGATTATCAAATGTAGGAGCTACATTCCAGAAGGAAATGGACATGGTTTTTCAAGAATTTGATGTATAAATTTGTTCTAGTATACCTTGATGATGTCACAATTTATAGCAAGGTTGCAAACCAGCACATAAACCACTTGAGACAAGTCTTACAAAGATGCAAGGAGTTTGGGATCTCCCTAAACCCCAAAATATCTATTTTTGCAGTACATGAAGGTAAACTTTTAGGATACCAAGTGTCTAAAGAAGGAACAACAATTGATCCTGAAAGGATTTATGCAATTCTAGAATTATCATTGCCAAAACATAAGAAAGGATTGCAGAGTTTCATTGGAAGGATAAATTTGGTTACACGTTTTATTCCTAATATTGCAGATTTGTTGAAACCTTTGACTGCTATGTTAAAAAAGGATGTACCTTTTAGCTGGACTGCTGAAGGAAAGAAGAGTTTTGAGCAGATTAAATAGGATTTGTCTTCAGCCCCTACTTTAACTAATCCTAATTTATCTAAGGATTTTTTTTTGTATGCTTATGGTGGTATTGACACTATTTCAGCAATGTTGGTGCAAAAGAATGAGGAAGGACAGGAGAAACCAGTAGCCTTTTTTAGAAAAGGTATGAATGATTATGAGAGAAGATACAGCTTTGTAGAAAAACATGTACTAGCTGTTATAAAAGCCTTAAAAAATTTTAATCATTTGGTTGATAGGAATAGAATACATCTAATGATTGCACACCCTAGCATTAAAGAGTTTTTATTAAACAAGGATGTCAGTGAGAAGAGGGTAGGGTGGATAACTAAAGTCATGGAGTATGATGTGCAAATCCATGTGACCAAGCTAGTTAGAGGCAAAGGCTTATGTGCTCAGATGACAGAAGCAGAAGATCAAGTTAAATCCACTAAAGAGGTTGTCTTGCCCCAAGGTAATTCTATTCTAATTAATGATTCAGCATCCTGGTTATCAGATATGACCAGATTTCTACATATTGGTCAATGTCCAATTAATCTTGACAAAGCCAAGAGAAGGTACTTTAGATTACAATCTATTCCTTATGTTCTAATTGATGATACTCTTTATAGGAAGAATTTTTCTAGTATACTTCTCAAATGCATAGATTATATGGATCAAAACAAGATTCTATCTGAATTCCATGATGGATCTTGTGGAGAACATTTCAGCCCAAAACTACAGCATGGAAAATTTTAAGAGCTGGCTATTATTGGCCAGATTTATTCTAAGATGCTCATTCATGGGCAAGAAGATGCCAAAAGTGTGCTATGTTGTCAGGAAAATAGAGGTTGGCAACACTACCATTGAAGCCAATAATTGTGGACCAACCATTTAACAAATGGGGAGTGGACTTCATAGGTCCAATAAATCCAAATTCTAGTGCATGACATAAGTGGATCTTAACTGCTACAGATTATTTCACCGGATCGACTGAAGCTATTATACTAAAGGAATCTAATGGAGCTGATACTCTAAAGTTTTATGATGACATTGTAACAATGTTTGGAGTCCCTTAATCAATAATCTCAGATAATGCCCTAGCTTTTGTTGGATAATCTATAATAGAGTGGGTTGTTAAGAATGACATTTACTTAAACACTTCTTCCAATTATTACCCACAGGGTAATGGTCTTGCAGAATCTACCAATAAGAACATGATTAGGATCATCAAAAAGACTCTGTAAGAAAACAAGAGGGATTGACACTCTAAATTTAAGGTAGCCTTATGGCTGGATAGAATAACACCTAAAAGGGTTATTGGGAATTCACCTTATGTCTTGATTTATGGTAAAGAGGCCAGATTTCCTATTACTATAGAATTTCCAGCTTTATAGCTTGCTGATCAAATGTTACTATTTGAAGAGGAGGATCCTCTTAAACTAAGATATGTTGAATTGCTGCAAATAGAGGAAGAAAGGAAGAAGGCATTGGATACTATGGAATTAAAGAAAACACAGACCAAGAGGGATTTTGATAAGAGAGCTACATCCAGAGATTTCAAGGAGGGTGATCTAGTGTTTAAGTGGGATGTGCTCCAAAGAAAGCCAGGGCAGCATGACAAATTTGACCATTTCTGGTCAGGCCCTTTTTTTATCATAGCTTATAAGGAAAATAATGCTTATCAGTTATCCACAACTAATGGGAAAGTTCTACAAATTCTAGTTAATGGAATTCACCTAAAGCTTTTCTTTCAGGGTTAGGCTTAGTTTAGGTTTCATTTCAATAAGTGTTGTCCAAGCACTAGGTCTTTAGGTTTCAAGAGTCTAGATTAGATGCATTTTATTTTCAATAAAGGTTGCATCCATGGTTCTAGTTTTATAACTCTATTTCCCTAGGATAAGGTCTAAGCTCATGTCTAGCAGGCAAACATCCAATAGAAGTCACCAAAATTGTTACCCTAAATTACAACATCCATCAAAATTAACACAAATAGGAAAATATTGCATTTTTAGAAGAGTCTAATTAATATTATCCTTCAGATATTATTAATTAAAATTTTATCACTACATTCATTGTCAAAAGTTATTATTTGTTCTCTAAGAATTTTTGCAAAGATCTTTTCTGTCTGCGAGTGAGCGACGAGCTCGAATTGGAATGCATCACGCAGTCGCGCTGACGGTTTCAACAGGCCAAAAGGGTCCGCGACCGAGCGACCAAAGGATGTGAAATGCTCATCGCTCAATCACTACAGTTGTCACATAAAAAGAAAAGAGGTTGCGGGTGTGCGACGAGTCGAAGGATACTGTCATCGCGCACTCGCCGAGTAGAAAAGATGAAGATGATATAAGTCACGAGTATGCGATAGGCAGAGGCGGGACAAGTCATCGCTCAGTCGCAAGGAATAAAGATAAGTCAAAGATCAACCTGTGAGTGTGCGACTGAAGGAAACAAAGAAGGTGTCGCGTAGTCGCCGAGCAGTTTAAATAAAGTAAAAGGAGCTCGCGACTGTGCGATCAATAAAAATCAAGGCCTCGTCGCTCAGTCGTGAAGTAATGAAGATAAAGAGCGGTGTCCACCTTCAGTCGTGAAGTCGCGTGAAGAATTCAACAGTTGATGAAATGTCTTCCGACTTGGCTACCATCCCTTGGTCGCCTTGTCGCCAGAACCAAAAAAGTGACTCAGCGTCCCCGTGGGCAGAAAAGTAACCAGTGGCTGTGTGACAGGTGGCATATGATAGGTGGATGTGGGTCCTCAGTCGGGTGATCGCCAGACAGGGGAAACGGATCACACGACTAGGCGACTATGTTTCTTTACCCTCAGTCGCGGGATCGCTGGATGTTTTAAGGGTAGCCTCAGTTTTCAAGCGATTAAATGTCGGCCGTCTGATGCAAAGCTCAGAAGATCCAACGGCGGACGCGTGGTCGGGTGATCAAAGTGCCCTACAGAGAAAGTACTCCCGACTCAGCGACAAGGGTCAGTCGGGATGTCGCTAGAAAGATTAAAGGTCACATGATGACTGTTAAGAAGAGTCAAAAGGCTCAGACGTGGGTTCTCCCAACTTGGCAACTAGGCTTTGTCACGTGGTCTCGAGACAGAGAGATAGCATCTGGCGATCAGGCGACAAGCCGTGACGGTCTGAGGTAGCAGTTAGACGCATGGTCGCGGGATGGAAGATGAGTTAAGTAAAAAGCCTTGCGATTTGGATTTCACACGGTCGCCTTGTCGCTGGATCTGAGCTTGGGTCAACAGAGGTAAAAAAGTGCTTTGTCGCCAGGTCTGGAGATTAAACCCTGGTTAAGAGGAAGTCTTCGCGACAAGGAGACTAGCCGTTGGTCATTAGGTCGTAGGACTTCGAATTTGAAAAAATGGCGGCAAGATGACAGGGAAGAATGCTCGTCCGCCATGATTTCTCTGTGCTCGTGTTCCAGGATTAATCAGAGAGGTTTCAATTGTAGAAGGCCATGCATAGAGCGGTCTGTTGATCCCTGGAATGGATTTGTTTGAAGTCTTCGTGGCCCAGGGTGTTTTCTCAGTTTCAGAGACGTGGAAAGAAGATACAGAGTCCCATCTGGAAGTTATTGCTCTCCAGTTGCAGTTGGTAGAAGGACATGGTCATGATCAATGATTCATTGACGAGGGATTGAGTGGCGGCCGTCAGGGGTCACTTCCCGTCCTGGGGGACTGTGATCAGTTGGTGAGCATTCATGACAGAGGCTATCCGCAGAGTAGAGCTAATGGATCCAGGTTGCTTGTTCACGATGCATAATCAAGTACAGGGATGGGCGCAAGAAGGAAATCATATCTGATCTGATCGATTCACCTTGATACACATTTATGACCAGATTAGATTTTGTATTAGGGTCAATTATTCTATTATAAATCTGTAACCCTAGTTAGGTTTTCTGAGACTCCTGCCTGCGTGCATGGGAGTATTTAAGAGTTTTTGAGAGCTTTAGTGCTCAGATTTTGGCATTTTGTAAAGAGAATTTGTTCTCTCTTGGAGTTATCTGTGGCATTCTTTCTGCCCTCTGGCTTTTACATTCTGTAATCTTCTCATTGATCATGCAAACTATTGGGAGTACTTTGTGATAATTCTTCATATCCCTATGCTTCCTTGTTTGTATGGTCTCTTATTGGATCAAAGTTTATGAATGCTGGTTAATGGATATTGGGGTTCCTAGTTCCTCTCATTTTCTGCAAATCTGTGTGTTACTGTGTCTGATCTGATTTAGATGTTTTGTGGGTATACTTCAGCCCCTAGCAGTCTTGTCTCATTCCTACACCTGGTTGCAGAGAAGGATGTTTGTTTGCAGGTCATAGGTCGAGTCTTTTGTTTAGGCCTTCCTATGAAATAATTATGCAAGCCTATCTAGTGAGTTGTAACTTATTTGACCTGGTTCCTCCATTAGTTTCATTCCTCTATGCTGAGATCCAAGCCCTAATTTCGGTGCATCACCTAGTAGGTAGTTTGCTTTCAGTCATTTCCCTTTCATGCAATCCTCCTATCCCTTTCCCTCAAAAGATTTACTTTCCTATTTAAGAAGCAAATTAAGGTGATTATCCAAGAGGAACCAGCCTAGAACCTGGAGGTCTCATCTCGGTTAGCTTAAGGTCCCACAACCTTGAGATGATTCCCATGTTATACTGGATTATCAAGACCAAGAGAGCTTGAGATCAGAGGCGCAAATTCAGTGTATAACAGCTACAGGAGACACATGAGCAAGGAAGTATTCTTAATGAACTGGATTATGCAGAAAAGATGGATAAGATGTTCACTAACATCATGCAAATCAGAAATGAACACAATGTTTCTATAGTGAGTATCAAATGCAGGGAAGACATAATAGTCATTTTGAAGCTCAGGATTGAAAGATGCATTCCTATTTGTCACCATTTTTTATGAGATATTGTTGTTTATGCTTATGAAACAGTAA
This sequence comes from Thuja plicata, assembly GCA_018584345.1. Lineage (NCBI taxonomy): Eukaryota > Viridiplantae > Streptophyta > Pinopsida > Cupressales > Cupressaceae > Thuja > Thuja plicata. Next base: position 347,195 of record MU223197.1, read on the forward strand.
GATTTGCAAAGAAATGGAGATACATAACAGAGTAAACAATGTATAAAAATTACAAGTAAAGAACAGAGAACAAAGGTTTCAATGACAACATGTTTGTGTGCTTTCATAAAATGAACATTCACAGAAGACAGTTACATTATGGACAAAACACAAGAGATTATCCATTCAAAGAGTTCAAAATATGCTGTGATAATTCATGACTTTGAAGGAATACATTTTCATGCCTTCAAATAAAGTTTCATGAGATATCTGTATGCAGGGTATTTAAATAAATGCATCTTATACTATTGTATTGAGATATAATGTTCATTCATGCATAAGTTGCAAGGTATACATTTATGATGATGAGACATACATGTTTAAATTAGGGTTTCCATTATAAGTATGTCCGATGGGATTCACGAGCCTGTGCTCAAACCCCATGGGTAGTATCTTATATGCATTTTAAAAGAACAATGTGTTTTTTTTGCACTAAGAGGAATAATATTTTCAGAATGTTTTAAACATGTTGTGTTTCCATCTTTGATAAAATATGCTCATAGTTTTATCAATAAAACTGAATTTTCTTGTGGTTTTATAATGTTGTAAGCATACTGGAAAGGAAGATCTTATGTGTTTTTTTTTGACAAAACAAAGAAAGTGGGTTCAACCTGGACAAAGGAACATGTTTTATGCTTACTACAATGTTGTGTGTTCAAAGACATTAAGTGGTATGATTTTAAGCATAAAAAATAGTCATGAAGGAAGCCATGTTCTTATTTCAAATCAAGATATTGAAAAACTTGCACATCTGCAAGTTCACTTACAGATTTTTGACAAAAGGCCATGTGGGTATTCCTGTTTTGTTGTTAGCAGAAAAACTAAGTGATAGAAAAATAAACTAAGTGACAACAACACCTAAAATCAAGTGGTGTTTCATGCTACAATGGATTATTCGACAAGAAACAAAGCACAGAAAGAAACCCCATTGTTATTGCTAAAAAGAGTTATCGGCTACAACAGTTCCTGTATTTCACATTAAAACTTTAGTCAAAAAAAGTGCAAGGATCACTTATCTGGAGAGGCCAATTTTAAGGGGAAAAGACTAGCAGAGGAGTGAATCTTGAGCTCTCTGAAGTTACAAGCAGTGGTGGCCGCGTTCAACAATGTATTTTCTTCCAACTTCATTCATATTACACCATTAAAATAGGGGATGAATATGAAGCTATGGGTGAGATATCCTCAGTTCAAAGCTGAATCTCATGGGTAGCTCGACACCTGTCAACCACAGCTTAGATTTATTCCAAGCTTGTAGTGGTTTTTCAAACCATCAACCTCAAACCCCAAGTTTAATGCATGCATCCGGCACCATTTGTCATGGCATTGAAACTTTCAAAGTCCAAGTTGTTATAGCATCTCTCAAGCTGGAGTTAACTCACTGTTAAAGCCTAAGTTCGAGAAAATAAAAGACTGCAAAACTCTAGCATTATCAAAGAAGAAACCAATAGAAGATGCCATGTGTTATGGCAAGTCAAAACTCAATCTCTTTTTTCCTCATAAAGCTCAAGAATCCCAAGCTTCTTCACAAACTTGAAGCGAATACATTGCCAGTAATCATCATTTCCAGATTCAACATGGCGGTGCCACAGAGAAGAAAACCCTAGATGCAAATGAAATCGATAAACACTATGCATTGTGTTTTACCCAAGTTTGAAGTCCACTGACAAATGGAGTAAATGCTATGATAGTTCCTAGTGCATTGACATTCCCTCCATAGTTCCACGATGGTACCTTTTGTGCCACAAAATACAATAAACTATCTTCTCAATAGGAGTATCATGTCGATGGTGAGCTGTGGTCAAACATCAAGTTGGAGTTACATCAACTTCCATAGTATGGTGTCGGCTGAGTAGGGTTAAGGTTTGATGTTGATCTAGTGGAGGTTAGGTTCCATAGTATGGTGTTGGGTTATGGTTGGGGTTGTATACCTTTTGAGTTTATGAATTTGGATGTTATGTAATAAAGTTGGTAGGGTATATAAAAGGGATTTATTTTATTTACCAACTTTGGAGGAGGGGGGCTACTTAAGGCTTGATTTAAGGCACTTGTTAAGCCATATAGTTTAGTAGCTTGCTATTATGGAGGTCTTTTGGGGGGGAACATTTTCAAAAATTAAGCCATGTGGGCTATATATTGGATCCTTTGCTTCATGTTTGGGGGGTTCAAGATTGTAGAGAGAAGGGCTTTTAGTGGGCTTCTTGTTCCTATAGCTACCTGTTTATGCTTTTGTATCCATGGTTGGTTCATGTTTGTGATATCGATTTTGTGCAAGAGGATGCTTGTATTCCTTTGCCATTATTTTGAGATTCATTCATCTAACTACATACAGATTTTGAGAAGAATATAGTTGATCCATTTTTCATACATCTTGTGGTGATCATTTGTTCAAATCTTATTCAATTTTGTGCATTCAAGTGTAATACATTTGTAGCATGGATTAGTGGATTGTATCATTTCCTATTCTAGATTACAGAATATAAGCCTTTTGCAGAATATGCATGTTGTTGATAGTAAGATTGCTATTTGTGGTTAAACCCTAGTAGTGACCTTCAAATTAGCCTATGTATTGGATAGTGAGTGATATTGTAGAGATCATTAGGGTATGTTAGGTGAATATCAGTTTGAGGCTTTGAGAGATCTGAATCTATTTGGTGTATCACCTTTTCAAGTTTTATTCATGAAATTTTAGTTAGATTTTCTCCCTTTCCTTACAAAAATCAAGAGAAGATAGTATAAAATTGATACCCAAATTCAATAGGAACCGTCCTAGAATCTAGAGACTCCTTTTCAATCATAGTCTACCCACAGCTAGAGAAGGTTTCCATTGTTAGGATAGAATACCTGTAAAGCCCAAATGCCTAGGTTGGGGTGGTAATTCTAAACCTCAACATATATGAAATAAATATGTGTTAACTAGTATTCCATGAGCTTCAAATTTATTTATTATACATAGTGTAAATAGAATATATGGATAATATTTTGTTTCTCAAAGGTGTTTCAATGTTGTGAATCATGATTTTAAGGTTGTAAATTATTGGACTAAGAAATGAGGAAAATATAAAGCTTCTATCTGAAGTTAATTTTATATTAATACAATTATAAGTATCCTTTTATTGGTTGGATTTCCTCTTTGGAATGGTTTCCTGTATAAATTCTTGTCACTCATATCTATGTGATTTAAATATATTATTTTAGTTTCTTTCATATTTATTAATAAATGAATTATTACAACAAGCATATCTATAATTTGGATCACATAGCTTTATGGAATCTAGGTCCCTTTTTATTGGTTGTCTTGTCGATTCACATAATTTCATTAAGAGATGACCAAAACTATCATAAGCTTAAAAAGTTGGGTCGATGTGCTAGCTTTTTACATGGTCCCAATGTAAAAGTGACATGTTGATCATAGTGTATAGTAGTTTTTATAATTTCTTTGCACACCCTAATCTCCTAAAACGTACCTCAGTTTTTGGACAATTTTATATTAGTTTCTGTCTCATGTGAATTGAATGTTTAGAGTAGTTGAGAAAATAAACCTTGAGATATACTCTCAGGGTCATATAAACTATATAATAATCCCTTTGAAAATCATGCAACTCATGCGTATTTAAGGATCAAAACCATTATCATTTTATATTAGCATTTCCCTAAATATTTTTTGAACTTCTTTTACAAAATTCTTAGCCTTTTGTATTGATTCGATGCGAGTGTCAAATATATAAACATTATAATCTAAGTTAAAATTGAAATGACCAATGCATCTCTATTATAATATGAAGAATAATATACGAAGAGAAATGATAGCTTGAAAAGTAATCATCAATAAGAGCTCAAGACTATTTTTCAAATTGTATAAAAAAAAAATACTACTTTATACATACAGTATTGTAAATTAAATTTTCCTATCGGTGTAACCCTTGCACATTCTTTTGGTGGAAGCACAAGTATTATTAAACTGATAAGAAGACTTAATAATATTTCTATTTCTAAATATTTTATAATAACATCCACTTATTAACTAACTAATTTTTGAACATCCCTATCTCCTAACTTAATAGACAATTGATAGTTTAGTTGCATAACTGGACCATATAAAATTTTATAAAAGAATATCAATTGTGAATATATTGTTACATGAAACCAATTCTCTTAATTACGTTATAAATGATATGCACAATAAGCTAGGAATAAATCCAATTTGTACTTTTGTGCATAGTGACAATACAATACAATCCTTATAATAATCAAAAAGTTTAATGGTTAGGCTGGATTTGTAGCATAAATTTTTTCATTAAATTGATTATTTATGATCAATGTTATGTGAGAATGATTGGATTATAAAAATTCATTTTGTCCATTGATTATTTGTAAGAATAATTCACATTGATGTTGAGAATTTTGAATACAATTATTATTTAAAAAAATAATCATAATTTTCATTAAATAATTGATCAACATCAAACATAAGTATTTGTCATTCTATTAACAAGAAATTAAATTATATATATAATTATTAAAAATAAAATTATAATTCATGACCAATGAAGCTCTATATAATTATGGCTCTTAACTATTCAATAATACATATAAATAACTATTCAATAATACATATAAATATCTTAGTAATCCTTAAATTTAATATAAAGAAAAGTAAAAGAAAAACTCCGATAAAAATTCATGACTTAGTAATTCTTAAACTTAATATAAAGAAAAGTAAATGAAAAACTCCGATAAAAATTCATGAGTAATCCATTTAATTTAACTATTATTCACATAATTTCAATGACGTTATTCCTTATTGAATAGAACTAATATTAAATTGCTTATTAGAAAATTATCAGCAATCCATTTAATTTAAACATTATTCACAAAATTTCAATGACGCTATTCCTTATTGAATAGAACTAATATTAAATTGCTTATTAGAAAATTATGGGGAAAAAAATCTGATACAAAAGCCTTTCAAACAAGGTCAAGAGCAAATTGTTTAGCTAATTCCTTTCCATTTCTCCGAAGCATTTTGCATTTTTGTGAATAACCAAAATGTATGGTATTTAAGAAGAGAGTCCAACAGAAGAAATCCATTATGGATGAAAGACTTGTGACAATCAGAAGCGCTTTTAATGAAAGCAAAGCTATGGAATTGAGATCCGAGCATACACAATTGAGGAGCCAGTCACCAGAGTTTGTTCTAGCAGGCCACGAACTTGTAGGTAGTAAGCAGGTAGCCGTTACGCTTTCCTGTCCCATCTCCGTCAATGGCATTAAAAGCGTCAGTTTCTAAAACCAGTCCTCCGTTTTGGCACTGGTCCATAATTCGCGCGGTCACATTTTGACGCGTGAAACCATTTGTAAGCTGTAACAATTGAAACGATTAGGTATAAACATTATATAAATAAGCTAACAAGATTGTGAATGAATGAATGTATATGAATATAGAGTTGAGTATACTTGGATGCAGGTGCCGCAGAGAGAAGGTTCCATGGGCTGGCCGGCTTGGTCACAATACGCAGTCCAGAGGTATTCGCTGCGCCACTCTAGGGTTTGATTAGACTCAAATGTTGCGCAAAACAGGCCATCGATGGAGTAATGGCGAGCAGGAGGATCATAGTTATTCGACGTCGTAAACGTCTCGCCATTCACATAGACGTTACAGAGTGGGAAACCCACAAAGAAGCATACAGCAATCCACACCACAACCTTGGAAGCGATGACGATATGCTCAACCCAGCCAGAATACTACGAACTGATTCAACTGTTTTTGATAGATAAAAGCAGCAAGAGGGTGCTGGCCCATAGAACAGGGGACTGGAGGCAGATTTTACTGTTAACACCAGCTTCTAAGCTTTTACCTCTATCAAAAACAAAGGTAACAGTTCTGCGTAAATGTAAAAAACTAAAGTATCTAAAAGCCATAACCATCATCAAAATAATGTTCCAGAGCCACGCAGGGCTAGTCCAAGAGCAGCAATTAAACTTAACAAAACCCCTCGAAACAAAACAGGGGAACAGGGGAACCAGTCTAGCAAAAAAGTAGCACATCATAAACCAACAAGTTAATTTTTTCCTCCCAACTACTTAGACAGCAGTGATCTCGCCCATTCTTCCTGCAGGAACAGGAAAAGGTCTCTGTTATCCGCATTGGCTTCCAGCTTGCCATCAGACAGCTTCTCCTGCACATTACAGAGGGTTAAAGAGGAAGCGTGCATCACTTTCAATGCGAATTTGTTAGACCTCCTGTAGAGATCCCAAAGGTCCTGCATTCCATTTTTTAGCTCTGCAATTTCTTTTTCAACCTTCGCGAACCTGCACTTAAGGGTGCCC
>MU223197.1:405587-430922 GCA_018584345.1 Thuja plicata
ATAATGTATTGTTTATTCCAGAATTGCACCATAATTTATTATCACTAGTGTTGATTCGACAACAAGGCTACTCTATTTTGTTAAAAGATGGACAAGTTATTGTGAGGAAAATACCTAATAATGAAATTGCATTTACTGGTTGTGAAGATGGAAGGTAATTGAAACTCAATGGTATTTCTGCAAATTCTAGAAATTTTTCTTATCTTACAGAAGAAAGTGGAATATCCCCAAATCATTTATGGCATGCAAGATTTGGACATATTAATTATGATAGCATTCATCTTATGCAAAAGAATGGTATTGATGGTTTTCCTGTTTTGCCTAAAATGGTTTAAAAATGTGAAGCATGTATACTTGCCAAACAACAGTGAAATTATTTCCCTTGTTCCACTTGGAGGGCACAAAGAAAATTGCAACTCATCCATTCAGATTTATGTGGGCCTTTACCTATAGTGTCTGTTGGAGGATCTAAATATTTCATGTTGTTCATAGATGATTATAGTCGTATGACTTGGATTTATTTCTTGCAGCAAAAATCAGAAGCTTTTGAAATCTTTAAAAAGTTTTCTGTTATGGTTGAAAATCAGGCTCAATCCAAAATTGGTACTCTTCAAACTCATAATGGTGGAGAATTTACTTCTCTATTTTTTGTGGATTATCTTCGTCAAAATGGAATTCAGCATCATCTCACTATTCCAGGAACTCCTCAACAAAATGGCATTGTTGAAAGAATGAACAAAATGATCATGAACATGGTTCAGGCAATGTTGTATTTAAAAGGTGTCCAATTGCATTTTTGGGCTGAAGCAACAAGAACAATAGTTTATCTTCGCAATAGATCTCCATCATCTGCTCTTCAACAAGCAATTCCTTATGACATATGGTATGGCTATCCTCCTTCTATTCGCCACTTTCAAATTTTTGGCTCTACTTGCTATGTTTTGATCCCTAAGGAACAAAGGAATAATTTGGGTCAACATAGTTATAAGTGCATTTTTCTTGGCTATTCAAATTCTTCAAAAGCATATCGGTTGTATGATGAGGTTCATAGAAATTTTTTTATTGCCTGTGATGTTGTGTTTTGTGAATCCTCCACAAGTTCTCCCAATATTGAAAATGATTTTAAACAATTGGATAAATCCACAAAAGTTTCTCCTTTGATGGCATTTCCCTGTGATATCTCACATCATGAAGGACTTGATACATGTGCCAAGTCTATTTCCTAAGATACACCAACTCAAGTTGATACAATTGTTTCTTTGCAAGAAGATGCCACCTCTCATAATGATTTATATCCTAATGTTGAGCCTGATATTTTAGCACCATCCTTAACTGATGAAGATCATACTCAAGCATTGGACGTACCATTAGTCCCAACTCAATCTTCTCATAAATGGGCCAAACAAGTTGAGCAACTGTTAAAAGATTTAAGACCAAATGAAATTGGAAAAACTGGTACAAGAAGTTCTTACAAACTAAGGCAACAAACTCAATCCTCTATTCCTGGTACTTCTGATGAACTAAATTTGACAATAGATACTGAACCAAATTTGTATAAAGAAGCTAAGCATATTAAAGCGTGGCAGAAAGCTATGTAACTTGAGTATGATGCACTTCAGAAAAATGGTACATGGGAATTGGTTGATCCACCACTTGGCTGTAAACCTATTGGTTGCAAATGGATTTTTCAAAATAAATATAAATCTAATGGCACACTTGATAAACACAAAGACCGCCTTGTTGCCAAAGGTTATGCTCAAAAAGAGGGCATAGATTATGATGAAACTTTTGCTCCCACTGTAAAATGGACCACCATTCGTGCTTTGTTAGCCCTTTCAGCACAACATGGGTGGAAAGTACATCAACTGGATGTAAAAACTGCATTCTTGAATGGTGATCTCACAGAACTAGTATATATGACACAACCAAAAGGATATGAAGTCCATGGAAAGGAACACCAGGTGTGCAAGCTCATTAAATCATTATATGGTTTGAAGCAAGCCCCCCGAGCATGGTATCAAAAACTCACTCAACATCTCTTGAAGTTGAATTTTCAACATTTTGAATTTGATGATGCAACTCTTTTTGTTCAAAACGTTGATGGAATTATCGTTTATCTTGTTGTTTATGTGGATGATTTATTTCTTACTAGTAACAATGAGGATTATACTCAAATTGTGAAAGCTCAATTGAAGCAAGGGTTTGAAATGACTGATTTAGGTCATTTCCATTACTATTTAGGTGTTGAGGTGATTCAACATCCCACCTATATTTTCATTTCCCAGCAGAGATATAATGGTGAACTTCTCTCTAAGTTTGGCATGACAAATTGCAAATCTCTTAGTACTCCAATGGAGTAAAATCTCAAGCTCACTTCCACCGATTCTATGGTGTTGGTTGATCCAACTCCCTACAGGCAACTTGTTGGTAGTTTGATTTATGCAACTACCACTCATCCTGATATTTCCTTTGTTGTTGGGGTTCTCTCTAGATTCATGCAACAACCTCATGAAAGTCATTGGTTAGCAGCCAATCGTGTTCTTCGGTATTTAAAAGGCACTCAAAACTATGGGCTCAGGTACACCCAAGTAACAAGTTTCTCATTACTTGGATATTTTGATTCTGACTATGCAGTGATTTAGAAGATGGAAAATCTACAACTAGATTCTTAATGTCTCTTGGATCTGCTGCTATTTCATGGAAATCAAAGAAGCAATATGTTCCAACTCTCTCTTCTGCAGAAGCTGAATATATGGCAGCTTTTGAAGTTACTCGCAAGATCTTATGGCTTCGAAGGATTCTTACAGATTTACAAGCCCAACAAATTTCTTCTACTCCACTTTTTGTTGACAATCATGATCGTACTAAACACATCAACACTAAATTCCATTTTCTTCGCCACCATGTGAAAGATAGAATTGTGCACCTCTACTATTGTCCTACTGATGATCAGCCTGCAGATCTTTTTACCAAAGCTCTGGGACGAGAAAAGTTTGAGAAGTTTCAGGGCATGATTGGTTTAACCCCTTCAGATTAAGGGGGGGATGTTACACCATTAATCATCAGGCTTATTAGACTATTGTTTTTAGTTTTTAGTTTATTATTATTTATTTTTTCTGTTCTTGTAACTGCAGAGAGATTCGTAACTAACTCTGCACATTAGAAATTGTATTTCTGTGTTTTCATTTCTGTGCAATGATTTAGAATAAAAGTGATTTATTCAAATCAACCTAGCCTAATAGTCTTGCTCTATTCTAGGTATTTTTACATTTTCTATATCAATGATTAAATAAAACCAACATACTTTTTGGATGTGATTTTAAATTTTTATAGAAAGTTTTTATACAAATCTATTTATGTATATATCTATTCAATTACGGAGTGCTCAATGTATTTTCTAAGGGCACAATCCTAACCAAATCCCTTTTCGATGTAGAGCCTTATACTCAGCAACATTTAATCCCTAATGGACTTATTAAGAACCTTTGGTGGGTCAAAATATTTATGGATCTTCAAACAAATAAAAGATCACTCAAAATAAATAAATAACTATTTATAGGTCTTTAAATAGTATTATTTGCATCATCTAGATGTACTTGTTTACAACAAACAATACAATGTAAAGAATAAAAAGTGATGAACAAGTCTTGTAATTGTAGGTATGTTGACATGACAAGTATTTTATAAGATAGGTGAAAGATTTACTTTCATCTTTAACTATATAACTAAGCATTTTGGAATCATATCAGAATGTTAATACTTATATCATATAGATATGTTTGATTTAAATGAAATTATTACATAGTGAAGCATTTACAAAATTTGTCTACTTTATTTATTAGAGAATGATTATGTATACACATATATGTATAAAATTTTGATAGTGATGGTTTCTCACGATTACAAGAAACATTCCATTTGAGTTACAAATAAGTCCACCTATATATTCATATTTTTAAAAATGGTTATTTTTGTAATATTTTAGGTGGTGGGACACTAATTCACAAGGTTGTGTTTCACTGATATTTGTCTAGGTTTTATAACATAATATATAAATTTTAAATTTGTATAATATTAATATTGTACACACAATAGGATTATTTGTTGGAGTAGATTTCATTAAATTGACTTTGAGATGTTCCTTATAAAAGGCATATGTATAATTTATGTACAAATACTTCACTTCAAAAAATAAACTAGAGTAAGAAAAATGAGAGCAATTGTATGGTAGTAATGATACAATTATGATCTTTTGAGGGATTGAGTTTGATATTTTAATGTTTGCAATAAAAATATAATACATTTTCTGTAACAATGGGTGAATAAACTAATTTTCTTTTCTAATGTAATTTTCTAATTTGTTTTTCTAATTTATCTTTTTAATGTAATTTTCTAATTTACTTTTCTAATGTAATTTTCAGTAGAACTTGTAGTTAAGTTATATATATTAGTGATATAATATGAAATTCATTGGATTAAAGTCATATAATTTGATTATTATTGAAGTGTGTTACATGAAATAGATTCTCTTAATTGCCTTATAAAAGATATGCACAATAAGCTAGGAGCTAATCCAATTTATATCTTTGTAAATAATATAAAACAATATTTATAATAATCAAAAAGATAAAATGACATACTTTAGATTGTAATTTTGAGGTTGGATTTATACCATAAGATTTTCTATAAAATTACATATATATGATCAATGTTATGTGAGAATGATTCGATTAAATATAGTTTCATTTTGTCTATTGTTTGTAAGAATAATTTAGATTGATGTTAAGGATTTTGAATATGATACTATAAAAAAAAAATCTATAGTTTTCATTGAGTGAGTGGTCAACATCAAACATTAATATTAATCATTATATTGACAAAATAATTCCCAAAAATGAATTTATAATCCTTCACTAATGACCAATAAATCGATACATATTTATACCTCTTAACTTTTCAATAATACATATAAATATCTTAATAATTCTTAAATTTAATATATTTAATATAAAAAAAAGTAAATGAAAAACTCTGTAACAATTTCTGAGTAACCAATTTAAATTAAAAATTATTCACATAATTTCAATGACGCTATTCTTTATTGAAAAGAACTAATATTAAATTGCTTATTAGAAAATTATTGGGAAAACAATCTTATATAAAAGCCTTCCAAACAAGGTCAAGAGCAAATTGTTTAGCTAGTTCATTTCCATTTCTCCCAAGCATTTTGCATTTTTGTGAATAACCAAAATGTATGGTATTTAAGAAGAGAGCCCAACAGAAGAAATCCATTATGGATGAAAGGCTTGTGACTATCACAAGCGCTTTTATTCAAAGCAAAGCTATGGAATTGAGACGCGAGGATACATAATTGAGGAACCAGTCACCAGAGTTTGTTCTAACACCCCACAAACTTGTAGGTAGTAAGCAGGTAGCCGTTACGTTTTCCTCTCCCATCTCCGTCAATGGCATTAAAAGCGTCAGTTTCTAAAACCAGTCCTCCGTTTTGGCACTGGTCCACAATTCGCGCGGTCACATTTTGACGCGTGAAACCATTTGTGACCTGTATCAATTGAAACGATTACTTATTAACACCATACATATAAGCTAACAAGATTGTGAATGAATGTATATGATAGAGTTGAGTATACTTGGATGCAGGTGCCGCAGAGAGAAGGTTCCATGGGCTGGCCGGCTTGGTCACAATACGCACTCCAGAGGTATTCGCTGCGCCACTCTAGGGTTTGATTAGACTCAAATGTTGCGCAAAACAGCCCATCGATGGAGTAATGGCGAGCAGCAGGATCATAGTTATTCGACGTCGTAAACGTCTCGCCATTCACACAGACGTTACAGAGTGTCAAACCCAGACAGAAGCATACCGCAATCCACATCACAACCTTGGAAGCCATGACGATATGCTCAACCCAACAAGAATACTACGAACTGATTCTTGTGTTAAGGAAGGCGGTATTTTCCTTAGAATGACTCCTCTGATTTATAGCGTTATCATTAGGGTTTATTTCCAATACTTTATCATGGTGGCCGTGCAGCCCTTGGCTTATTCATTTGGAGTCAACTGCAGAACAAAATGGATTGTGGAATGGCCGGAACGAGGATAAAACTAAAGTTTGATAATCCCGACTCCGAGTGAGGATCTGGAATGGGAACATGGATACATTTGAAGTTTAACATAGCTAAAGGTTTTGAACAGAGATTATTTCGAGGTTTTCAATAGGATATCTTTGTTGTTACTTGAATTCGGCAACGTACTAGATTTATGATAACAATATTTACGAAAAACAAATGTGTGTTTGGTAACATCTATTTTATTCTTGGTTTTATTTGTGTAGGGCGTGCGACAGAAGGAATTTCGCCATTGTTACTCTTATATAAATTTTCATGTGGTGTAGTTATGCAACGAGAGTCTCGATTATATTTTAAATCATTGGAGGGAATTTTCTAAATTAATTAGAGCCATACAAGGGTTAGTGTCTCTTACCTGTAAAATATCTGAAAATAGAAATAATATTATTTGTAGTACATCTGTAGATTAGTAATGAAATGTACACGTTGCTTTAAGAACTAATAATATAGGGTTCGTTAATGATGTATATATTACCTAAATCAATGAATAAATCAATTATTGTGATGAAAGACATTTTACTTCGAAGATTTGAATGGTTAAATGTTTTTCAATTAATCAGTTTGTAAGATTTAAAATTTATTTTGGTCAAAATAATCTCAATAGCCATATATGTCAAATGGCCTAAAGCATCATATAGGATTTGATAAAAATAAACACCTCTTTTTTTACAAAGTTTTACCTACAGTATGCTTTCTTGTGACATATTATTAGTCTTACCAAGTCCTTCCTTGTGAGAAAAGTGGAAACTAACTTTTGGAAACATAATATAGTAGAAAGATAGTTTCCAAAATAATTTTTTAAAAATTCAATGAAGAAATGAGAAAAAGAAACAATAATCTAGATATTCAAACAAAGAAAGCTGTTGTGAGAGAGAATTTTAAGGGTTGAATAATCTTAAGAGGCATGTACATTTTTAGTTCTTCTATCAATCAACTCTGAGATACAAGAAGAGGAACATGGTCACTGGGACGATCAAAGAAGATAATGTTTTTTTAGTTGAATATGAAGAAGAAATAGTTAATGTCACATTTTTTTCCAATATTTTAATCTTGATTAGCCATTGGATGAAAATTCTATAATTTTCTATGAGATGCTTGATGATATCCTCCACGTGTTAATGATGAATGGAACATACTAATATTGATATCTATCTCTTTAGAAGAATTTTAGAAGAATTTTAAAATTGTATTTTCTCATTTCATCCCTCTAACACCCTTGGCTTTAATTGGCCTTGTTTCCTTCTTCTAGGAAAGTTTAAATACAGTTCGATTTTATCCGTTTTGGTGGCCAAGGATTTCAGGTATGACTTCCCTCAGTAAAAAGATGAATAATACATTCACTTCGCTAATCTCTAAAAATATGATTCCAAGACGTATTCAACAATATGGAGGTGAATTTTTGACAAATGAATCAAGAGGGAGAAAAGGTAAATGGGTGGGAGCAAGAGCGGGTGTGGGGTTTTGAATCCTAGGGTTTTTTGTGCTTCAGCGGAGCTATAGGGGAGGCTCCTGATGACAAAGAGGATGAAGATGAAGATGAGGATGATGACGACGATGCTCTTGGAGGTCAAGTGATTCGTGGGTCTGGTTTTTGTTGTTGTTTGGTATTATTTCTTTCATGTCTTGGAGGATTTTCCTGGGGCTATTGGGAGTCAGATTTTTTTGCAGGCTTGGATGAGAGTGTTCCTATTTTCTGGCGGGCTTGGTGCAAAAAGTCCTTCCTGCATCATCGTTGGACCTGCCATGTTTCTGTTGGAATTGCTAGAGGAGATTCCAGTTTATTTTTGGGTTCATTGGATGCGCTTTGCCCTTGGATACACTACTCTATAGAGGTGGAAAGAGCTTTTTTTTTTCCTATTCTGTGGTCTATGGCGTGCATGGAGCGCTCCGCGGTTTATTGGTTTTGGGATTTTGGTCTTTTCGGCCCTTCCCCTATGTTCGGACTAGTGGTATGTTGTGCTCTCCTTCATGGTGTTTGAAGGATTTCTTGGTGGGGAAGATGGAGGAAGGGTGTTATTTAGAATGGAGCGGTTATGGTTGTGAATTTTGAATGTTGAGGATTCCTTCCCTTTTGTATTGGTTGTTTTGTTCTCTTTTTCTATGGGATTTAGCGTTCGGTGGGTTTGACATTTTCTGCTTTTTGTTGAGGCTCTTCTGGCTCTACTTCGACGGCTTTTTTGCTTGTTCTTTTGCGCAGGTCATATTTTTTGCTGATGCTTTTAGTGTTTCCTTCTTTGTGGTGGGTGTTGAGTCTTTTTGTGGCATTGTTTTGTCTTTTGGCCAAGCGGTTACTAGAAATTTTCAAAGGTTCTATCTAGTTCTGTCGGGCTTTTGATTAAGGGTGTTTTGTGTTGGTTCCTAGGAGATTTATTGGTCTCATCTTATGTGGGATGATGTTTTTAGTGGTTGGATTTTCCTTTGGAAGGTTTCTATTGAGGCAGAACCAACCTAGATATTGAGTTGGGGTTTACCTAGTCTGTTACTTTTTGGGTTTGACTCACTCTTCTTCTTTCACACTCTCTCTTTTGTCCTATAGAGGCGACAACCATTCTTATTGAGGTGACAATTGAATTTAGGGAGGTGGTGAATAGTGGTTGTCTATGGACTACTTTTTATAGTGATGGTCTCGCTATGGGGTTGAATACCTTTTCCTCTTATTTTCATGCTTTTTTAAAAATCTTATTGAGGGTGGATCCTTCCCTATTGAGGTGGAAATGAGTGTCTCAGAAGAGTTTTGAACTGATTTGAGGGATGCTTTCACTGCTAATAGCTTCCTGGTTAAGGATCAAATTCTATACCTATGGACGTTTGGGGACTCTTTCAAAACCCTAATGTTTCAGCTACTTTTATACTATTCAATCTTTTGAAGTTGCTTATAATGGTTAGGGGAGCCTGTCAAAGCCCTTTGCAGGTTTGGGGAGCCTTTCAAAACCCCATGATGGTTTTGGGTGCCATACAAAAACCCATTGCTACCTCAGCATGTTTCTCAATGTCTAATCTCTTGAGGCTACTTCTTAAGGTTGGGGAATTTTTCCAAAACCCCTTGTTTTTCCTATAGGGCAAGGTTAGTGTTCCTTGCAAGATTCAGCTTGGTTTGGACTTCATCTCATCATTGAGCACTCTTCTCTTCAGGAAGAAAGCGAAGGTTAGGTGAGCCTGCAAAAACCTCTTAAGGTGTCTCTCAGGTTATGGGTTCCTAGTAAAACCCATAGTTTGTTGTATTTCAAGTTTAGGAAGTCTTAGAAAACCCTTCTCTAGGACTGGTTAGGCTTCTGGGCCTATAGTTTTCAGCGAGTTCTTTATTTGTTATATGTTATTAGGCTATTGGTTATATGTTGATGGTTAGTTGTTGTTATGTAATGTAATATCTTAAGTAACTATTGGTTTTTAGTGGGTTCCAGATCCCTCTCAAAATCTAGGTTTTATTGGGTTTCAGGACCCCATCAAAAACCTATTTTACACTTAATCAAAAAAAAGTATAGACAAAATAACCTTTGTAATAATATTTACTATATTTTCTTTAAATTATTTGTTAATGAACTTTAACCTCACATGGAAGAAATGCTAGCTCCACACTAAAAAATATATCTAAAGTGGAGGAAAATCATTGACTCCTTCTTTGAGTCCCGTGAAATTTTTCACTTGATCGAAAAGGAAGAACCAAAGTATTTCCCTAAAAATTGTTATTTCTAATGGCTATAATAGGTTATATTGGAGGTTCATATTTCTTGTAAATGCTTGGTACCAAGATTGACTACAAAAACTATTTTAAGAATGTGATGCAGGAGCATCTAGGGTGTAAGGGCAATCTTGCATCACCCAAAAATATTGTCTAGTTTTCAATAAGGGCTATCTTTGGACAAGGTTACTATTTTTGGAAAGTTTACTATTTTTAGTTAGTTGTTCATTTGAGCATCGATTATCCCAATTTCTTCCCTAGAGGTTCAATTTGGATATATAATCCTACCATTAAAGTATATTGGAAAGATCAAGTATGGTCTTGTAGATTTTTTGTTTGTTTTGGCAGGGTGGTACAAAAACTTTGAACTTAGTTTTGAAGGCCTTATAGCATCCAAAAAGGGGTCAAACTTTGACTTGCTTATACTTTTTTGTTCCTAAGGCTATAGAGCACTTCGTGAGATTTCTGAAATGGGGTTATAATAGTCAATCGAGCTAACGGTTGACAAGTTATGGTTTTGGGAAGTTGGGCCATCAGGACTCAAGTTTCAATACAAAAGGAAGAGGGAAAAAATTGCTTAAGGGGGGAAATTGAACTATTGGGTGCCTAAATGAGAAAATTTCCCTTTTGTTATCTTCTAAGGCATTTAATTGTGCTACTTATATTGGGAAAATAGGGTGTTTTAGGGTTTTATTCCAGAAGTGTAGATTGTGGATGTGTCTCAAAGATTATCTTAATGAAAATGCCCATGTGGTTGTAGCTTGTTACTTTTCTGAATATTGTAATGTTATTTCATTGAAGATAATATAAAGTAAGTATTTTTTTCTTGCCATTCTTCTATGCTTACAATTTTATGTTTATTTCTCTATTGTGTTGTCTATTTTTAGTTGAATAAGGGGAGTGTCCTTCATTATAATGGGTTTCAACTGTCAAATTATCCACACTCATTAATGGTTTTCCCCAAGGTTTATATAAAATTGAAAGGGCTGTCAAATAGGTTAATATACTAACCCTTATTTTATTTATCCTATTGGATCAAGTGTTGGGTAGAAATATATCTCAGCATGTTTCAAGCAAGGTTTTGTAAGGGTTTACACCAATGTCTAGTTATCAATCCTTTTTCTATAAAAACTAATGGATGAATTTATTTATTTTGGTTATCTTCCTTCCTTTAAGCTTCAAAGTGGAATAAAATTATGAATGATTATCACATGTTGGTTGATTATAATATCAATAAAAAGTAGTAAAGTTTTCTTCTTTAACACAAAGAAAAATCTTCAAGACAAAGTAACTACTATAATAGGATGTTCTATTGATCCCTTTCCTACTGCCATCTTGATCTGTCTTTTTTGGTCATGTTGATTAATTCCACTACTTGGAATAAGATAATTGAAAAAAAATACAAACAAATATTATCTATGGAGAAAGGTAATTTATTGATTCATGATGATAAATTTTTGCATCCCAAGTCTTAGCTTAAATCCACCCCCACCTATTACATGTCACTTTTAAAAATAATTTCCTTTTAGTTAAAAACAATATTAAAAATCCAATATGAATTCTTATCGATTGAAACTAAAGAAAAAGTAACATTGGCATTGGTTAACTAAAACATGTTTCTCAAACCAAATTGAATGGAGGTTTGGGCTTCAAAAATACTCAAGAATTTTTAATAAATCTCTTTTAGCAAAAATGACTTGAGAGTTAAAAGAGGAAAATGACTAGTATATAATTGTAGAATTCAAATGCCTAAAGGGAAGATATTTCATGATTGATCACACAATTCCTAAAGATTCTAATTTATAGAATAGATCATGAAATATAGAAGACTCATTCTTAAGGATACATAATGAAATATTTGGAGAGGAGACACAATTTGCTAGCATAACATCATTGATATTATAATTTTTACTAAAGTTACAACATAACTGCTCTTACCTTGTTTTCAACTATCATTTGTAGATTGTATTAAACCATACCCTCACCTTATGATGAAATCATCTAGTTTTCACTGTTCCACTTCATTTGTTATTAGAGTAGGAAAAGGAGAATGTGGAAGTAATGGGATGAGAAAGGTACATTGCATAGAAGATCTTATACTTTTATTAGCCACTAATCTTGATGGTTGTAGATATATTTTTATTTGACCAATGAAGGTTGAGTTATGTGCATGCATGGACATGGACATTTGAAGTAAAAGTGAAGATTTTTTTATGTTCAGGTGACTTAGCATAGAAGGATAAGGTGTTACACATTTTATGGAGAATATTTATTATAGATGTGTAAAGAATGATAATGGGTGAATCTATCATAGTGACCATAGGTAAGATCTTTGAAGATCCGTACTGAGTTTTATTTGACTTATGGTTAAGTCAATCCATTTGGAGGAGACACAAAATGATAATCAACCTAATGTAGAAGCGTACGACATAAATATTAGTTTGGAAACATGTGAAGGAGAAGGCACAAGTATTGAATGTCGTACATGTGAGAAGAAAATATTTTTATGCTGTGGAGTAGCATGATGGAAATTTGATATGAGTTTTCTTGAAGTTGAAATAGGTGTTGTGCATATAGGAAGACCTACCAAGAAATTAGAGCATATAGGAGGATTTTCCTATGCTACACAATGATTTAAAACTACCATTTAGACTCTTTGCAGTATTCTTTTGCCAATCCAAAGTAGAAAAACCTAACAAATTGAGTATGAAGTTTTCTACATAAAGAGAACTTGAGAAAAAAACATACAATCAAAGTGTAATAATCTGATAGGATTTAAGGAACATATGTGTGAAACAAAATAAATACACAAAGAAAAGTATAGAGAATGAAATAAAAGTGGATTGGTAAAATATTTTTTTGTTGCTGAAAGATTTACGAAATTGCATTAGCAAGTGTACGGGATTGTGCTTTTGCCTACTTCCACTCTCTCAAGAAAATTTTGGAAAGAATCTTTCATAGTAAGTTTATTAAGTTTTTGAAGTTTTATTATCCATTGGAATCTCAGAATTTTTTTGGAAAGAAGCTTTCATAGTAAGTTTATTAATATTTTATAGTCTTCTTATGCATTGGAATGAAGCTTAAATTCATTGTCATTGGCCTATAAGAAGTGAAATAGATTTTTATATGATATATAAATTACTCCTAGATGTATGCACTAATGATATTTTTATATTAAAAGGTGATGTATAGTTTACTATATATGCATCTAAATTGTTTTGTAGTGGTTTAATAATAATATTGGTGGTGAAGTATTCATAACTAAGTTTGTGAGATTAGTGGAAGTTTGAAAATATTAAAGCACTAAAATTGGTTAGTGTTCATTAGAAGCAGAGTTTTTGATTGCTGGTAAAAATAGGTTTTATGGGGACCCGAAACCCCTTACAATCATTACAAAAAATATATAAGAATTTAAATCGCTAAACAAAAAAATAACTGAGACCCAGCCCGGAACACCCAGGACCAAAACAAAAAACTAGAGAAAAAAGCCAGAAACCATCTAGGCCACCCGACAACCGAAAGCCATAAAATGATTCAGCAAAAAAGTAGGGGAACAACAGGATCTAGGAAAACTCCAGGAGAGTGCCTTTCGCTTCCTTCTTAACCTCAAAGACCTTCTTGATGGCAGCATTGAAGTTTGAGAGCTCTAAAATCCTGTCTTGGATTTTCTTCTTCTTGGCAAAACACATGCGCTTGCCCGAGCCTGCATCCTCCACGTCATCTTTTTCATCCTCAATATTCATAATAGGGGAGCCAGTATCCAAGTCTGATTTGATGGAGTTAAAACACTCCATAGTAGAACCCGTGAAGATATTGTTATCCTTCATGGGTTTCTTCATAGTGTTCTCCAGGATGTCAAATATGTCACACAAAGTCTTCCAATTATTGTCATCCTCCTTTTTCTTTTTACCATCAACCCCAGCCAACTCACAATCCTAATTACCTTGAATAAAATCAACTCGAGCAGACAGAGTGCAAAAGATGAGATGGAGGCTTTTGATTTCCTTAAATACCCATTTCATAAGATGAAATGAGTACATAGACATTGCCTTCATAGTTTGAAGACCTCCAAATGGGGGCTCAATTTTTTCATTCTTGTCATCTTGAAGGAGTTGAACATTCCGCTCCTACATATCCACCATTCTTGAAAAAGGAATATTCCTTGAACTAAAAGGCATATTACCCTTCTCAGTAGTGTCCTATCCTGGGGTATCCTCCTCCTTCCTCTCTGACTCACTTCAATAACCACCTCGAGCTTCGTAGAAATGGGTACATCATGCTCTTCAAAAATCACATAGTTGACCAATTTAGGAACTTTCTGGCCACCCACATCCCCTTGATGTCTTCAGGTTCAATTCCTTTCTCCTTGGTGATATGTGCAAATAGAGACTTGTCCTCATCATCGCTAGAAACACTCACCGAGACCAAAAAGACTCCTTACTCTTGTCTTCACACTAGGAATGGGGGATATAATTGGGTTCTTCATAACTGTAAACACTCTCACCATCGGAGTCCGTGTCCATACCTTTATTTTTTTCAAATTTTAATTTTTTAACTGTCGACTCTGCCAAATCCTCCCCCACCCTAATCGTTTTACCCGAAGCTTTAGTAGAGCCAGAGTCTCTCAGTGAGAGAATTAGGGGACTGGTAACTGTAATTTTCTTAACATGCTCTACAATAAGGAGAATCAATCCCTCATGTAGAATGGGCTTACTTTCCATTTCCAGTGGCCAATAATACTATGACAGAGAGAATGCAAAAGGTAGAAAAGAAACAAAACCCTCACCTTATGTTGGAAATGACATAACAACATGAAATGGTAAGAATGAGCCCTTTTATACCTCCCATATAGTGAGATGTACTCCATAACCACCGTAAGAACCTTTGCCCAAAATTCTTTGATGGAGTCAACATCATAACACCGACTAGAGTCTTTCACCAGACTCTCATCTTCCACCTTATCCTTTGGGAAGTGTTGAATTGCCTTTTGGGATATCTCCTTGTCCCTTTAGAACTTCAAGCCCTTGGTTTTTAAACTCGTAACCTCGACAATTAGGTTTTCGGTAATCTTGACAGTCATTCCTCTAATCACCATAGTACCATCCTTCCAGATTTCAATGAAAGCTTTCATGACAACATCTTTAGAACCATGAAAGTGCTCCATGTAGTTAGTAAGACCACCCTTGTTGATATTATCCCAGACATCTGTTTGGTTCTTCCATTTCTTACAATTCTTTAGCTCCTTATGATTAGGCCCACCCCCCATGATACCTTTCAAGAATAAGATATCAATAGCAATGGCGGAAATAAGACAAAGATAGAGTAGAATAGCCAAATTTAAATTGTTTACAGTGCTAGTATACGTGTGTTTGCACTTCACATTCTTGGGAAAGACAAGCCATCTTGTAACCCTATTAACTATATTTAATGACATGCGTAAATTCATGAGAGCTCTTTGAGATTTTTCAAATATGCTCGCTTGCTATGAGTCAGATCATACACCAACTTGGCCTTCACCTCAACGGTCAAATCACTAACTCCATGTCAGGTCATGATGCCCTCGGCCTTAACTACGATGTCTGCTAGCACATCTGCAATACAGTTCACTTCCTTGAAGTTATGAAATATAATGACATTAGTGAAAGAGTTAATGATTATACAAGCCTCATCAATAATAGCCTTGATAGACCATAATGGCTTAGTAATCCCTTCTATGAAATTTAATATATTCATCGAATCTCCTTCAATCCACACATTCGAGGGCATTTCTTCTTTAATTAATTTTAAAGTCACAAGGAGAGCCATCACCTCTACCACGTGGTTGGTCTTGACAGCAATGGGGAATGTCACGGCCATAAGATAGTTGCCCATGTCATCCCGAATTATACCACCACATCCCGCAGGGCCTAGATTCCCCTTTTCTACTCCTTCAAAATTGGCTTTGATCTAGCCAGGAGGAGGGGAAAGACAAATGACATTATTCTATAGGGAGGAAGATTTAGTTGTGGTTCCTGTAGAACTCTGGCATTAAAATCCATCATGAACCCATTGAAGACATTAAAATTCTCTTTGATGCTTCTCTTAATCTTTTCAGCTATCACTACTGGAGGCAAGGAAGTATCACAAAACACTCTATCATTGCATTCACACCATAGTTTCCAAATGACATGAGGGGCGATGATGTTCCACAAAAACCTATCTATAAGAACTACTACATTTATCCACTACATGAATTTTTTTCCATATTGTTCAGGAAAATACAACAAATATTCCAGCATTGCAAGGTAAGGCACCAAACTTCTCTGGAGTAAAGACAGTCAATGGCCAAATGGAAAACTAATTGCTCAACATTCTTGTAGAGAAAACATCTGTTAGGCAAAATCATGCCTCTCTTTTGGATATTATCAATGGTAAGAATCTTATTCTGCAAAACCATCCAATAAAATATGTTAATTTTAGGAGTTATCCATTTATCCCATACCTGAGCCCAAAAGGGAATAGGATCCCGAGGCTTTAAAAATATCTCAGTAGCCGAGGCAATAGAAAAGAGACTTGAAGGGAGCTTTCCCCAAATCAGATTATCCTCCTTAATAGAATCCACTTTCTAGACATTCAAATCTAACATCAGTGGTTTAAGCAAAAAAATCTCCTTTAGAAAGAGAAACCCAGGTCTAGTTCTCCCAGTAATCTTTGTCCCATAGGCCAAATCTCTTTTTACATATACTAATAAAAGGCTGAATAGCAGGAATGGAATTTAGAGGAAAATATTTGACCCAACAATAATCCCAGAACATAATTCTCCTTCATGTACCAAAAGCCACTTAGCACCCTTAAACTTCATCCCCTTAGCTTGTTGGATACAGTTCCAAATAAAAGAGCCCTGCACCTTCACATTAGACATCATGAAGTCCGATATATGAGGGAACAAGAAGAGATATTTTTTGTGAATAATATCATTCAAGTCTTTTTTCTCACCATAGATACCCCAATCTGCTTAGCCATAAGAGCCTGGTTAGTAACCCTTAGAGTTTGAATCCCTAGCCCTCGCCACTTCTTCCGAGTACAAACCTTGTCCCAAGCCACAAGAGCCAGTCTCTTTTTTTCTTCCACTCCATACCAAAGAAAATTTCTCTGAATCAATTCAATCATGTTTGCAATTTTTCTAGGGATTTTAAACAGACTTGTGGCATAGATAGGGAGACTTTGCAGAGAAGCTTTCAGAATTTGGAGTTTTCTTGCTTGACTTAGAAGAGCTCCCTTCCAACCAACCAACTTCCTATTAAATCTATCCACAATACCTACCCAAAAAGAGTCGGGAGGTTTCAAGCCCAATGGGAGACCAAGGTAGGTTGTAGGCAAGGCCCTAATTTCACACCCTACAATTCTATCAATTATGTTTTGTCTTTCCTCTAGCGTATTAATAAAATATAGAGAGATCTTATTCCAGTTAACAATTTGACCTGTAGCTAGAGAATAAATAGAAAGATCCTGTTTGATCCTTTTGGCCTCCTGGATAGTAGAAAACCCCATAGTAACCATATCATCTACAAATTGTTCATGGGAGTAAGGCCTAGAGGCAAAGGAAGGAATGAGGCCCTTCAAAGAACCGTCTGAAGCTAATTTATGAAAATAATGACCAAGACCCTCCGTTAGAATAGTGAAGAGAATGGGGGACAAAGGATCACCTTGATGGAGCCCCCTAGAAGGCTTGAAGAATTGGGAAGAGGTGCCATTCACAATAACTGTAGCCATCAAAGTGCTAATAAGATGGAATACCAACTTCAACAATTTTTCATAGAAGCCAAAGGATTGGAGAATATTAATCAGATAGTCCCAGTCCACCCGGTCATAACCCTTCGAGAGATCAATCTTTAGCAAGAAACCATGGTTAGAAGAGGAGTGGGTAGAATGAATGACCTCGTGAACGTTCATAATGGAGTCCAGAATTTGCCTGCCTGGCAAAAACCCCCCCTGTTGGGGAGAGATGATATGGGGAAGGATAGCCATTAGTCTAAGAGTAAGAACCTTAGAGAAACTTTTATACACCGATTTACATAAATTGATCGGCCTAAATGAATCAACTGAATCAGCACCTGGAGGTTTAGGGATCAAGGCTATGAAAGTAGCATTAATTTCTTTAAGCATGGTTCTTGATGCAAATAACTCTTTAATAGCATTATATATATCCCTGCCCACAATGTGCCCAAATTTATGAAAGAAGAACACAGGAAACCTGTCTGGGCCCGGGGACTTATCCCCCTCAAAAGAGAAAGAAGATAACTTGATTTTCTCTAAGGAAGGAATGACAGTCAAAAACTTATTAGTAGTTTCATCCACTAAGGAAGGGATAGAATCAAGAAGCAGGACTTGATTTCCCAAGGAAAACAATTGATCTTTGGAAAGAAGGGAGGAAAAAAACTCAACCATAGCCAAAGAAATATCTTTATCATTGCTATCCATTCTAGAAACTAACCCAAGTTTGCAAATTCTGTTGGAAGCTCTATGTTTGGATGCAGGCATATCGAATAACATGGTGTTCTTATCTCTAGCCTTTAGCTAAAGTTACCTAGACCCTTGTCTACAGTACACTTCCTCTTTAGAAATGATGTTGTGAGTTTTCACCAAAATACTAGTCTCCCTATCCTTAAGGTCTTGAGACATACCTGCCTACTGGATAGAGTCCTCAATCAAATCAAGTTCCTTTATCAAATCAAGCTAGACTTTGAAGATGTCACCAAACACTTCCTTACTCCAAGTATTAATATTTTGTTTTATGCGTTGGAGTTTCTTAGACACCCGAAACATAGCAGACCCTCAAATGTTAACATTCCACCACTCCCTAATTCTCTACTCTAACTCTGGATGGTCAATCCACATTTTTTCAAATCTAAAGGGGAAATTACCCTTTACATTCATCAGATCAGAAACAAAGGAGAGAGGGAAGTGATTAGACCCAACCTTTGTGATAGAAGACAGCGAGCAACAAAATTTATTAGGCCAATTTGCAGATATCAAGCCTTGATCCAGACAAACCTGAATAAGGTCCTCTCCCACTCTTCTATTAGACCAAGTGTAATTTACACACTGTAGATCAATATCAACAAGAGCTTGTCAATTAACAAAATCCATGAGCTCAAATCTACCCTCCAATTGACTCAAGCTATCAACCCTCCAAACTTCTCATTATCTTTCAAAGGAAAATTGAAATCTCCCATAAATAGCCAGGGAGAATCACTAAAAGAATGTCTTTGATTCTCAACCATTTTCCAATATTTTTCTCTACCAACTTTGGAATTAGGAGTATAGATATATTTAGTAACCTATTAAAATTTAGACTTGATATGGGTAAATTTAATGCTCAAATAATTTACATCATTATTTAGAATATCACTTCTAATATTATTCTGGTTTCAAAAGACAGCAATACCTCCCAAGGCACCAACAGAGTTGGATCCAACTACCCCACCATTTTTTAAGCTTCTAATTTTTTCAACCTTATCTTTAATCATTTTAGTTTCCTGAACAAGCATGATATCAGGTTTATGATGTCTTACTAGGTTCCTCAATGTATTCAACTTATGGGGAGCATTAAGCCCCCTAATATTCCATGAAATGACCTTCATTTCTTAACCAGAGTGCAGAAATCTTAGATGGTCAATTATTTACCATCCGCTATATCCTTTTTACTTTCTCTTTCTATGATTTATTTCTTTGAGGTTCTACCAAGTGTTCTCATTAGAAGCAGAGTTAATAAGGAGGTTCTTTATTATTTTGTGTAAAGTTTTCTATTTTTGAGTTTTTCATAATAATAACAATAAAAATAACAACAACAACAACAACAACAACAACAAAAACAACAATATTGGTGAGTTTGTGGTTGATTATTGGTTTAATAATTGATGGGTCAATCTTCTTGTATGAACAATGACTTGTTGCTTGTTTAAATTTATTTGGTTTCTATCACAATCAATCAGAAGATGATGGAGGACAAGATGGGTTGAAAGGATTTTCCTTCAGGTGTCTTTTTAGCTTCTTTAGCGATATCTTTGTCAAGTTCTCCAATGTCTCCGCCCCCTCCCTAGGTTGGAGTGTGATTAAATATCATAATCCCTAAGGTCAACATTTTTGTTCAGATCTTGTTTCAAAATATGTTGCTAACTCTAGATAATCTCTGTAAGAAGGATTTTTTTATCTAACATACTCTTTCTTTGTCTTGCTAATGTTGAATGATGTTTGCATTTATTCCTAAATTGTTCCTATGCTAGTGAAGTTTTTAGTCTTATTTTGTAGCGTTGGAATTTGGACTAGGCCTTTCCCTCTTATATCCTAGATTCTTTTTATCAATAGAATTCTCCCACATCTAATCAAGCCTTGAAATTTATGTAGTCCCTTAATTTCCCCATGCAGTCTGTAGTTTACAAAAAGAGTGCAACAAGTGAGTCTTTAGGGATGTGGTTCTAATACCAAATGTTATTTTTGCTAAGATTTTTAGAGCTATTGTGCAAAAAATTTAATGTTAAGAGTACTAAATTAAAGAGAAAGGATATGTATTTTTGGTATCATTATTATTATTATTGGGTGGATTCTTCTTGGAAAATTAAGAAGATATTTCTATTGCTTTTAAACCTATTAAAAAACCTAGAGATAATGCCTGCTAGAATGTTCCTCCACTTGGATGGGTGAAAGTCAACTTTGATGGGGTTGGTAAGGGAAACCCTAGGTCAACTCAGTGTAGGGGATTGGTAAGAGATGATAATGGAAATTTTCCTTCTCCAGTGGCACTCCCTTGGATTGTCAAAAAAACCACCTTGTTGAAGTTGTTGTGGCCTTTGATGGATTAAGTTTCACAAAAATTCTTAATTGTAAAATCATATGGTTAGAAGGGGTTTTCAGTACCATTATTCAATGCCTTAATGGTGTCCAAAAAACACATAGACTATTGAAAAATGGATTAAAAAATATTGGGAGATTATCAATTATTTTGGTAATGTCTATATTTCCTATTCTTTTCATGAAGCAAACATGGTGGCAGATTTATTTGCTAACGAGGGGGTTCAGGATCATAATCATATGATATGTAAAATGTGAGATCATATAACTAATGAGATTATTTATTTGATGAACTATGACATATCAAATGTTTCAAGTATCCATTTCCCTATGGACTCATTATAATATGTTTAGTGTTGGGTTTTATTACTACAACTATGTGGAGTGAGTCAAGCACCATGGGATCTTTTAGAGATCATTTTGGTATCCCTCCCCATGATTTCTAGGTACTTTTGGAGATTTTTTATAGGTTTCCATTCTAGTTTTGCTAGTGTTGAATGGTATTTGAGAGCATATTTGTGAGGATGGGTGTTGGAAAAGGAAGAGTTGAAGCAATTAATTGTGATGAACTAAGGAATGGCACTATAATATGGAGAATCCTGAAGTAAGGAGAAGTGGCCCATTTTATTGAAAATCTACATAGAACAGATCCTAAGGTTACTAAGAAGTTTTAAAAGGGTTGGAAAGATGTGAAAATTTCTCTATTTGGGAGAAACTTCAACTTGATGAGAATCTAATAATGAAGGTCACTAGTTTTTCTACAAATGGTGGCCAATTATTTTGGGATAACAATTCTCAGAGGTGGTAGTGAATAAATTCCCTAAAAAGGAGAGGGGGAGAGAGTATTTGATAAAATTATCCAATAGTAGCTTTGAAATCTCCCAAATCATGTTAGTTTGGCACCTTGTACTCAAGTTAATTATGCAAATTTTAGTTTTGATGGTTGTTTCACTAGGGGTTTTGACCACGATTTTGTGCTACTTAACCACTTTAGACACAAAGTGAGAATCTTGTTTCCTTTTTTCTTCGTAGCTTTGATAAAGACTAGTATTAAGGATCATACAAAGTACACTAAGAATAATCAAGTTCTCCATGAGTGTTTATTGTTGTTAATTTATGAAGAGTTGAACTCCTTGTCCTACCCTTGTAATACCTCCCATGTTTCTATATTTGAAGATGATGATCTAGGGAGTTGTTACTCAGAGGAGGAGGAGGAATGGAATACTGTGATGGAAGATTATGAATTAGAACCATAAAATAAGAAAGGGAAGCCTAAAGTGGCGAGGAAAATTTCCTCTATTTTTTATAATAAGTCTACCTTAGGCCCCCTACTCACATTATTTCTAAAGAGTCTCTTATTTATACATATAGGGAATGGAAAAATTGTTTCCTATTGGAGCTCAATGTTGACTTTCCTTACCTCAACCTTGAGAAATAAAATCTAGATGATATTTTGCTTCACCTCGTAATGCCACTATAATTAATTTTAGGTTGAATAAATTGGTCTTTTATGAAATTAGGGAAATTAATCTTAAACTTAGGGTGCTTATCTATAAACAAGACAAGGGTAGTGATGGGTATGGAATGAAGAGATAAAGAAGTCTCTGGTGGAATGTTTGCACAAGATGGTTGACACTGTGGATGCAATGGAGTAAGATTATGAAGGGAGATTTTGGTTAATGGAAGGTAAGTTTAAGAGCATTAATAACAATATTACTTCTCTTCTTATCTCGAGTCACAATGACATTAATATTTATTCTCAAAGTCTCAACACCATGGTCAATAAATTAGAAAATATGCACATCAAGATAGGGTTGTGATTAATGTGGATGTTGTTCAAAAGGAAAAAGCACAAGAGGAGGATATTGGTCCAAGAAAGACAACCAAAGAAAATTTGAAAAGAAAGGTGGACAAAACTCCCAAGGAAATTGAGAATCTAAATAAAAATAACCTCAATATGACTCAATTGAAGGGTGAAGGTTTGAAGGCCCTAAATAATATTTCCTAAGGTTTCTCTCTCTATTCCTTGTTTCATGTGCCTTTTGTTGGCTTTTTGCTAGGTTTTTCTATTTTTTTTGGTGTTGTTGGTGTTCTATCTCTTTTCTATATGGGAACATTCTATTGTAAGAGTTTCTATCTTGTCTTTCATCTTTAGGAACTACTTTTTGTAAAAAGATTTTTGGGTTTATTTAAAACTTGGTTATATTTTGATAAAAAGTAATAACATGGAGGCTAGACACCATTTTCATACTTGGGATCCTTCATATAGTTTATGTTTGTGGGAAAACTTATATATTTAGAGGTATAAGGTTGGTAGAACATCTAAAATACTATCACATCAGTTGTTAGTAGCATATAATTTTGAGACATTAGCAGCTTCTCAGAGCATCTTAAAGATAATATATGTAGATCAATTTTGCACATTATGCCTAAAAAATAATAGCGTGAATAAAAAATAACCCATATGTTTAGATTTAAAATTGTATGCATTATTAACATATTTAATAATTCATTATTGGCAAATCCTCTTTGGCCCTGTAGAAGTGGTCTACTAATCTGGACCTTAACAATTATTTCTATATCCAAGCCCCGGTATGGGTAAGGCTTCCTGAGCTCCCTCTAGAGTTTTTGTATGAAGACCTCTTTGTTGGTATTGCTAGATCCTTTGGAGAGGTTATTTCAATAGACTCAGTAACGGTGGACAGAAGGCATCTAACCTAGCCTAGATTTTGCATAGGGATGGAAGAGGGGAAATACATGCTAGAGATCATAGAGATTCATTCCAAAATGGGAAAAAGATTACAGAAATTGGATTATGAAAGTATGCATTTTCCTTGCTTTCATTGCAAGAAAGCTGGACATATGACCAGGAAGTGCCCAGAACTAGCAAAGGAAAAAACTAGTTAGGCTCAAAGGTTAGTAGGAAGAACAAATGAGAAGGTACCTAAAGCCCCAGCTTTGGAGAAACTCCAAGAGGGGATGTCATCAAATAGCACCCAAGTTTGGAAGAAAAAGGAATCCTCCAACTATTATCCATGATACAATAAAGAAACAAGTGGAAATAGAAGACACCAACAAAAAAGGTCAAATGGTGGAGAAGACTGGTCCTTCTTCAGAGAGAGTCCAGAGATTTCACCCTTTGTTGAGTTTGGTTCTTCCCCAGAAGGTATTAATATGCAGGAACCCTTAGGAGCGAATAGAGCCATGGAAGAACAGGGTTTTGGAGAAGGGACCCCACATGCAGGGACCTATCTTCATTTGCTCCAAGATCCCCTGAACCTTCCTGAGAGTTTGTGGTTTTTTTTCGTATGCAAAACAACCGTTGGGTGAGGCATCCCTTGTCTCTAACCCTAGCATAGAGCAAGATCAACTAGATTAGGTAGTCAAAATGGAAGTAGTGCTAAAATCGGTCACTGTAGGGCAGATTGCTAGAATGGAAGAACTTTTTTCCAAATACAAAGAAGGGAATGTGGGTTAATGGACCAGTGTCAAGAAGAAAAATAATAGTAGGGAGCCCTCCCTGGTTTCCCCAGTAGAAAAAAGGAAAAAAAGAAAAGTAGATGTGGGTGTTAGAAAAAAACTCCAGGGAGGAAAAAAATAAGCCAGATCCGGCAAGAAAAATCCTGCAAGAACATAGCGGATGGAACCCAAAAGACCATCTAGGATGCCTGCACATCGAGTAAGAAATGAAGCTAATATCTTGGAATATTTGTGGAATTAATGGTCCACATAAGAAATATGAAATGTAGGATATGATAAGGGATCATAGATCTGATATAATGCTAATCCAGGAAACTAAGATGAAGAAGGAAAAACTAGAGGGCACAAAATTTTGTAAAACTATGGATGTGGCTGCCACAAGTTTAGATGGTGCTTTTGGAGGCCTGATGACTCTATGGAACTCTTCACACATCAAGTTTGAAATCATTCAGGAAGAATTTAATTTGTTACTTTTGAATTTTACTAATATTAAGAATAATGAAAGTTGGTATATTATGGATATCTAGGCTCCTAAGTCTAAAAAAGGGAGAAGATAATATTGGGAAAAACATAGAAGCATAATTTCCATGTTATATCTTTCTAAAGGTATTATTATGGGGGATTTTAACACCCCAATCAAAGAAGGGAAAAAATAGGGAGGCATCAACCCTGATCTAGAAAGAAAGCAAGAGCTAATGGATTTCATCAATGATCCCCTCTTAGATGTGGATCTTTAAGGGATGAGCTTTACCTAGAGCAACATGAGAATTGGGAAAGAGTGCATCCAAGTCTAGCTGGATAGGGCTTTGATTATTGTAGATTGGTTAAATTCTCATAAATGTAACTTATCTGCTTTGGTACAGATTGGGTCAGATCATTCTCCCCTGGCTCTTACTTTGGACCCAATTCTTAAGCAAATAAATTTCCCTTTCAGGTTTGAAATTATGTGGACTACCCATCCTAACATAAACAACAAGATCTAGGAGTGGTGGAATATTGATGTAAGAGGGTCTGCTATTTTCAAAGTAGCTAAAAAACTCATAAATGTCAAGATCAATATTAAGCTTTGGAATAAGAGTGAGTTTGTGGATATCTTCTCCTCTAAAGAGAAAGACATATCTGATCTCTAATCTTATCCAAGAGGAAATCTAGAGAGATAGGTATGATGAGGACAATTTACATCAAGAAAAGATCCTTCT
>MU223197.1:437917-466068 GCA_018584345.1 Thuja plicata
GAAAACGTAACGGCTACCTGCTTACTACCTACAAGTTCGTGGCCTGCTAGAACAAACTCTTGTGACTGGTTCCTCAATTATGTATCCTCGGATCTTAACTACATAGCTTTGCTTTGAATAAAAGCGCTTGTCATTGTCACAAGCCTTTCATCCATACTGGATTTCTTCTCTTGGACTCTTTTCTTAGATACCATACATTTTGGTTATTTAGGAGAAATGGAAAGGAATTAGCTAAACAATTCGCTCTTGACCTTGTTTGGAAGGCATTTATATCAGAATTTTTACCACATAATTTTCTAATAAGCAATTTAATATTAGTTCTTTTCAATAAAGAAAAGCATCACTGAAATTATGTGAATAGTTTTCAAATTTAATTGATTACTCATAAATTTTTATCGGAGTTTTTTATTTACTTTTTTTATATATTAAATTTAAGAATTATTAAGATATTTATATGTATTATTGAATAGTTGAGAGCCATTATTATGTATAGGTTCATTGGTCAGGAATTACAAATTTATTTTTAATAAATATATATATATAAAATTTAATTTCTTGTTAATAGAATGACAAATAATTATGTTTGATGTTGATCAATCATTTAATGAAAATTAGAATTATATTTTTTTAATAATAACTATATTCAAAATTCGCAACATCAATCTGAATTTTTGATACAAACAATCAATGGACAAAATGAAAATTTTTAACCTAATCATGCTCACTTAACATTTTTTTAAAATTAAATAATCGATTGATCAAAAAAGGATAAGTACAATATCAAAAGGGGAGGTGAACCTCAACCACCTAGTTCAACCATGAGTAGCCAACTAGCACAATATGAAACAACACAAAATGTAACAGTTTACGAGATTTCAAAAAGGAAAATAAAAGAATCTTTTCCAGAATATCATCGTGATCATCTATCCAGGAGGTCCATCCAAACTCTCCTTCCATCCAAACAACTTTCTTCCGCTCGAGAATATGCGCAAAGAACTCCAGTCTATCAGAATAGGGGCCTCTAGTATTCCTCATCTCCCTAAGCAGCCGCTTAAGAGCTTCTTCAAAAGCAGCCTGGTCATCAACAATGGTGGCATGAGCATCACGTAAAAATATTTTCAGCTTATCTCTCTCCAATTTCATAATACAGCACACCTGCAAAACAATTTTAAAACGTATGAGTTTCAGATGAAACAAAGTAAGGGATCTACCAATGCCTTGGAATTTGTCCTCATTTCTACATTTCCAAATAAACCAGAGAATGTGAGAAGAAAGAATGTTCCAAAAGAAGTTAACATCTTTCTTAAGACCAGATATATTCCCAAGGATAATATCAAGAACAGAAGCATGATCAGTAACAGTGATCCCAAAAAAATTCCATATAATTCTAGCAAAATGGCAGCTAAAAAAGATGTGCCTAATGTGCTCAGGGGTGTTGCAAATAGCACAGGAGTCAGCAGCACCCATATGGTTCCTAATCGGGAGTCTATCCAAAAGGAGCTGCCATTTAAGGAGGATTTTGGGCGGGATATGAGATTTCCAAAATTTATCCAAGATCTTCTGCCATTCTGAAGAGTCAAGGTTGATATACCAAATGGAATTAAGATGGGATAAAATAGAATGATCTTTATTAAGCACTGAGTAAATATCTTTAGCTTTTATCTTATGCAGGAGGGAGCCATCATCCCAGCGGAAAGAAAGAAATCTATGGGAATCCACATCACATCTACGGGGGAGATTGAGAGGATGGAAAGCATTAACAATCATGTTATAAGTATGAATATGGGAATCAAGGAGATTAAAGGTTCGACTAATAACCTGCCAACTTAACAGATTGTCATTCTCTAAAATATCCATAAAGCATTTGATACCTTGGCTATGCCAGTACTTAGCAGAACACCCTTGGGTTAAGGCAAGAGGTTTTCCATTATGCTGGAGGTTCCACCAGATGGAGCGCTCACCATGAATAGAATTATTATTGTCAAATTTAGAGTTATAGATAAATTTCCTCACATGCTCCCAAGCCTTCCATATGGATTTAAAGACAATGGAGCCTTGAACAAAGATAGAAAATGATCCCGCAACAAGATCAGCAAAAGGAAGGTTTTTCCAAGATTTGGCATGCTTGGGATAGCTAGTCTGAATGTTGTTCCTTAAAAGGATTTTCCATGGCTCCTAACCATCAAGAGTTTGAAAGATCCATTTAGCCGTAAGGGAGATTCCTTACAATCTAAGGTCCTTAGGACCTAAACCACCAATTTTCTTATCGATATGGCACCAACTCCATTTGACAACATGCTTTTTCCTAGTGCCTTTACCATCAGACCACAAAAATCTTCTGATCGCCTTTTGAATTTCAAAGGCTTGATAGTTACTGAACATCCAAACAAAAGAGTAATAAATACTATAGGAGGACAAATTTTTTTGGCAAACCTGCAGTCTACCAGCAAGGGATAGCACCCTATTATCCCACCTATAAAGTTTCTTAATAATTCTGTCTTTGATCCAATTCCACATATCTCTAAGAGAAGGGGAGACTGAAAAAGGAATTCCCAAATACTGCACAATCTTATTAGGCCCCCCCCAAGAGTAGCCAAACTAAGGAAACCAGACTGGGGGATCCTCTTTCCATCCAAGCATGATGGATTTGAATTTAGAGATGCGAGCACCCGAAATAGTTTCAAAAATATCTAGCTTATGATTAAGATGCTGGATATTAAGAAAGGAAAATTCAAGGAAGAGCGCGGTATCATCAGCAAACTGAATATTAAGAAGTTCAGAGTTATTCGGGAGAGAGATCCCATTGACTTTGGGGAACAGAGTGTTATCTCTAAGGAGATAAAATAGAGCATCAAAATCAATGACAAAAAGAGCAGGAGCCAGAGGACATCCCTGCCTAATGGATTGGGACAAGGGAATAGGATTAGAGAGAAAACCATTGATTTCAATCATAGCAGAGGAGTCCTTTAGGAGAACTTGAACATATCTAACAAATTCAATAGGGAACTCAAAGGCTTGGAGAACGGAGAGAAGAAAATCTCATTCAACCCGGTCATAAGCTTTTTCAAAATCCAACAGAAACATAGCAGAGTTCTGATTCAAGGCCTTAGCCCATTCCATGGAATCCTAGCTGGTGACAAGATTTTCTAAGATGTATCTTCCCTTGATGAAGCTAGTCTGGGTGGGACAAATGAAATTGGGCAAAATACTAACAAGCCGAGCAGCCAAGGCCTTAGCAAGAATTTTGTAAGAAACATTAAGCAGGGTGATTGGCCTCCAGTTCTTGATTAGGGACTTATCACCATCTTTAAGGATAAGCTTAATAATCCCCATATTAATATCCTTGCCAAGAGTACCATGACCATAAGCTTCAGAATATAAATTGAAAAGATCCTTGGCAATCCAATCAATATTGTATTTATAGAATTTAGCCGGAAAGCCATCAGGCCCAGGCGCTTTATCAACCTTAAGAGCAGATATAGTGTCAGTAGTTTCTTGGATGGATATCCTAGCATTAAGAAGAGAGGCATCTTCTTCAAAAAATTTCTTAGGGATAAGATTCTTAGCTTTATTCCTAAGCTCCTTGGTAGTATCATTGTCTTCAGAATTAAATAAAGTTTTGTAGAAATTTTCAAAGGTAGCAGCGATATCATTGATATCGGTTAGCTCTTGATTATCAACAACAATTCTATCTAACTTTTCCTTAACCTGTTTCTGCTTTAGGAAGTTAAAGAAAAACTTAGAACCCTTATCACCATACTTCAGCCAATGTTGTCGGCTCCTAATCGAGGCTCCTATGGTTTTAACATGCTGGTGTTTCCTTAGAGAGTCTCTAGTAGCAGTGACACACTCAACATGGGGGAAAGAAGTAGGGTTAGCCTGGGCATCAATTTCAGCATCCTGAAGGCGGCTAATTAGCAAATTCTCCACCCTTCTATAATCTTTAGCCTTCTTCTGACCAAGCGTTTGGAATATTTTCATCCAAGAGGAAACATTCACATTCCATTTATCAGCTTGAGAAGGGAAACTATTAAGGAGATTAAAGGATCTAATTATCTTAATAGCAATGATAGAGTCAGGATCTCTTAATAGGGAAGTGTTGAGGATAAATTTCTCACTATAATGCACACATGGAGGAACAACATTCCTAATATTGATAAGAGAAACAATGGGAAGGTGATTAGAAAGAGAGGCAGGGGAGGCAAACACAGGGGAATGCTGCTGGTTGGGAGAGAAGGAAAAGAAATCAGAATTAACATAAAACCAATCGAGCCTAGAGTAAATTTTGTTATGGCCTTGCTGATAATTACACCAAGTAAACCAAATGCCGGGAGTATCCCCTTTATGACCTTCAAGAGGATCAAACAAGTTAAATTTATGTTTAAACTGATCCTAGTAAAATTTTTCTTGGTGTTTCCAAACAAAAGGAAGTCCACCAAGCTTGTCATCTTGATTTTCAACCATGTTGAAATTGCCAGCCAAGATCTAGGGGATATTGGATAGATTGTAAAGCCAGCCCCATAAGGCAATCCTTTCTTTAACCTCATTGGGAGCGTAAATAGAATAGACTCCAAAGATAGAACCATTAAAATCTATTATAGCCCAAGAAATATGATTACAAGGAGAACTACCAGAAGAATAGATATAATTTCCCCAATAAGGATTAATAAGCAAAGTAGCATCACCTTTTCCTTTAGAATGCATGGTATGAATTTTAATAGAATCTTTCCAAATGAAATCCAGAGTCAAGCTGAGAAGAAAATTGACAGCTTTGATTTCTTGAAACATGAGAAAATCTATGTTTTTATGACCCATTAAAAACCTTTTGATAATAAATTTCCTATCAGGAGACTCTAGTCCCCTAACATTCCAAGAAAGACACTTCATGATGAAGAAGATAAGTTAGGACCAGTAAGAGGAGCCAGAATCTCCCCGTTCTTCTTTTTATTTTTAGAGCCCAAAGGACTGCCTTTCTTCTTAGAGGCATTAAGTCCCATAAGGGGATCATCCTCATCTTCAACAATATTAGATTGAAAATTAATGGTTTGGGAGATAGACATATCAAAATCCCCAATAGCATGAGATCCAATCATATTCTGGGTCACCATGCTATCAGTATTTCTGCAATCCTCCATAACACATGATCCAGATAAATTCTGGGTCATCGTATTATCAGCATTGTTGTTAGCAAGGATAACCTTAAGGAAATAATTATCATCAAGCTCATTAAGAGAAGAATTGGGGGGGCTGATGGTGTTATCATCAGAAGGGGGAACTACATTCAGGTTAGGACAATTTTTGCAACTAACCATGTCTATAGGGACCTCGCTCATGGTAACATCACCAGGCCTACCAAATTCAGACCTTTGAGCCTCCTGGATAGGGTTAATAAACTTGTTAGTTTCTTTGGATGAAGGGGGGACATCAAAGGGCGTATTTTTAATCAAAAAAATAGGGGAGGCAAGAGCTGAGAAGGGATTGGTCCTATTGCTAACATGTATTTGTTCAAGGGTGAGCTATTGGGTGTTTTTCTTCCTAGGTTTCTTATTCATCACTATTTGGAAACCCTCACAATCCTGCAAGATGGCTTGTTGTTCCAAAGAACCAGGAGGTTGAGAGGTTTTAGGCTTATTAACTGTAGGAATGCTTATGTTAGAACCAGAACCCTTACCATATGGAACACCAGAAGTTTTAACATGGCTATGATTTGAATTGAGGGGGTGAGAAATGATAGCTAATTCCCGGTTATTAGGGTTACCACTAACAGTTTCCCCTTGGATAGAATCAGTGTTCTTCTTGGTAATAATAGGACAATTTTTCCTGATATGTCCTTCCTTCTTACAAAGAAAACACGCATTAAGTCCCCCAAGGATTTCCATCGGACAGGAAATAGAATCTCCATTAATTTTCAGAGTAATTTTTTGAGGTATATCTACCCCTGGTTTGATCGATAGCAAAACCCTAGCATCCAAATTGGAAACAAGCCTCGAAGTTTCATCAACCCTAATAATGTTACCAAAAGGGGCTCAAATATGAGCAAGAAACTTCCATATAAAAGGAGGAACTTCCTTAAGAATGATCCATCTGGGAGAGGATAGAGCAAGAACCTCCTCATAGACAGCTTCCTGAGACCAGGCGAGAGCCCTAAACGTAGTTTTCCCAACATTCCAGTATTGTCGTTTTAGGGCTTCGACCTAAGACTCATGGTTGTGAAATAAAATGATGAATAATCCTTTCTGAATTTGCCTACAGAAGGAGATTTTAAAACTGAGTTTTAAATTCCATAAATTATGCAGCCAGTCATCTAAAAATTTCCTGGGAGGGCATTTTTTGACATCAACACATGCGAAGAAGATAGCAGTGTCACAGAGTCTAGACTTCTCCATAGCTATCTCCTTAAGCATTGCATCATTCAGTGAAAAAACAAATTCATGCAAGGCAGTGGTATATCCCTTACCTTCTCCGAGCGATCTTTTTCCTCCAACCGCCTGCACAAACTTTGCATCAACCGAGACCCCATTGTTTCTTGGAGCCACCGTCTCTGCAAATGTCTTCTTCGGCGGGTGAGTTGAAGGGCTAGGGTTAGAGGCAGAGGAGGGCAGGGAGGAAGAACCAGAAAGCACATTTGCCAAAGGCGTGGAAGACAAGTTAACAAGGATGTGTTTAATGGTATTAAGGGTGCCATCAGAGCCCGACTCCATAGTATAAAAAATAAATGCAGCGGAAGGGAAAACAGAAAAGTAAGGAAAGAAATTTCAAACCGAGTGGAGGAGGGATTCTCCTCCACAAATAGTCCCCATGTCACCGGCACGCATCAATCATCCGATCATCCTTGCAGATATTCGATGCCCGCCAAACAATTGCTAACTTCGCTCTTTTTTCGTATGTCTTCCTTCTCCTGCTCACTTAACATTGACCATACATATGCAATTTTATGAAAAATTTATGCTACAAATCCAGCCTCAACATTGCTACCTAATGTATGCAATTTTATTTTATTTTATTTTTTTATATGGAGGGTTTAGGAACCCGGCCTACACATGCCTCTTTATCTTTTTTATTATTATAAGGATTGCATTATATTGTTACTATGCACAAAACTAAAAATTGGATTTATTTCTAGCCTATTGTGCATATTTTTTATAAGGTTATTAAGAGAATTGGTTTCATGTAACAATATATTCATAATTGTTATTCTTTAATAAATTTTATATGGTCTAGTTATAGTCTAATTATAAGGGAGATGCATTGGTCATTTCGATTTTAGCTTAGATTCTAATGGTTTATATATTTGACACTGGCATCAAATCAATACAAAAAGCTAAGAATTTTGTAAAAGAAATTTATAAAATATTTAGGGTATGCTAATATGAAATGATAATGGTTTTGATCCTTAAATAAGTATGAGTTGCATAATTTTCAAAGGGATTATTATATAGTTTATATGTACTCTGAGAGTATTTTTCTCAAGGTTTCTTTTGTGAACTACTCTAAACATTCAATTCACATGTGAAAATAAAATTGTCCAAAAACTAGGTACCTTTTTGGAGCTTGACTCTTTAAGCTTATGATAGTTTTGGTAATCTCTTATTAAAATTATATGAGTTAGCGAGACAGCCAATAAAAAGGATTTAGATTCCTTCAAGCTATGTGATCAAAATTATAGCTATTCATGTTGTAATAATTCATTTATTAATAAATATGGAAGAAAATAAAATAATATATTTAAATTGCATAGATATAAGTGACACTATTTCAAGGAGGAAATCTCACCAATAAAAGGATAGTTACAATTTCATTAATATAAAATTAACTTCAGATAAAAGTTTTCTCTTTTCCTCATTTCTTAGTCCAATAATTTATAACCTTAAAATAATGATTCACAACATTGAAAAACCTTTGAGCAACAAAATATTATCCATATATTCTATTTACAATATGCATAATAACTAAAATTGAAGCTTTCCCATAATTTTAATTTAACATACTCTTTTAACTACTCATGGAATACTAGTTAACACATAATCATATCATGATGTCAATGTGTCACACACCATACCAAATGTAACTAACCAAAATAAGTTAGCACCTAGAAAGAAAATATTATTGCACACACACTTTCTCAAAGGTTTTTGATTGCTGGTAAAAACAGGTTTTAAGGGGACCCGAAACCCCTTACATCCAAAATAAAAAGATAGACAACATAAAATGGACTAAACAAAGACAAGACTGGGACCCAGCCTGCTAAACCTAGAACAAAACAAACAACCATAGAAGAAAGCCAGAAACTAGCAAGACTCTTCGACAACCAAAATCCAAAAGATGAAGCAACAAAAAATAGGGGAGCTACAGGGACTAGGAGAACTCCAGGAAAGTGCCTTCCGCTTCCTTCTTAGCTTCAGAGACCTTTTTTATGGCAGCGTTGAAATCCGACAGCTCCAAGATCCTGTCTTGGATTTTCTTTTTCTTGGCTGAGCGCGTGCGCTTTCCCGAACCAGCATATTCATTGTTGTCTTTATCATCATCGATCTTCATAGTGGGAGAGCCATAGTCCATCTCAGATTTAATGGAATTAAAACACTCCATAGTAGAAGCAATGAAGATATTTTTGTCCTTCAAATTTTTTTTCAATGTGTTCTCTAGAATGTCAAATCTGTCATGCAGAGACTTAAGATTTTTACCATCCTCCTTGTTCTGTTTTCCATCATCCCCTGCCGACCCAGAATCTATGAGATCAACATGAGCAGACAGAGCTCTAAAGTTGAGATGGATACTCTTGAATTCCTTAAATACCCATTTCATTAGTCGAAATGAGTACAAAGACATTGCCTTCACTGTTTGTAGGACCCCAAATGGGGGCTCAATTTTTTTGTCCATGTCCTCCTAGAGAAGCTGGACATTTCGCTCATGCATATCCACCAGTCTAGAGAAAGGAATGTTCTTAGGAGAAGCAAGAATATGGTTCTTCTCAACATTGTTGTGACTTGGAGTATCTTCCACTTTCCTCTCTAACTGCACATCCATAAATACCTCAAGCATCAGAGATATGGGAATGTCATGCTCTTCTGAGCTCACGTAATTGACCAAAATAGGAACTTTTTGGCTGCCCACCTCCTCCTCAACAACCTCAGGCATTTTTCCTTTCTCCTTAACACTGTGGGCTCCCATAGTTTTGACCTCATCTTCACCGGAGGCACTCACCGAAATAGATAGAGTCTCTTTACTCTCGTCATCAGAATGGGAATGTGGGATGTAGTATGTTCCATCATAACCCTCAGCACTCTCAGCATTTGAGTATGTTTCAATACCCTTATTTTTTTCAAATTTCATCTTTTTAACAGTCGGCTCAACCATATTTTCTCCCACCCTAAATCTTTTTCCCGCTTTAGCAGAGCTCGAGTCTCTTGGGGAAATAATAAGCGGACTGGAGGCCGCAACTTTTTTAACATGTTCAACAATCAGGAGAATCAAGCTCTCATGCAGAATGGGCTTACTTTCCTTATGTTTGTGCTCAGTAATGCTATGACGAAGAGATTGCAACAAGTAGAAGGGAAAAGAAATTCTCACCTTATGTCAGAAATGACATAACAACATGAAATGGTATGAATGGGCCCTTTTGTATCTCCCATTTAAAGACACATACTCGATGATCATTGTAAGCACTTTCACCCAGAATTCTTTGATGGAACTGACATCATAACACCCTCTAGAGTCTTTCACCAAACAGTTTGCTTCCTCTCTATCCTTAGGGATGTGCTGAATAGAATTCTGGGAAATCTTTTTGTCTCTGTAAAATTTTATGCCTTTTGTATTTAAACCCGTAACCTTAACTATCAAATATTCGGTGATCCTAACGGCCATACCACCGATCACCACATAACCGTCCTTCCATATTTCCACAAAAGCATTCATGATAGCGTCTTTGGAGCCATGAAGGTGCTCCATATAGTTAGTGAGGCCTCCCTTGTTAAGCTTATCCTAGACAACTGTTTGGGTCTTCCATTTCTTACATTTTTTCTGCTCCTTTCCGGTTAACCCACCCCCATGGTATCTTGCAAATTACTAACAATGGTAGAAGAAAAATAGAGAAACTATAGAAAATCCAAGTCCAAATTTTGTAAACAACCAATGTACCCATGCCTGCATTTAACATTCTTGGGAAAGACAAGCCTTTCCGTAACCCTATTGACAGATATTAATGATATCTGTAAATTCATAAGAGCTTTTTGAGATTTTCCAAATCTGCTCATTTTCTATGAGTTAGATCATATACCAATTTGGCTCTCACCTCCATCATCAAATCACTAACTCCTTTCCAGGTCATGATACCCTCAGCCTTAACTGTAATGTTAGCCAGCTCATCTGCAGTATAGTTCACTTCCCTGATGTTATGCGATATGATGACATTGGAAAAAGAGTTAATGATTAAACAAGCCTCATCAATAATGGCCTTGATTGACTATTATGGCTTAGTACTCCCTTTAATTCAATTTAAGATATTAATTGAATCACCTCCGATCTAAACATTCAAGGGCATAGTTCCATTAATTAACTTTAGAGTTTGCAGAAGAGCCATCGCTTGCGCCATGTGGTTGGTCTTGACCCCAACAGGGAAAGCCACGAAAGCAAGAAGATTAGCCTCGTCATCGCGGATATGACTACCACATCCAGCAAGGCCTAGATTTCCCTTTGCGGCTCTATCAAAATTGGCTTTAATCCAGCGAATAGGAGGGGAAAGCCAAATGGCATTCTCCCTCCTAGAAGGAGGCTTGGCAATAGAACCGGTCAAAAATCCAGCATTGAAATCTAGCATGCCACCATTAAAACATTACAATTCTCTCTTATGATTTTTTAAATCTTTTCCACTATCACCACTAGAGGCAAATCATTATCAACAAGATCTATAGTGACCTATCGACAAGAGCAGA
The DNA here is from genome assembly GCA_018584345.1 of Thuja plicata. Classification (NCBI taxonomy): domain Eukaryota; kingdom Viridiplantae; phylum Streptophyta; class Pinopsida; order Cupressales; family Cupressaceae; genus Thuja; species Thuja plicata. The sequence continues at coordinate 448,846 of MU223197.1, forward strand.
AACATTTCTCCATTGCTTGAAAATTTTTTCTAGATTATTCGAAAACACCCAGTGAATATTCCATCTTTGCAGGGTAAGGCACCAAACATCTCTGGAATAACATTAATCATTGGCCAAGTGGAAAACTAATTCCTTCACCTATTTGCACAGGAAACATCTATTTGGCAGAAACATTCCTCTTTTTTTGAGATTGTCGATGGTAAGGATCTTGTTCTGAAAAAACATCCAAAAAAAGATGTTAATTTTTGGAATGAGACATTTATGCCATACCTGATTCCAGAAGGGAAGAGGATCCAGGGGCTTAATAAACATCTTAGAGGCCGAAGAAACAAAATAGAGACCTGACAGAAGCTTTCCCCAAATCTAAATATCCTCCTTCGAAGTGTCCACTTTCCAGACATTCAAATCCAGCATGAGAGGTTTAACCGAGAAGTCAACTTCAGAAAGATAAACACAGGTCTAGTTTTCCCAGTAATCTGATGTCTTCAAGCCAAATCTTTGATTACAAATATCAATAAGAGGTTGAATAGAAGGAATGGAATTCAAAGGAAGATCTTTGGCCCAGCAATCATCCCAAAAAATGATTCTTCTACCATTACCCAAAAGCCACTTTGTACCCTTGAAAGTCATCTCCTTAGCTTGCTGGATAGTGTTCAGAATGAAAGAACCCTGCACCTTCACATTAGAATTCATAAAGTACGACATGTGGGGGAAGGTAAAGAGATATTTTTTTTAATAATTTCATTCCATTATTTATTGTCACAATAGATGCACCAGATTTTCTTTTCCAGAAGAGCCTGGTTAATAACCTTTAGTAGCCTTATCCCCAGACCTCCCCATTTCTTCAGAGTACAAACCTTGTCCCACACCACAAAAGCCAGTATCTTTCTGTCTTCAACTCCAGACCAAAGAAAATTTCTCTAAATACATTCTATCACATCGGCAATTTTTCCTGGGATCCTAAACAAACTCATGGCATATATGGGGAGACTCTGCAAAGAAGCCTTCAAAAGTTGAAGTTTTCCAGTTTGGATAAGGAGAGCTCCCTTCCAACCAGCTAATTTCCTATTAAATTTGTCCACAATACCCACCCAAAAAGAGTTGGGAGATTTCAAACCCAAATGGAGGCCAAGGTAGGAAGGAGGCAAGGTCCCAATATCACACCCAATGATTCTAGCTATCCTATTTTGTCTATCCTCTGGAGTATTTATAAAGTACAAAGAGCTTTTCTACCAATTGACAATTTGGCATGTGGCTGAAGAATAAATAATAAGGGCCTTTTTAATCCCTCTAGCTTTCTAGATAGTACATGACTCCATAATTACCGTATCATCAACAAATGGCTCATGGGAGAAAGGCCTAGAGGCAGAGGAGGGAATAAGGTCCTGAATGGAACCTTCAAAAGCTAGTTTCTGAAAATAGTGACCAAGACCTTCTGCCATGATAGAAAAGAGAATAGGGGATAAAGGATCCCATTGAGGGAGCCCCCTTGTGGGCTTAAAGAATTGGGAAGAGGAACCATTAACAATGAAAGTATCCATTGAAGCACTAATAAGCTAGGAAACAAGATGCAACAATTTCTCACTGAAACCAAAGTATTGGAGAATCTTAATCAAAAAGTCCTAGTCCACCCGGTCATAGGCTTTCGAGAGATTGAGCTTCAGTAGGAAACCATGATTAGAGGAAGAGTGGGTGGAGTGAATGACCTCATGAACCTTCATAATGGAGTCCAACATTTGCCTACCAGGAACAAAACCACTCTACTTGGGGAAAAAATATGTGGAAGGATAGCAAACAACCTAGGGGTAAGAACCTTAGAGAAGACCTTGTACACTAAATTACATATGCTAATCGGCCTAAAGGAGTCAACAGAATCAGCACCAAGGGACTTAGGAATCAATGCAATAAAGGTAGCATTAATCTCCTTAAGCAAGGTTCTGGAACCAAAGAATTATTTAACGACATGACGTATATTGTTTCCTACAATATGCCAGAATTTATGAAAGAAGAACCCAGGAAACCCATCTCGGCCCGGGGCCTTATCTCCCTCAAAAGAGAAAGCAACTCTCTTGACTTCCTCTAAGGAAGGAATGGTATTCAAAAAAATTTTAGTAGGAGCATCCAATAAAGAAGGGATGGAATAAAGAATTAGAGCCTTATTTTCCAAGAAAAGCAACTGATCTTTGGAAAGAAGAGTAGAAAAAAAATAAACCACAGCCAAAGAAATGTCTTTATCATTGCTTACCATGCTAGAGGCTACCCTAAGCTTGGAAATTTTTTTAGCGGCTCTATGTTTGGAAGAAGAAAAATGGAAGAACCTGGTGTTCTTATCTCCAGCTTTCAGCCACAGCGATCTAGACCTTTGTCTCTTGTAAACTTCCTCTTTAGAGATAATGTTATGAGTCTTGGACAAAAGAATAGTCTCTTTATCCTTCAGGTCTTGAGACATACCTATCTCCTGAATAGAGTCCTAAATGGAATCAAGTTCCTTTTGCAAGTCCAACTTAACTTTGAATATGTCCCCAAACACTTCTTTACTCCAAGCCTTGATATTTTGTTTAATGTGTTGGAGTTTCTTAGACACTCGCAACATAACAGTCCCACAAATGTCCCACTTTATCAAAGGTTATCAACCAATACTATCATAGGATTTTGTTATTAGAGACATTATTTTTCCATTAGTATACAAAAGGAAAATAGTTTTTGAACCTTTGGTAAACCTACAACGAAAGCAAAGATATCAGACATCACCGAAAGTGTTAAGTTCAAGAGAAACCTAAAAAATAAAGTGGAATCAAAGAGGAGGAAACCAACAAAGGAACCTGACGAGAAGATAAAGTAAAAACCTAGAGAACAAGAATAGTGCAAACCGAAAGATCAAAATAATTCAACCCGAAAGACAAGAAAACTGATTTTAGAGAAAATCGAGCATCAGACACCGAAAGTCAGTTACATCCTGCAAAAAGTGGATCTGACTTCCACATCAGATAAAACATTCATATTCTATTTATAGATTTTTTTTGTTTTAAAACCATTACTTAAGGGAAAAGAAACATTATTGTAATTGTTTTAATCAGTCCAACCGATTGAAAACATGCAGACTAAGAGATCAAGGTAAAGTTGTAAACCTGTGATCATAGAGTTAAGTTTGTTTTACATGAAACTTAATTAGGTCAAATCTATCTTATAAATAGATGTTTTAATCATTATAAATGTATGAGTAGAGGATGAATGTAGCCAATGAACACATCTATGGATAAGACTAAGAGTTTCAAGAACCAGAATAGCAAAAGATAAAATTGGTTATCAAGAACCAAGAACAGATGCTACCGAGTAGCAAAGATATTATTCAACCAAAATAGTGATACATATCTATATGTAATCTTAAATGGATCTTTAATCAACAAGAGTAGATTTCATACAATTAGGTCAAAGAGTAATTTTCTTACATTCTAACAAGTGAAGAAAAAGTAAAAACCCTTTCAAGGAAGGTAGATTTAACAATCCTATTGTAAATCTCTTAACTGAGTGCACACTAAATAGTGTTGCTAAAGCTCTTAACAAAGTAGACTTTAACAGGTCTCCTTAGATAATCCTAACAGGGTAGATCATCCTAAGTGATCAAATTGTACAAGCCTTAACTGGCCCCTTCCAATATGCAGATAGTGAAGAATTTGTGGGTGTCATCTCCACTGCAGTTTTTACCATCTTACAAAGGTTTTCTGTGATATCATATCTTGTGTTATGAGTCAATTAATTTCATGAATGTTTCTATGAATGTTTACATGTTTAATTAAGTTAAATAATTGATATGTCTTACACAAAGTTAGTATAGATCAAATGATTAGATGAACAATTGATTACATAAAGGTTAAAGGATAAAAGAGATAAAAAGTTTTAGAGGTACTGATTCACCCCTCCCCTCTTAGTACACACTTCCCACTATTTCCAACAATTGGTATCAAAGCTATAACTCTTATTTGGAAAGCTTAAAGACTTAAGAGAAAAGATCGTACAATGGAGAAGTACAGACTTGGCAAAAGTATTGAGAATCAGAAGCTAGAAATTCATATCTTCTTTAAGCAGTATAAAGAAGCCAGAATCAAGATGAGAGATCTGTTAGATGAAATAAAGATTATGTTATCTCACTGTAATGAGACAAATTACCAAGAAGAAGAGATACCAGATCTATTTGAGTCTTCAGGATCTACTACAAGAAAAGCATCAGATACATCAGAAGAAAGCATCAAAATCTTAAATAAAATCAATCAACATCTGGCTAGACAAGTAAAATATTTGCAAATTGGTCAAGAGACACAGATGGTAAGAATGATTGATGTCATGAACAATTCTAGACAAGTTGAGCAAGAAAGAACACTAGCTATTAATGATAGAAAAAATATTACTGAAAAGCTATAGGAAAAAGAGTCTGAAATACAAAGACTTACAAAACATCATCATGAGATTACTAATCAAATTATTCTTATGAGTCAAGAGGCCAATAGAATGAATGTTGAACTCATTGAAAGAATAGAAGCCATTGGTGAGCTAAGGGAAGAAAATGAAAAGCTGAAACAAGAACTCAGAATTCGGCAACAACATTATGCGATAATCAAAAGAGATGAAGAAAGAAATAAATGAATGGATGATTTTCTTGATGGACAAAGGAGAGCCAACAACAACACTAGACTAGGCTATAACAAGAATGAAGAATCACCCAAACAAGCTGATCAAAATAATGTCTATGCAAATACGAGACCAAGAAAGATGACATGCAATCACTGTGGAAAGAAAGGTCACACATCAAATGTATGCAGGAGAAAAATGAAAGGTATTCCTAAATCTACATCTTCATTCATAGGATTTTGTTATAAATGTAACAAGAAAGGACATAAAGCATATGAATGTAAGTCTGAGATGAAACAACCAAAGAAGGAAACCTACATGGACACATATTTTCCTACTTGCAAAATGCATGGGCACACTACTCTTGAATGTTGGAAGAAGAAAAAGGAAGCATAGAAGCCTAAAGGTCAAGAATCTGCCCATCAACTGAAAAGAGTCGGTAACCAGTATGTATGGGATTACAACACTTGGGAAAATTGTACAGCATGTGGAATATTTGGTCGCATTGGTACAAATTGTATGAGACAATGGTCAAGATATCCTAGAGCATGGACTAACCTCGGAATGACATACTTACACTATCATAAAGTCGGTCTTCTCAAGAAAGACTACAAAGATTGAATGACAGAAACCAGCATGTTTGCCAATGGAAATACCATTGAAGACATCAGGAAGATGAGAAACACAATGTGGAGGAAAGCTAAAAATAATGATGAAGCTGGAGAAAGCAATGCAATTGGTGACACCCTATCCAATGGATCTGGTGTCATCACCACCCCCACCTAAGAAGAAAAAGTATGGAACTGCATTACACCAAGGTATATTTTACATCAGTTCCAATCATACATATTTAAAATGCAAAATTAGCATGATTATGGATGCACTATGGTATTACTTGTTAAATTTTGTGCAAACTATTTCTTCGGTTAATAGATACCGAAATGCATCAATATACATTCAAAGATGAAATGTCTGCAGTTACAAAGAATCGTCAGTCAAAATGTAAAAGAAAAAGTAGCTAGTGTAAACTGAGATCCATCGATAATCAAGTGAGTTGACAAGTTGTCTTTGAAATACACCAAAACCCATCGGTAAAAGTAACAAGTTAGACGATTGCCCCGAAGCATCACATGGTCACCGAAAAGGGAAGTTAGTGCATCAACCGATGACTTTGTCTTCACACATTGAGGCGTGGTTGAGCATTAATGACCTGACCTAGGGCAAAGTCTATAAATAGATGACGGAGGAGTTTCATTTCTCGCTTGCAATTTTGAGCGAAGTGACTAGAGAAAAAAAGAGCCACAAGCGACAACATTGCAGAGCCACTCCAACCCATTACAAAGTACTCCAAGAATATCAGTAACAACTACAAAGGTTGAAGTAAGTACAAAGCATAATTGAGAACTCTATTTATTTTTTGTGGAAAGCCCTAAATTTTTGAAACAATGGCCATGACTTCAAGAACTGCTAAGTTGAAGAGCATCAAGAAGGAAAAGGTAAATCTTGTCAAGAATTTCTACTTGTGTGGAACCACATTACAAGATATGCCTTGAATTTGCATCACAACCTGACAATGTTGGACCATTCTCACGAATACTAGCTAGGGTTCTTCTCATTGAAGACATACGAGCATACATTCACTGTAAGATTGCATAAATTGGTGACCTAGAGGTTGAACAAGCTTTCAAGAAGCTATGAAAAGATGATGGAACCATTAAAGATGAGCACAAGCACATCAAAGTGAAAGGATTCAAAAATTCCCTATGGTTCCTAAAAGTCTTCAAAACTGAGTGGATTTGGTTAGTATTGAGCAGGATCCACAATAATAAGATATGGTTGGATGAGCCTAAACCAATAACCTAAGATGGTATTCACGCACTCACTGGTTATCCAATAACCGAAAAGGTAAAGGTATTGAGGCACCTGCCCAAGGCTGAAATTGAAAAGAATACAAGAGATAAATGGGATGGAAGAGGACTAAGAGTATCTACCATCACCGATGATGAAATGAATTTTGGAGCATGTGTCCTAGGATACAAGTTCTTTCAAGCTAGAAAGATGAACAACATAGCATCCAGAGCAGTGGACACAACATATAAGATTGTGAAGAAAGGAACTCAACTGGATCTATCAGAACTTCTACTCAAGAATCTAGAAGAGAACCTAAAGACAATAAGGAATGCAAAATCAAACTCATGTAAGTTTGGTTCACTTATCATGTGCATTTTCTTTTACTTCCAAGAATCCTTCCCATCAATAGGAGATGTAAAATGGGATACAACTAGAACAGTCACCATACAGATCAGTGAGTTTATAAAATCACTAGGAGACAATTTTGAGGCAGTTATGGATGAGTATTTTTCTAGATTGAAGGAGATAATGTAGAAAAGAGTAAGGATCCCCAAGCAATTAATTGAGAAATTAAAGATTGATATATGCTTCATGGTAGACACAGATTACACATATATCAAACCTATTGTACCAAGGACAACATGGATACAACCACTTGACTATGAAGTGAACATAGATCAAGCATCCAATGCAATTGATGCATTGATAAATAAACCCTTAGAATGAACATAAAAAAAGTTTGACACTTATGAAGAAGCCAAAGGAAGAATCAAAACTGGCTTGGTTTTGAAACAGATAGAAAGGAAAAAGAACAAAATGGTAAAGAACTTGAAGAAAAGGTTTTCAGTTACAGAGGAAGAAACCAAATAGACAGAAGAAACCCAGGGGAAGTCACCCGTCAGTGAGGCTCAGCAGGAAACTGAATCTAAGTCTACAGAGTTAGATAATCCATTACCTACACAAACTAAATGTAATACCCAAAAATTGGCACCTTACAATTCTAATCAATTTTGGTGCATTTCTTCAAATTCTCATCATCGAAGTCCTATTGCACTAGGCAAATTCTCCTTCCTAATTGTCTCTAATTGACTTAGTCTCAAATGTAGAAAACCTAAATTTGCATAAATCTTACACTATATTTAATTCCTAAATTTTCATGATTTATTAGCTAAAAATACCTATGATTAATTAATTTAATTCTAAAGTCCTAAGTGCTTTTAAATTAAATTAATTCCACCCCCTTTAGCTAATACACATAAAAAATAATTGAATAATTGTTTAATTATTTGAATGGATTATCCTCAAAGAGAATTCCATAATTCCATGTGAAAAGTCACTCATGTGGAAATAATTCATTTCTTTAATTAAATAATTCCTCATTTTGTCTCACCTTCCTCCATGGAGATGAAAAGTCAGCCATTTCTTTCCAAGAAAATCTTCATCCTCTTTCCAGGTTCTTCTATATTATGGACTTCATTTTCTTCATTTGTGGGGAGCATTTTTTAGAGTATCTAAACTATAGCCAATTCTTCTCTTAATTTTCTCATTTTCAAGCTTTTGTTGAATAATTTAGCTTAATTTCATTTAGAGTAATAGTATTTTTCATCTTAAATTAGTTTTTTTTTTATATTAAATAGTTTAATTCTATCATCGTTTCAAGTTCTTAGTTTAAAACATGTACTTTCATTCTTAGATTGTAATGGCATTTCTCACATAGAATAGTTTCAATTTTAGCTTTGATTATGCTTTAAAATCCTCCATTTTAGCAATGGTCATGGTTGTTGGCTCTTGTTCTGAGAGAAATTGAAAAACCCCAACTAAATAGGAGGCAACAGGTTGATTCAATCAAATTTGGGGAATGGACAATTCATGTTCATTTTCACAAATTCGATGATTGAGCAATGACCATGTTTTGTTTGTGCCTGATTTAGAGGTCGCTTTCAAGCACACACACTAAAAAGCCAAGAACTACAATAGCTTCAAGGAATAGAAGTCAAACAGCTAAGGACATAATTCCTTCACCATTGAAGAAAGGTCAAGTAAGGACCTACAAGAGGAAACCTCCAACACAGAAAAGAGGGCCAACAAAAAGAAGGCTCGTTATAACCAAGGAGGACATTTAGGACATATAACAAGATGAAGATGTTGAACAGGAGAAGAGTAAGATCCCTAAAACTATTCATGAGATATGTGCAGTAATGATTAAATCAGGATCAATTACTGAGTCCAAATTTAGAAGATGGTTAAATCTGGATCCCTTGGACTAGAAAAAGATTGAAGAGGCAATTATCAAAATGATGAGTACATTTAAATATGTACCATTACAATTTTATGACAAAATGCCCAATGCACTATATGACAGAATATCTGCCAGATGGACTTATGCATTGAACAATGAGAAAGAGGTAAGGGAAAGAGTCATTGTTTCTCTTATGCCTCCCAAATCCAAAATGGAAGAAATCAAGGAGATGATGGAGGCAAATGCATAGGAATTCTCACCCAATATGAGAGCTTAGAAGATAATTGAGGGCAATTTAATAGACCTAGAGAAGGACAACAACAAAATTTGGAGTAAGATACTCAATAGACGTACTAAGGAGGCAAGCCCTGAGAGAAAACTTCTCACAAATGAACCACACAAGGATGATCAGGGTACTAAGAGCACTGAACCAATTATCATAACAAATGTAGAATTGGACAAAGAAGAAATGGACACAACAGGAAACAAGAACATGGATGTTGCAGATGAAACATGGTCGGACACCACTAAGGACAACACAATTATTGACATCACCGATGACCCTGTAGAAGAAATTCAAAAAGATGAAGATGTCACTATTGTCAAGGACCAGATCAAGGAATAGGACAATATAATTGATACTGCACAGGTGAACATATCGGGCAGCATGCCAATATTGATGGAAGCCATGAATATACTCTAGGAAAAGAACAAAACACCAACCAAAGATGATAGGATACCTGAAGACAAGGGTGATGAAGAACACAAGACACATCTGATGAACCAAAACATTTTACTAATGAATAGCAAGACAAATGTGCTGATTAGAAAAGTGAAGAAGAGAAGCAAGAAAAAGATGGAGAGAAGAAAGAGAAAAGTGAAGAAGAAAAGAAAGATGATACACCACAGCATACAAAAGAAAAATCTGCAGATGAACCCAAGGTTAATGAGGAAACATCTTCACCTAACCGACAGGTTGACACCAAGCGTAAGGAAAAATACAATTCATCAACCAAGCCTTCACCGAGCACTTCAGAGAAGACAAATGAACTAGCAGTAGTAGTTCATAAATCTACATCAACACAAATCTCAAAAAAGAAGAAGAAATATAGTAAGAATCCATTTACTTTGGATGAAATTATTGAGATTCTAGTATGTGATCTTAGAACATTGGATCCAACTGAACTAAGAAAGTATGCAAGACTTTGTGAGAGAAAAGCTATCCAAGATAAGCTTAGAAAGGAAAAAAAAGAAACAAAGGTACTGGAAACTACAAAAGCCATACTACAATAGATAGTGCCTAACACTAACATTGATCAAGATACTCCTATACTTGATCAATTGGTCATTCTCATAGAAACTATGACATCTCAGAATGTAGATGCTAAAAAGGTAGTTGAAGAGCGTGTAGAGCATAAATTTCAATTCAAACTAGAAAATAAAATCAGCCAAGAAGTGGCAGAGAACAAGGTGAAGCTATCTGAACTTGTAAGTACATTTGACCCCATCATTTCAGAAGCTATAACCTTAGTCCAAAATTTATGCACTTTAGATCAACTCACTAAGGAGTATAGTGAGAAGATAACACAAATTGATGCTAATCTACGAGCAAGTGCACAAGGTCTCACTAACAATGAAGATGCAATCAAATTGCACTGTGAGCAGATAAATCAAGCAAGAAAGCTAAGATAGGTGATTCAAAATGAAGAATCAAAGTTTAGAGATGAGGTAACCGAGCTCCAAGCTCTAATTCTACCCAATCTCGGATTACTGCAATAGCACATGACACTAGCAAGAACACTGATTTCCACTCTAGAAATGCCTGTCCTAGACAACATTTATGATATGCATGCCAGAATTGCATTAGAGCACATGGATCTAGAAAACCTTAAAGAGAAATGGGAACATATCATGAAAGAAATGACAAATTTTCATTCACGTATTCTGGACAATTTGTAAGTTACACATTTTTGCCAAAATGTTGACAACTTGTAAGTTGTACATCTTTGTCCTTAATATCAAAAAAGGGGGAAATGATATGTATATATATCATAAGGTGCAAAGGAGAAATAAAGGAAGGAAAATATAAGTATACATGTACATATATACTATAATGCATATAGTTAGGGGGAGTCATATAATGACATGATATATACATGGTGTACATACTAAACACTTTAGTATTCATATACATATCAGTTTTTGATACTAATGTCAAAGGGGAAGATTGAAGACATTATTTTTCCATTAGTATACAAAAGGAAAATATTTTTTGAACCTTCGGTAAACCTACACTGAAAGACAAACTTTCAAAAATCACCAAAAGAACAGATATCAGACATCACCGAAAGTGTTAAGTTCAAGAGAAATATGATAGATAATGTGGAACCCGACAGGAGGAAACTGATAGAGGAACTCAATGAGTAGATACAGTGTAAACCAAGAGAACAAGCATAGTGCTTGAAATGAAAGAACAAAACAGTGCAACTCGAAAGACAGTAAAACTGATTTCAGAGCCAACCAAGCATCAGACACCGAAAGTCAGTTACATCCCACAAAAAGTGGATGTGACTTCCACGTCAGATAAAAAAATTATATTCTAGTTATAGAGTAAATTTTTTTTTTTTTAAAACCATTACTTATGGGACAAGCAACATTATTGTAATTGTTTTAATGAGTCTAACTGATTGAAAACATGTAGACTATGAGATCAAGGTAAAGTTGTAAACCTGTCATCATAGAGTTAATTTTGTTTTACATGAAACTTAATTATGTCAAATCTATCTTATAAATAGATGTTGTAATCATTCTAAATGTATGAGAAGAGGATGAATCTAGCCAACGAACACATCTATGGATTAGACTGAGAGTTTCAAGAACCAGAACAACAAAAGATAAAATTGATTATCAAGAACCAAGAACAGAGGCTACTGAGCAATAAAGGTATTATTCAATCACAATAGGTGATACATATATACATGTAGTCTTAAATGGATCTATAATCAGAAATAGTAGATTGCATACAATCAGGTCAAAGAGTAATTTGCTTACATTCTAACAAGTGAAGCAAAAGTAAAAATCCTTTCAAGGAAGGTGTATTTAACAATCCAATTGTAAATCTCTTAATTGAGTGCACACTAAATAGTGTTGTTAAAGCTCTTAATAGATTCTACTTTAACAGGTCTCCACATATACTCCTAACAGGGTAGATCATCAAAAGTGATCAAATTGTAAGCCTTAACCGGCCCCTTCCAATCTGCAGATAGTGAAGATTTTGTGGGTGCCAACCCCACCTCAGTTTTTACCTTCTTATAGAGGTTTTCTGTGATATCATATCTTGTGTTATGAATATTTTACTATCATGAATGTTTACATGTTAGATTAAGTTAAATAATTGATGTGTCTTACACAAAGATAGTATGATCAAATGATTGGATGAACAATTGATTACATAAAGGTTAAAGGATAAAAGAGATAAAAAAAATTAGAGGTACTAATTCACCCCTCTCCTCTCAGTACACACTTCCCATTATTTCTAACAACTTGTACTTGTAGTGACCTTAAATATCCTCTAGTATAGATAGACATCTTCATGTACTATATGTACTCCAACAATACTACATGTGCACTTATAATTCTATATGTGATAAAAATTCCATTTATCATACATACTAAGATAACATTGATCATACATATGTAATATTATGAAAAAAAATATGCTACAAATCCAGCGCCAACATTACAGCCTAATGTATGTCATTTTATCTTTTTGATTATTACAATACAAATTGGATTTACTCCTAGCTTATTGTGCAAGAAATCCATCAAGATATGAAGTGTTGAATCTCTGTTGAATATGAATTTGAATGAGTAAATTTCATGGGATTTTTCTCGTATAATAACTATTAAGCTTAAGTTTCTTGCTTATATGAAAGGAATAGCCTCATAGTAATTCATGTGGAGTTGTAGACATTAAACTGCATAGCTAAATCTCTCATGGATGTTTCTTTACTTTTCCCCATTGATCAATAGGTGTGCTATGCTGGTGCTTATAATATTTATGAGTGGAACAATTTTTTTTGAAGGTGCACTGTAGATGTAAAGATATTCTAGAATCTTATGCAAACTTTAAATCTCCAATCAGAATCAGGAAAAAGGGTAGGAAATGATGAAAAGATATAATGCAGGAAGCAGTAAGAACAAAAATATAGACAACTATAGTTTGAAAAGTATTGACATACAAACTTTCAATCTACAAATTACAAACTGTGATACTCCATGGAATTCTTATCAACTTGATTCATGAAACTACAGGGCACCTTTTCTTACAAAAAGAGATTTGGAAAAATGTGGCAGAATCCTCTTCTTACATCGGTATCCTTTTACTTGGAAAAAATGCTTATCTCAATGTTCTTTTCCAAATAAAGGGGACATTGTTTAGGAGAGTAGACCTCCCTCCCCACCAAGATTAATAGTTTTTCTTAGCATGTCTCAATTTTTCTGATTTTCAGATATTCTTTAATCTTATCATTTTTCAAGACTATTTTTCTCATTTTTCATTGATATCATTGTATATAAATTTGGGATGTAAAAATTTTAATTAGTTTTTCATGTTATTAATTTTTATTTTTTATAATGTTCTTATTTTTTATCAATTATGGTTTTTTAGTAACTATAAGAGTTCGGGTATCATATCTATAAATATATACAGTCCAAAAAGACGGTTTGACAAAAATAATCCTAGCCACAAGTTCTTATCTGATCTACAAGAAACAAGAAAAACTCATTCATATAGTTACTGCATATTTAATTAGTATTTTGATGAGAGCCAAGGAGATTAACCATGATAGATATCCATAGTTAGCATAACACAATAAGACTTAATCATGCCATTAAAGGATTTATAGCCCTCATCCACAAAATATACATGACTGCATGCAAATAAAACACAAACTAAGCTTAAATAGTCCAGGTGTGTTTGAGAGGGCTTCATTAGTCCAAACTCTATTCCAAAGCTCCCATTTTGGCATAGGTAGTGAAGATCTTGGCAAAGGTTGTGAAATCTTTATACCTACCAACGGTATTTTCTCAAATAGAAATATACACATGGATGTGTATATTTTCTGAGACCACATTGTGTGAGAAATTCTGTAAATATTTTTCTTGTCCATGTTTTGCATACAAGTATACCAATGCAATTACAACTCAAATATGTATTTATAGTCAACAAAATATATATTTGTTTTTTTATATCCCACAATCATTGAATACCATGACCATATTTCATTCATGCATTCTATCGTACAGTTTGCATGTCTTAGATATGCTTCAATCTTGTAAGCATGTCTACTAGGGAAATCGCAACTACAAAGTCTAACAAAATTGCTTATGATCTTAGGGACATCCATGCCCTGTTCCAAAGATCCCATTTTGGCATGGGCAGGTAGGATATTGGAAATTTTTTTGGAATTTAGCTTCACATACATACACACACATGCTATATACATGTATATATCTCAAGCATTGGGAATATCCTCATACAACATTCATGGAATTAGTTTAACAAAATATTTTTCCTTGACCAAGAAACCCGAATTCCAAGTTGTCATCGAGAGGCAGGGAATGTATTCTCCGCCCCTGTATAAAGAGCCTCCGTAGCATACGGAATGCTGAGAATTTTTTTATGAAAGTTTCAAATTTTCATATAAACAATTTAAGATTTATAGAATCAAAAAATAAATTGTCAACAACCAAACTTTATAGATTCCAGAAATAAAATCTCACTAGGGATTTTGATATCAGCTGCAACTTTATTAGAATTCCTTAATACTTTTGGTAAACCCTGTCTCTTGAATGAATCAATCTAAAATACACTTAGGGAATATGATAGGTACCTTCCTTGGTGTTGTTATAGGGACCTATTACAACATTGCTTTGGAATAGTCACTCCAATTTATATTAATGACTGCAATGCCCTTTTCAAGATTCAAAAAGAAGAACAACTTAGAGAAATTGTCAGCTCTTTCAAAGAGAAAATGGTGGAATAAAAAATTAGGGTTTTCCAAAGGGTTTTCCATAGGGGAAGAAAGACATACTGTTGGAGGAATGCTTGCTGAAAAGTAATGCAATACAGAGCATTCTTACTCAGATCAAGACTTGAATTTAGATCTTTTAAACCCTTCTATAAGTTCGCTCCCATATTTCTACACTATCTAGTCTTAGTATCCTATGCGATCATAAGACATTTGATGAACACGTACGAGGAACATTTCTATTATGAACTCAGTTGATTTCACTTCTTCAGCAATATAGGCATGGCTAAATAGATGAACAATATTTAACAAATGAGATATGATAAAAAATTTCACATCATTGCTCTGCCCTTTTTCCGCTAAAATGCATGTCTTTTTTAGCATGTCTCCGCTAAAATGCATGTCTTTTGTCTTGAATTTTAATCTAAGACAATCAAAATAATTATAATTTTTAATTTAAAATTATTTAAACAGTACTGTAAATATTTAAGAAATTTTTTATTTCATTTTAATATAATGTCTTAAAATACCCTCCTATCTAGTAGTGGTATTCACAATTGTTATTCTTTTATAAACTTTTATATGGTCTATTTATGCAACAAAACTATCAATTGTATATTAAATCAGGAGAGAGGAATTTTCAAAATTAATTAGTCTGACATGTATAAGTCGATGTTATTATAAAATATTTGGAAGTAGAAATATTATTATGTCTTCCTATCAGTTAAATAATACCAACACTTCCACCAATAGAAGGTGCAAGGGTTACGCCAATATAAATTATAGATAATTTTATATTATAAATAGTATAATTTTATGTGTATAGTAGATATTATTTTAAATTACAATATTGTATATATAAAGTAGAATTTTTTGTTTATACAATTTAAAAATAGTCTTGAGCTTCGATTGATGATTACTTTTAAAGCTATCATTTCTGTCTGTATATTTTCCTTCATTCTAGTTATCGTCTAATTATAATAGAGATGCATTGGTCATTTTAATTCTAATTTAGATTCTAATGGCTTATGGGTAAAAGTATAAACTTGTGTCACACATTTATAAAGGAAAAGGTCCACAACATGCAAACTGTTCAACTTTAACAATAAAAAAGTGGCATTTGTGTTAAGAATTTGAGGATGATGTAAATTGATGAAATGTGTAAAATTGGATGAAGTTTATGCCTATAATTTTTAAAAAAAAATTGAACAAGAATTGCATATTTTTTAAATTTTTGAAGTCCATTTTTTTATTGTAGAAAACTGCTAAAAATTTGGGGTATAGATCCCACCCAACAAGTATATGCAAATAATCTATTTTTCCTTTGATTTCAAAATTTGTTATAGATAAAATAAATAGCCAGCTGAAAAGAAGAAAGATTGGTTTTCAATGTATTTTTTCTCCTTTATAACTGCTCAAAGTTGAACTTATCTGAAATCGACAGTTTTCATCTCCCACCAAATTTTCCCTATCAGATCTACACCATTTAGAAAAAGAAATTACATATTCTTGAAGAGGACTCTCACCTCTAGTGTTAAATATAAATTTTAATTATTTTTTATATGATTTACTATTTTTTTTATTAATTTGAAGTAACATCTTCTCGAATGTTAAAATACCTACTTGTTGTATTTTGAAATTATAATATAATAGATCTAATCAAAATACTATAAAATTTATAAGACAATAATCTTGACTCTGAGCTCTACAAAAGGGTATTATTATTATTTTTTAAATATCATTAAAAAGAGTAGGGGTTATGAAACATCGCTTTTTTGAAATAATTTGATTTCTTTTGTACTTGGACCCTAATTGGTATAAAACATGCATTTAATAGACATTTCCAATTGGAAAAGTTTAACCACTTATCTAACTTTGCTAGAATGAATCTAGCTAGATCATATGTTTGACAAAAAATAATTTTTAGTTAGAAATACTCAAATTTAACTATGCTGATAAGTGGTCCTAAAATGTGACACAACTTTGTGCTTTTACCCTTATATATTTGACACTGGCATAAAATCAATACAAAAATATAGAAATTTTGTAAAATAAGATAATAAAAAATATATTTAGGACATGCTAATGTGAAATGATAATGGTTTTGATCCTTAAATTATGTGGTGTAAATGTGGTATTGTTATACACTGAATTTGCGCCTCTGATCTCAAGCTCTCTTGGTCTTGATAATCCAGTATAACATGGGAATCATCTCAAGGTTGTGGGACCTTATGCTACCCGAGATGAAACCTCCAGGTTCTAGGCTGGTTCCTCTTGGATAATCACCTTAATTTGCTTCTTAACAGGAAAGTAAATCTTTTGAGGGAAAGGGATAGAAGGATTGTTTTAAAGGGAAATGACTGAAAGCAAACTACCTACTAGGTGATGCACCGAAATTAGGGTTTGGATCTCAGCATAGAGGAATGAAACTAATGGAGGAACCAGGTCAAATAAGTTACAACTCACTAGATAGGC
>MU223197.1:483900-520513 GCA_018584345.1 Thuja plicata
CCTAGAATCTGGAGGTCTCATCTCAGTTAGCATAGGTCCCACAACCTGGAGATGATTCCCTTGTTATACTGGATTATCAAGACCAAGAGAGCTTGAGATCAGAGGCGCAAATTCAGTGTATAACAGTCTATGCTCATATCAAATTGTTTTTTTGTATGGCCCGTAACCTTTACTCGTATGAATTTGTTTTTCAGTGATCCTGTCTATACTTTTTTGTATGGGGGAAAGTGATCTTTTTTTGATATTGTACTACCAAATTCCATCTTTTTTAATCATAGATTTAGATTCATTAGCATATCTATCATCTTATCTATGATTCTTTTCACCTTCATTCAGTGGTGAAAAAATGGAAGAAAAACTTGATGGCACTGATGCTGCTAAAACCAGTGCAGAACAAGAGCAAAAGCCTGATGAGGGACCTGGAAAGTGGACTAGAGCTAGCTCCAAGAAGAAGAAAGAGAATGAAATCCCAACTGATCTACAAAAGATAAAGGAATCTACGGCTAAGATGGAGATCCTCGAGTCCAAAGTGGCTAGCCTACTCGGGAACATCTCCTGATTGTTTCCCCTGGCTTTGTTGGCTGTCCTTGTGTTTTATTTTCCTTTTTTGTTGTTTAGCTCTTTTTTTTATTTGGCCCTGGTGTTGGCCTGTTTCATCTTTTGGTATAGTTGTTTCAAGAATGGGAAAAATTTTTGATCGTTAGCTCTATAATTGGGTTTCAGGCACCCTGTAAAACCTGTTTTGCTTAATAAAAACATTGACACTAAATGAAAAATATTGACAATTTGACAACCAAAAAATGTAAGTTTTATAAACAATACCTTATTACAATAGAAAATATATAAAACAAGAGAAAATATGTAAACAACCAAAGATGACCAAGAAGTCAAGTAATGGTAGGTATGGTAATGTGCTAAGATTTTTATAAGTTGGAGTGAAAGCTTCACCTTTTTCATTTATGTATCTAAGCATTTTGGAGTGATAGTGTAATACAGATTGTTAGTTATTACTTAAATCATTAGTCTAAAACGTTCTATGGAAAAAATAAGCTTTATTTAAACCAATATTTTGTAATTTGAAGATCATATGTTTGATTTTAATTTCAAATTTTCATTATTTTATGCATTCATGGAAATCTTATGTTTTTGATACAACGTGATTTGAAAATGATCATATTTTTACACATAACCAATATATATCTTTTATTGTATGATTCGTATTTTATATTCTTTTAAATATTATTTAGTTTAATATCATGCCATATGTTATGTTCTTTTAAATATTATTTATTTTAATAATACCATAATTGTATAATAATGATACTTTGGTAATAAAATATGTGTATCTTGTAAAAAAGGTTTATATATCATTAAATGACATGCCTTGTAGCATTTTGAAACATTGACACTAAATCAAAAACATTGACACTTTGAAAACAAAACAATGCGAGTTTATAAAGAATGTCTTATTACAATATAAAATGTATAAAGCAAACAAAAAGATGTAAACAATGAAAGATGACCAAGAAGCCAAGTAGTGCTAGGTATGATAATGTGTAAAGAATTTTATAAATTGGAGTGAAAGCTTCACTTTTTATTCATTTATGGATCTAATTTTTTTGAAATCATATTTAATTCATTACAATAAAGAAGTTACCTGAAAAACTAGAACAATTCTATGGTAGATATGTTTAAAAATAGTTTTTCCTTGTTAAAGGATTGAATACAACATTTAGTATTTTTACATAAAACATGTACTAATACATATAAATGTTTTTCAAATAATATCTAATTTCACAAAAACAAAAAAACTGTTTGACAATATGAAATTTTGAAAATTTAAATAAGTAGATTAAAATATTTTTAAATTTTATTCTAAATGATATGTAAAAGAGGCTCGCAAACAAACCCAAAAAAAACCAGCTTCACAGGGAAGGCATTTTGCAACTCAAGGGGCAGAGCCAAACATAACCAACCCATTGTTCAGGAAAACATTGATGGTCAAACCTTTTATTCAAATAAAATCAATGATAATGAAGAAGCAAATGGTGAACTACCAAACTAAGTTTCAAGGAGGTAGCCGTTATACTTACCACTCCCATCTCCGTCAATGGCATTAAAAGTGTCAATTTCTAAAACCAGTCCTCCATTTTGGCACTGGTCCACGATTTGCACGATCACATTTTGACGCCTAAAACCATTTGTGACCTGTATCAATTGAAACGATTAGGTATAAACATTTATTCCTACCATGTCCTTTTCACACATAGCCCCATTGCTAATGGGCACCCCCTTCTTTTTTTGTTGGCCTTTTCTTTTTCGCTTTCATTCTTGGTAGTTTTTGGCTCAATCCCCTAAGGTTCCTCGTGCTTTCATGTGAGAATTGGTAAAATTTGGCCAAGTCTAGAAAACTGTTGTCCACCTGGCTCCCAGAATGGAAACTAAGTGTGTGTCTGTGAATTAGGTCAAGTGTGAATGAGAATTGATCTTTCAAAAAAGACTGTCAGTGAAATTTTGAACGTCTTGACATACTTGCTAATTTTGGAAATTTCTATTTTTAGTAAGTTTCACTGCATACCGGAATGACCCTATTTTGAATTTGGAAGTACTTACTATTTTTAGCAATGTCTATTTTTAGTAAGTCTATTTTTAGTAAATTTCTTTGCCTCCCCGATTGGCCTTATTTTTACTTTGGAACAACTTAATATTTTTAGAAAGTCTAGTTTTGGCAGGTCTATTTGGGAACAAGTGAGCTATGACTGATAAAGAGACAAAAGGGTATCCAATTCTATATCCAAAAGAATAAAATAGCGAGGCCGTCAATCAAAAAATTGTTAAGTCTGGAAACACCCTTCAAATATCCAAAAGTTGAAAGGCATGAAAAACATCACAAATTCCAAAATTTCAGAAAAAATAGAAAATTCCAAAATTTTAGAAAAAATGAAAAATTCTGAAATCTTGAAAAATTCTGAGATGTCAAAATGAACAAAAATCCTTGACTTTAATAAAAATCCTCGACTTGAAGAAAAATCCACAATTTCAAGAAAAATCCTCCACTTGAAGAAAAATCCTCAACTTGAAGAAAAATCCACGACTTGAGGAAAAATCCACGACTTGAAGAAAAATCCTTGACATGAAGAAAAATCCTTGACTTCAAGAAAAATTTACAACTTGAAGAAAAATCCACAACTTCAAGAAAAATCCACGACTTTAGGAAATATCCACGATTTGAAGAAAAACCCACGACTTGAAGAAAAATCTACAACTTGAAGAAAAATCCACGACTTGAAAAAGAATCTACGACTTGAAGAAAAATTCTTGACTTGAAGAAAAATCCTTGACTTCAAGAAAAATTTACGAATTCAAGAAAAATCTTCGACTTGAAGAAAAATCCTCGACTTGAAGAAAAATCCACGACTTGAGGAAAAATCCACTTGAAGGAAAATCCTTGACTTGAAGAAAAATCCTTGACTTGACTTGAATAAATATCCATGACTTCAAGAAAAATCCTTGACTTGAAGAAAAATCCATGACTTGAGGAAAAATCCATGACTTGAAGATAAATCCTTGACTTGAAGAAGAATCCTTGAGCTCAAGAAAAATTCATAACTTGAAGAAAAATCCTCGACTTGAAGAAAAATTCTCGACTTGAAGAAAAATCTACGATTCGAGGAAAAATCCGCGACTTGAAGAAAAATCAATGACTTGAAGAAAAACCCATGACTTGAAGAAAAATCCACGACTTGAAGAAAAATCCACGACTTAAGGAAAAATCCACGACTTGAAGAAAAATCCACGAATTCAAGAAAAATCCATGACTTTTGGAAAAATCCATGACTTGAAAAAAAATCCACGACTTCAACAAAAATCCACGACTTGAGGAAAAATCCAAGACTTGAAGAAAAATTCACGACCTCTCCAAAATCCTCCCTCCAGGAATGGTGGAGCGCGACTCAACTCGGTCAAAGGAGAATTTGCAAACAAAAGAAAATCCTCCAACATGTGAAAATTTTGGAAAGTTGTAAAATTCCAAAAGTGTTAAAATCAAAAAGGTAAAATCTTGGAAATTTTATCAAAAAAGTTAAAAATCCAAAATTTTGAAAATTTTTGGAAAATGGAAAAACTTGAAAAAATGGTTGAGTATTGTAAACTTCCTCCTCCATAGAAGGAAAAATGGCTAAGTGTAGGAAAAATTATCCTTCGCGGAAGAAAAAATTAAAAATCTTGAAAAATTCCAAAAATCTTCAAAAATGAGAATCTTTGGAAAATAAAGAAAAAAGAGGGAAAAAGTGAATTTAAAGCTTGAGAAGAGGAAAGCGTGAAATTTTTGAAGTAAAAGTGATAGAGAGAGAAAGGATCTTTCGAGGAGAGAAAAAATGAGGAGAGAAAGTTTCTTTCTTAAGGGACAATTTTTATATTCAGGGTTTTATGAGTTTGAATTTTATTCTCAGTGTGGAATGAGATGTAAAGTGTCTTCTATCTTATTTCCTTGCAAGATTCTTATGTCTTTTATTTAATTTTGTAGGAGGAAGAATTCTAGTATCAGATGTTTGAGGAGGATACTCTTATCAGAGGATTCTGGTTCCGATGTTAAAGATGTAAGTGATCTAGTTCAAGACATTCATGGTTCCAAGCTTCAAAAGATCAAAGTTCAACTTGGAAATCCAAGACTATGGCTAAGATAGTTATGCGCGAAGAAATATTATAATCAAAGATGAGGGAATCCAAATGCACTTTCAAGAAGAAGAATTCCCAAGCAAGCATAGAAGGAAAAAACTGATCAAAGAAGAGATCTTTTCAAATGAAGTAATCAAAGTTGGATCTAGGTTACAAAATGATCCATTGTTGACATGATGCCCAATCATCTGTACCAGCTAGTCAAATATCTTCAAGTCAAAGTTTGTCTATAAAAGTAAGGGAATTAAGGTCAATCCATTCAAGGGAAAATAATGGATTTAATGCATAGTAGGCACACTTAGTGGTCATTTATTGCACCCCACTTTCTTTCTGAGCATGTATGCATGATGGGTACTTATTGCCCACTATGGTAATGTATTCCTTTTGCATTAAGGTAGATTCCTTCTTCTTTTTTCTAACCCTAATTAGGGCTAAGGTGGCATGATCTGGGCCATTAGTTATTGTTTGATCCAGGCCACTCATTGTATTCAAGGACCTATATAAAGGCCTCACTTCTTATTTGTAAGGAGATAATTTTGAGATTGTTGCTAAAGAGCTATTGAGACAATAAAGTTTTCATTGTGGGTTTCATGGTAAATACTTGATGTGTTTTAGTGCTTTCTTGGTTTCATAATTCTCTCATTTAGTTTAGATTAGTTGGATAATGTTAGATGAAGTGTTGTGATTGTAATAATAAATATGGTGTTTTGATGAGTTTCTTTGGTTCGTACTTTTGACGTTTTACTTATTGTAAATCATTGTGCAAAGTTAGCATGAACCTCATTCATGCATATGCTTAACTTTTGTCATTCAAGTACATTGTTCTTTGTGATGGTGTCCGTGGTAGTATGAAAATCCTCTGCATAAACCTTGAAGATTGTACCGGTTCTCATGTAGCTGTAGTATAACTTAGCAAAGAGAAACCTGGTTTTTGGGAATTTGTCCACTAGATATTGACCATTGCTATCATTTTCCTTAGGAGTAGAATAAAATTTCTGAACCATACTTCCTTTTTCTTTCTACATATTCTAAAAGTTCCAAAAAGGTGATTCATTGCAAATCTTTCTAAGACTAAAAACGTAAGGCCCCTTGTGATATTCAAAAAATCACATTTACCACCTAGCTTATCCATGGTCAAGACCTGACATGAAAGGAACCTTGGAGTGACGTATAGAATCTTCTCGCAATCTTAGTATATATGGAACTTTGATCAAGAGAGGATAAGATACCTCGGTGTTTTGTTCTACTGTTTGGTGGGTCATAAAACATACATCAAGAGAAACTTGGGGTAGAAGGAGGGCTGAATTAAAATTTATTTTTGGAGAAATTTAGAAAACCAGATCATTGGTGTTGTGCAAACCCTCCATTGTCGCGCCATCAACAGAAACTGGCGCTAGAAGGAGGGTTGAACATCAAATGATTCATTTCAAAATCAGAACCATCAAGTGAATAAATTCCATTGGATGGAAATTGCATGAGATTTAAAACATCAAATCAGAGATATGTTAGATCTCTCAAAAGTGAAAAAAAAAAAAAAAAGTGAAAAAAAAAAATGAAAAAGTGAAAATCCAAATAAAAAAATTTTGATGGAGGAGAAGTCATTTCATATATCTTGCCATCAAGACAGTCTCCTAGTGGATATACTTCAAATTCAAGAGGATTTAAATGCACACTTGTATCCCAGGAATTTGTCTCAGTTTGTCATACCAAGGAGGTTTCGAATTCATGAGACTACCAAGAATGAGGAGATGAATTGCTTGACCTTCTTGTTGAGGATAGAGCTCGTGTTGCAAAGGAAGATTTTCTTTTGGGATGTTCTGAAGCCATAATTGTGCATAAGGCTCGATGATGATTACAATGGAAATGATTCTTTCTCAAGGTTCAAGTTGAGAATTCAAAATCAGAATGAGATTGGTAATATATGACTCGAAGGTGTGTTGCTTCCCCATTGGTGTCAGATTCACAATGCATCTCACTCAGAATTCACTTGTCAAATTTGTGGAGAAGCCATCAATCAAGTTAGATATCATCTTAGATTATTATAATTAGCATGGAAATGTATCTGAACTGAGCATCTCAATCCTACAAAAAAATATCAAAGCATTACAATGTCATCAGATTATGGAGGAAGAAAATTAGAAGAAGATGGTACAATTGAATCAAGCATTCCAGCTGACGAAGGCTATTCCTAGATCATACTTGAAGAAGAATTTGATGGAGTCAAGATCAAAGAAGCCATAGAAGACCTTTAGGAAATGACAAGTCATATTCAACACATGGAAACATTAGAACATCAGGATCAAATGGTTATTCCAAGTGAAGAAAGACAACCCCATGACAAAGAAAATCATTCTAGTAACTTTCACGAAGGAGAAATTTTTGATCAACGTTTGATCTTGCAAAAAAAGGATTTTCCAAAAGGAGAAATCCTTGACAAGGTATTCCATTCACACATTGCTAAGATGCAGGAACTGTTGAGTTCTAATATTAGATTATGAACTAGCCACCATGATGTGAGAAAAATTGGACAACCAATTCGAATTGGTGCTAGGTCCAATAATCAAGATCCAAGGAGATATTTTAGAAGAGATTGCACAAGAATAAATACTAGGCAATGAGAAGATTTCTATAATAAAATAAGAATATGAAGAGCCATTTGGGTTGGTGGTACACCCATCACTGAAGAAACAAGAAATAGTGGATGAAATGTTCCATATTTCCAAATTTCTAGTTGATTCAGATCACAAAAATCCTTCTTTGGAGTGTGAAGATGCTCAACATATCTCAAGCGCGAGCGGGATGGTTCATCTCCAGCTTCGTCCTCCAGATGCAATATATGACAACACACATGAATTCTTACCCAAGAACAAAGATGACAAGGTTGTCTCATTCCTTACTCTTAATTTTGAATGTTATGAATTTGATTATAGAAATTTAGGAAGAACAACTTGTTTATGGATTAATCATGGTCCCAAGGATTACTCCAGTTGCTAATATTTCCTGAGGATTTGATTGAGTTCTATATTTGTGTTGTGAAGGATTAATTTATAGAGTTTAAGGATGAATTTGCAAGAATTTGAACTATGACCAATACCATGTTGCTCCTACACATCTTGAGGAGTCATGTTAGGAGTTGTGTATATTTTAGTTTTTTGAGTTTTGTCTACTCAAATTTTTTTTTTTGTTAGAGTAGGTTTCCTTTGATTTTTGGTTTTCTTCAGAGGGTTCCCACTTTATGAGAAAGGCGGTGCATTTCAAGAACACTCTAGCACCTATACTTAGTTATGTTTAGTCCATTTCTTGGATAACTATTTGTGAAGTTCTTTAGAATCCAAGGTTTTTCTTTTCAACTTTATCATTTCATTAGGAAGTGTCCTCGACTTGGAATTTTAATCATTTATTGTGTCATAACATCAATTTTCCATGATTACTATATCATTTCACACCTAATAAATTGCTCTGAGTCATTTAATATTCTTTGGGAGAATTTATAGCTTGTGAAATTATTAAAATCTTGCTTCAGCGCCACTATAATTCCCTAACCCATAGTGAGCTTCACTGCTCACGAGACAAGAAAAAGGAAAGAAATGCAATATCGAAAGAAATAAAGATGAAAGAAAATAAAATTAATATTGAATGATTAGCTTTGGGAATACGCAGACATCTCTACATGTGTTTGAAAGAATAATTTGCCAGAAGTAGAGCGATCTCCGTAGGATTACAGCGAAAACCTTGTCGGGGCTATGGACGCCTGACTAGCAATGAGGCAATGTCCAGGATTCTTTTGGATTCAAGAGGAATGTATAACTTGTCATGACTAATCTTAGGGATTCTAAGTGTTATTTTTTAGCGATAATAATGCATTTTCACACACCTATGTAATCAAGGACGAAGAGGTTGTGATCGAGTACTTGATTTTTTCTCCCTTTTTTAGTCTTCTTCCTAGTCTTTTGATACATTAGAATAATATTTCTAAAGATTTTGGGTATGGAGAGAACTTTATCCTTGAAATGTTCAAGAAGATTTATTCAAATTGGTGCTAGATGTTGTGACCTTTTCACACATCGCCCAATTACAAATGGGGACCCCTCTTTTTTTTGTTGGCCTTTTCTTTTTGGCTTTCTTTCTTGGTAGTTTTTGGCTCAATCCCCTAAGGTTCCTTGTGCTTTGATGTGAGAATTGGTAAAATTTGGCCAAGTCTAGAAAAGTATTGTCCACCTGGATCCTAGAATGGAAACTATGTATTTATCTGTGAATTAGGTCAAGTGTGAATGAGAATTGATCTTTCAAAAAAGAATGTCAGTAAAATTTTGAACGTCTTGATATACTTGCTATTTTTAGAAATTTCTATTTTTAGTAAGTTTCACTGCATCTTGGAATGACCTTATTTTGAGTTTGGAAGTACTTAATATATTTAGCTGTGTCTATTTTTAGTAAATTTATTTGCCTCCCCAATTGGCCTTATTTTGACTTTGGAACAACTTACTATTTTTAGAAAGTCTATTTTTGGCAGGTCTATTTTGGGAACAAGTGAGCTATGACTGATAAATAGACAAAAGGGTATCTAATTCTATATCCAGAAGAATAAACAAGAAAGGTTGTCAATCAAAAAATGGTTAAGTATGGAAACACCCTTGAAATATCCAAAAGTGGAAAGGCGTGAAAACATCACAAATTTCAAAATTTCAGAAATAATGGAAAATTCTGAAATCTTGGAAAATTCTAAAATTTCAGAAAAAATCTAAAATTTTGAAATCTTGGAAAATTCCAAAATTTCAAAATGAAGAAAAATCCTTGACTTGAAGAAAAATCCCCGACTTGAAGAAAAATCCACGAATTCAAGAAAAATCCTCGACTTGAAGAAAAATCCTCAACTTAAAGAAAAATCCATGACTTGAAGAAAAATCCTTTGACTTCAAGAAAAATCCTTAACTTCAAGAAAAATCCACAACTTGAAGAAAAAAACACGACTTCAAGAAAAATCCACGACTTGAAGAAAAATCCACGACTTGAAGAAAAATCAACGACTTGAGGAAAAATCCACGAGTTGAAGAAAAATCCACGACTTGAAGAAAAATCCACGACTTGAAGAAAAATCCTTGACTTGAAGAAAAATCCACGACTTCAAGAAAAAAATCTTCGACTTGAAGAAAAATCCTTGACTTGAAGAAAAATTCACAATTTGAGGAAAAATCCACGACTTGAAGGAAAATCTTTGACTTGAAGAAAAATCTTTGACTTCAAGAAAAATCCACGACTTGAAGAAAAATCCATGACTTGAAGAAAAATCCTTGAGTTGAAGGAAAATTCTTAACCTGAAGAAATATCCATGACTTTAAGAAAAATTCTCAACTTGAATAAAATCCCTCGACTTGAAGAAAAACCCATGACTTGAGGAAAAATCCTTGACTTGAAGGAAAATCCTTGACTTCAAGAAAAATCCACGACTTCAAGAAAAATCCTTGACTTGAAGAAAAATCCCCGACTTGAAGAAAAATCCATGACTTCAAGAAAAAATTCACGACTATAAGAAAAATCCACAACTTGAAGAAAAATCCACGACTTCAAGAAAAATCCACGACTTGAGGAAAAATCCACGACTTCAAGAAAAATCCAAGACTTGAGGAGAAATTCACGACTTGAAGAAAAATCCATGACCTCTCCAAAATCCTCCCTCCAAGAATGGTAGAGCGTGAGTCAACTCGGTCAAAGGAGAATTTGCAAACAAAATAAAATCCTCCAAAATGTGAAAATTTTGGAAAGTTGTAAAATTTCAAAAACGTTAAAATCAAAAAGGTGAAATCTTGGAAATTTTATTGAAAAAGTTAAAAATCCAAAATTTTGGAAAATTCCAAAAAATGGCAAAACTTGAAAAAATGGTTGAGTAATGAAAAATTTCTCCTTCGTGCAAGGAAAAATGGCTAAGTGTTGGAAAATTTCTCCTCCATAGAAGGAAAAATGGCTAAGTGTTGGAAAAATTCTCCTTCGTAGAAGAAAAAATCATAAATCTTGAAAAAATGGGAATCTTTGGAAAATAAAGAAAAAAGAGGTACAAAGTGAATTTAAAGCATGAGAATAGGAAAGCGTGCAAGTTTTGAAGTAAAAGTGATAGAGAGAGAAAGGATCTTTTGAGGAGAGAAAGTTTCTTTCTGAAGGGAGAAAATTTTGATATTCAGGGTTTTATGAGTTTGAATTTTATTCCCAGTGTGGAATGAGATGTAAAGTGTATTCAATCTTATTTCCTTGCATGATTCTTATGTTTATTATTTCATTTTGCAGGAGGAAGAATTCTAGTTTTGATGTTCGAGGAGGACACACTTGTCGGAGGGTTTAGGTTCCGATGTTAAAGATGTAAGTGACCCAGTTCAAGACATTCATGGTTCCAAGATTCAAAAGATCAAAGTTCAACTTGGAAATCCAAGACTATGGCCAAGATAGTTATGTGCGAAGAAATTCTGTAATCACAGATGAGGGAATCCAAATGCACTTTCAAGAAGAAGAATTCCCAAGCAAGCATAGAAGGAAAAAAATGATCAAAAAAGAGATCATTTCAAAAGAAGTAATCAAAGTTAGATTTGGGTTACAAAATAATCCATTGCTGACATGACGCCCAATCATCTGCACCAACTAGTCAAAGATCTTCAAGTCAAATTCATTGTATTTAAGGAAGGGAATTAAGGTGAATCCATTCAAGGAAAAATAATGCATTTAAAGCATAGTCGGCATGCTTAGTGGTCATTTATTGCACCCCACCTTCTTTTTGAGCATGCATAATGGGTACTTATTTCCCACTATGGTAATGGATTCCTTTTTCATTAAGGTAGACTCCTTATTATTTTCCCTAACCCT
The DNA here is from genome assembly GCA_018584345.1 of Thuja plicata. Lineage (NCBI taxonomy): Eukaryota > Viridiplantae > Streptophyta > Pinopsida > Cupressales > Cupressaceae > Thuja > Thuja plicata. The sequence goes on from MU223197.1 coordinate 495,427, forward strand.
AATTAGGGCTGAGGTGGAACGATCTGGGCCATCAATTATTGTTTGATCTGGGCCACTCATTGTATTGGAGAACCTATATAAAGGCCTCACTTCTCATTTGTAAGGAGCGAATTTTGAGATTGTTGCTAAAGAGCTACTGAGACAATAAAGTTTTCATTGTTGGTTTCATGGGGAATACTTGATGTGTTTTAGTGTGTGCTTGGTTTCATAACTCCCTCATTTAGTTTAGATTAGTTGGATAATTTTAGATGAAGTGTTGTGATTGCAATGATAAATATGATGGTGTTTTGATGAGTTCCTTTGGTTCATACTTTTAACATTTTACTGATTGTAAATCATTGTGCAAAGTTAGCCTGAACCTCATTCATGCATATGCTTAACTTCTATCATTCACATACATTGTTCTTCATGATGGTATCTGTGGTGGTATGAAAATCCTCTGCATAAACCTTGAAGATTGCACCAATTCTCATGTAGTTGTAGTATAACTTGGCAAAGTGAAACCTGGTTATTGGAAATTTTTCCACTGAATATTGACCATTGCTATCATTTCCCTTAGGAGTAGATTAAAATTTCTTAACCCTACTTCCTTTTGCTTTCCACATATTCTGAAAGTTCCAAAAAGGTGTTTCATTGCACCTATTTCTAAGACTGAAAACGTAAGGCCCCTTGTCATATTCAGCAAATCATATTTACCACCGAGCTTATCCATGGTCAAGACCTAACATGAAAGGAATCTTGGAGTGACCTATATGATCTTCTCGCAATCTTGGCATATATAGAACTTTGATCAAGAGAGGATAAGATACCTTGGTGTATTGTTCTACTGTTTGGTGGGTCATAAAACACACATCGAAAATTCCCAATATTTTTTAATGGTGGCCGTGTAGCCCTTGGCTTATTTATTTGGAGTCAAGTGCAGGCCGAAATGGATTGTGGAATTGGAACGAGGATAAATCTAAAGTTTGATAATCCTGACTCTGTGTGAGGATCTGGAATGGGACCATGGATATATTTGAAGTTTAACATAGCTAAGTTTTTGAGCAGAGATTATTTCAAGGTTTTCAAAAGGATATCTTTCTTTGTTACTTGAATTCAGCAACGTACCGATTTACAATAACAATATTCATGAAAAACAAATGTGGGTTTGGTAACATCTATTTCATGCCTGGTTTTATTTGTGTAGGGTGTGCAACACAAGGAAGTTCGCAATTATTACTCTTATATGCATTTTCATATGGTGTAGTTATGCAACGAGAGCCTCAATTATATTTTAAATCATTAGAGGGAATTTTCTAAATTAATTAGAACCATACAAGGCTTAGTCTATTTTATTGTAAAATATCTAAAAGTAGAAATAATATCATTATACATAGTACATCTGTAAATTAGTAATGAAATGTACACATTGCTTTAAGCACTAATAATCTAGGGTTGGTTAATGATGTATATATTATCTAATTCAATGAATAAATAAATTATTGTAATGAAAGACATTTTACTTTGAAGTTTTGAATGGTTAGCATGAATGAAAGTGTAATTAATTTTAATCAATTTGTAAGATATAAAATTTGTTTAGGACAAAATTATCTCAATATTCATATATGTCAAATGGCCTTTAACATCATATCGGATTTGATCTTATAAACACCTCTTTTTTTATAAAGTTTTACCTACAATTTGTTTTCTTGTGACATATTATTAGTCTTACCAAGTCCTTCCTTCTGACATATATTATTAACAAAATTGATTTGCAAACTTTAAATTTTTTTTTAAGGGGAAAAATTAGAAACTAGAAAAGAAATTTTGGAAACATAATGCATTAGAAAGATAGTCTCAAAAATAATTTTAAAAAATCAAATGAATGAATGAGAAAAAGCAATAATTAACTAGATACTCAAACAAACAAAATTGTTTTGAGAGAGGATTTGAAGGTGGTCATACTAGGGTTAGTTGAGTAATCTTAGGAGATAGGTACACTCAGTTCTTGCATCAATCAACTCTGAGATACAAGAAGAGGAACATGGTCACTAGGATGGTCAATGAAGATGATTTTTTTTAGTTGAATATGAAGAAGAAATAGGTAATGTCACATTTTATTTTTTCAATATTTTAATCTTGATTAGCCTATGGATGACAATTCTATAATTTTCTATAAGATGCTTGAGGATATCCTCCAAATATTAATAATGAATGCAACATACTAATATTGATACCTATCTCTTTAGAAGAATTTTAAAATTGTATTTTTTCATTTCACCATTCTAACACCCTTGTATTTAATTGGCCTTGCATCCTTCTTCTAAAAAATTTTAGATACAGTTGGATATAATCCATTTTTGGTGGCCAAGGATTTCAAGTATGGCTTCCCTCATTAAAAACATGAATAATACATTCATTTCACTAATATCTAAAAATATGATTTCAACAAGTATTCAACAGTATGCACCAATTTAAACAAATGAATCAGAAGGGAGAAAAGGGAAATGGGTTTTGAATCCTAGGGTTTATTGCAGCTTCTGGGGAGCTAAGGAGATGCTCTTGATGATGAAGAGGGTGAAGATGAAGACGAGGATGATGACAATGACGCTCTTGGAGGTTGGGTGGTGCGGGGGTTGGTTTTTTGGTTGTTTGTTCATCTTTATTCCCTATCTTTGAGGCTTTTCATGGGGCTATCGGGAGTCAAAGATTTTTTGCAGGCTTGGATCAGAGTATTCCTATTTTCTGACGAACTTGGTGCAAAAAGTCTTTACTAATCATCGTTGGACTACAATATTTTTGTTGGCATTGCTAGAGGAGATTACATTTTGTTTTGGGATTTCGTTGGCTGTTCTTGGCCATGAGATACACTATTCTATAGAGGTGGAGGGAGATTTTTGGTCCCTATTCTATGGTCTTTGGCATGAATGAAGGGCTATGTGGTTTATTGGTTTTGAGCTCATGGTCTTTTTCCGACCTTATCCTTTGTTTGAACTAGTGGTATGTTGTGCTCTCCTCATTGTGTTTGAAGGCTTTATTGGTGGGGAAGTGTGGAGGAAGGGTGTTGTTTACAGTGGAGCGATTGTGACTGCAGTTTTGGATGTTGAGGATTCCTTCCCTTTGTATTGGTTATTTTGTTAATTTTTTCTATGGGATTCAACATTTAGTATTTCAGAACAACGTTGGTTTTATGGATTTTATTTTGTTGTCTCCTTCCTGGTGTTTTTATTAACAGTATTGGGTTTTCTCTTTAGCCTGTTGTTGCAGGCCCTTGGTCTAGGTTTGAGGTTTTATGCTTCTTGTTGAGGCTCTTCTGGCTCTACTTAGGTGGATTTTTTTCTTGTTCTTTTGTATTGATCATATTTTGTGTTGATGCTTCTAGTGTTTACTTGTTTGTGGTGGGTGTTAAGTCTTTTTGTGGAGCTATTTTTTCTTTTGTTCAGTAGCTACTTGTAATTTTCAAGGGCCTTTCTTGGTTGTGTTGGTTTTTGGTTAAGGTTATTTTGTGTTGATGCCTAAGATATTTATTGGTCTCATGTTATGTGGGCTAATATTGTCTGTGGTTGGCTTTGTCGTTGGAAGGTTCCTATTGAGGTGGTGTTTCCCTGGTCAATTACTTTCTGGGTTTGGCTCACTCTTCTTATTTTCCCCCTCTCTTATGTCTTATAGAGGTGACAACCATTCCTATTAAGGTGGTTAATGGCTTTAGAAAGGTGTTGAATGGTGGTTTTCTATGCAGTTCTCTTTATAGTGATTTCTTGGCTATGAGGTTGAATACCTTTTCCTCTCTAGTCTTGTCATGCTCTTTTGATCCTATTGAGGTGGGCTTCTTCCCTATTGATGTGGAAAGGAGTGTTTGAAGAGAGTTTTGGGCTGATTGGACGGATGCTTTCCTAGCTGGTAACTTATTGGTTAAGGGGTCCAATTCAAAACCCATGAAAGTTTGGGGAGCCTTTCAAAACCCTATTATTTTAGCTAGTTTTATACTATTCAATCTTTTGAAGCTTCTTGTAATAGTTAGGGGAGCCTGTCAAAACCTCTTGATAGTTTAGGGAGTCTTTCAAAACCCCATGATGGTTTTGGGTGCCACACAAAATTCCATTGGTACCTCAGCTTGTTTCTCAAAGTCTAATCTTTTGAGGTTGCTTCTTTAGGTTAGGGAATCCTTTCAAAACCAGTTTCTTTTCCTCTAGGGCAAGGTTATTGTTCCCTAGAAGATTCAACTTGGTTGAGACTTTGTCTTATGGTTGATAACTCTACTCTTCAAACTTATTGTTAAGTTTAGGGAAGCCTACCAAAACCCCTTATGGTGTCTCTCAGGTTATGGGTACCTAGAAAAAACCCATAGTTTGTTGTATTTAAAGTTTAGAATGCCTTTGAAAACCCTACTCTATGACTTGTTAGGCTTAGACCTATAGTTTTTCAACGAATTCTTTATTTGTTATATCTTATGAGATTGATGTTGAGAATTTTGAATATAGTTATTATTAAAAAAAGTTAATCTTAATTTTCATTAATTGATGGATCAACATCAAACATAATTATTTGTCATTCTATGTACAAAAAACTAAAACATATATATGATTACTAAAAATAAATTTTATAATTGGTGACTAATGAACCTGTACATATTTATGCCTCTTAACTATTCAATAATACATATAAATATCTTAATAATGGTTAAATTTAACATAAAGAAATCTAAATGAAAATAGCATTACAATTTATGAGTGGTCAATTTAATTTAAAAATTATTCAGAATGACGCTATTCTTTATTGAAAAGAACTAATTAGCAGATAGACTTCTCTAGGTGGGAAACCACCCACACGAGAAGTGTCTCACGCTCCGGGCGTTATTTTTTTAAAACAAAACGGTGAACGTAACTGTGAACTTTTGGTTGAAGTCTTATATGGCCATTCAATCAAGAATAGAGGAATTTTGGAAGACGATGTAGTTGCAAGTACTCTGGTAAACATGTATGCAAAATCATAGATAGGGCCCGTGAATTGTTTGATAAGATGCCTGAAAGAAAAGTGTTCTTGTGAATTGCAATGATTGCAGGATATGTACAAAATGGATTTATTGAAAAGGCTTTGCAAACATTCAAGCACATGCAATTGGCAGGTTTAAAGCCAAATTCCACTACCTTTGCTAGCATCCTCCTCACCTGTAAAATATGGGAATTCTGGAACAGGTTTATGATATCCATCAAAGCATAAATGATAGAGGAATTTTCTCAGACTGCCCTGGTAGACATCCATGCGAAATGTGGAAGCATAGACAAGCCATGTGAACTGTTTCAAAAGATGACTCAAAGAATGTAGTCTCATCGACTGAAATGATATGCACATAGTCGATTTCTTAAAGAGGCTCTATAAACTTTCGATCAAATGCAATTGACAGCGTACAGCCAAACTGGAAGCTTTGAAACGAGGTATTAACATCCATAAAAACGTAAAAGGGAAAAGAATCTTGTCAGATGTTGTTGCAAGTGCCCTGCTAGATATGTATGCACCGTGGTTTCATGGAATGCCATGAAAAGGGATTTGCTAAATAGGCTTTAGAAAATTTCAAGCAAATGCAATTGGGGTTTGTAAAACCAAATTCGACAACCTTTCACTGCATCCTCAGATATTGTAGTTGGAAATGTCTTTGCCAGTCCGGCCTGTGCCAAAATGGGAGGCAATTTTCCATCAAGTTTTCGGGTGAAATGTATACTACCACTCACGAGCCTTCAAATTTAGCCCTAATTTGCTCCACCATTATGAAGGTAACTAAATACAAATGGTTAATAGGAGAGCATATCGAATATCATATGTAACATCCCTAATGCTAGCAAAGTAGATGTTCATTCCCAAATTTCATACTATGAGACCAGATTCTCATTCCGAAATTTTGAAAGACTGCCTTCGGTGATGGCAAGAGCATTACAACAAAGCTACCTTGGGGAGGATATTGGTAAAGGTTGTGGAATTTGGCTTTACACTTGCCGACTGCATTTTATGTATTTTCTTGAGTTTTTTTAAAGCCTTCTTGAACGAATCCATTATGTGCATATCATGCAATCCACAAGACCACATTAAGAGATATTCTCCCTATTTTATTTGGATTGACCGTAAAGGCTTTCACTTTTCGTATTGACAGGTCTTTCTATTTCAGAAATAATGTCAATTTTGGAAGATATTTATCCTGAAAATGATTTCTGGAATATGGGCTGGACCTATTTTGGTTCACCAAAAAGATGACTGAGAAGATGTATTTTCTACGTTTGCATACCACAATCTCAAATTGGAATTACTAAACTTTATATAGAACTCTGTGAACAAAGAGAAAAGAAAATAATTGACCAGTGTAAAGATTGTTAACTAATAGAAATTATGAGTGACTATTGAAATTCTAATGACTAACATAAAGTACTTATAACTGTTACGGAAGCACATCATCTTCAGACACCATGACATAGAACTCTCAAAGCTAGTCTACTAAAGTAGATCTTTCTTGATATTTAGTCATTTGAAAAATTATGAAGCCAAAAGTGTTGATCAGTTTTCTGGAAATTTTTTAGTAGGCCATATTGATGAGGGTGAAAATTATGCATTTTACTTTCTTTATTATGTTACCTCTTTTACTTTGGAATTTCCAAGTGCTTAAAAGTAGCAGTGTTCTCACAGTGCAGGCAGTGGGTTGTTTTCCATGATGTCTTTACGTGCCATGAGAGAAATTGTTCCCTCTCCCAAAAATTCTCCAAAAGAGGGTCTCGTTACGGCTTGCAATTCTTATCTTCCAATGGTAAAAGTAGCTCAGAAGATTTTGCTGCTGAATGGAATGGAGGATGGAATACACCTTATTCACAAACGCTCTGATGAATTACAAATTGATCTTGAATTGCCTTCTTGTGATGATGTTTTGGTAAGGAATCTTCAGATAATAAATTGCTTTTTTGGAATTTGTTAGGCATTTTATGTTGGGTATGTGAAGCCCAACGGTCACTTAACCATTCACCTTCCAGACTCTTCACTTGATCACTCAATGTATTTGTATAAATAGATGTGTACTTGCTATGGGCAATTGTATTGGTTAAACATTAATAGATATTCCCTGCTTTGAGAGTGGACGTAGGCATATTCACCGAACCACTATAATCTTCTGTGTTATGTGTTTTGTTCTACTTTTCTATCGCTGTCTTAGATATGTTTATTAAGTTTATCTGCTCGATTAAAACTTACATTTTAGAGCAACATTACATATAATATATGATGTTACAATCTTTGAGTTCAAATTGAATGCTTTATGTTTACAAAGTCACAGATTTGACGACATAGTAAATTTGGTTTTATAAAAATTGGAATTGGAATTCGAAATTTCAATTCTACCTATTTGGGTGGAAGATGTATATGCCCATTTTGCGGCAAAATTAGAATTTCAATATTCCAATTCCAATTATTTTGGATGGACACAAACATGAAAGAAACGTAACTGGAAATTAGATAATATCAATTCCAAACATATTCCAGCTACAAAACAAGCTTAGAGTGTTTCTCATTTTATTTTAATCCCATTCCCCAAGCTCTTGACCCTTCATAGGTGAAACAAGCGCAAGATTATTGAAATAGTTTAATGCCACGATACCATCGTTGAATATGCAATAGAACTTTAACAAATACCTCATTGGTATATACCCTCAGTCATGCACATTGCTTACCATGCATATGGTTTTATGAAGTCAACAACATGAATTGGATCTCCAAAAATAATTTCTATTAACTTGAAATGGAACCTTGTCCCTTCTTAGCAACTTCATATCTGACATTGTACACCTAAAAAAAAAAACTCAAGGTTTTCACAATAAAAACTTTTGAAGGAAACTATATAGATGATTTTGTATCAAATTTTTACACTCATGATGTCTTCATACAAAATCTTCTGGATAATTTTATCAAAAATCTTTGTATTCATTGTATACTTTATTATTATGCAAGTTGATGTTTCCATATTCCTTTATTTAGCTTTTCCAATAAAGCATATTATAGAAAATGATCTAAAATAATACAACTCCTTATTATATACCAATAGCCCTTATAAGGAATTGAAAAAATACTATTGATCTTTAGATTAATGAATACAGAAGTGATGGTTTGAATGAACAAAATGATTATAATAACAAAAGAACATGTCATGAAAGGCGATATTTAACACAATGATGAGCTTGTGACTACAAATAATACCTAGACCTAAAGAGGATTTGAAGAATATATACTCATGTAGGAATTGAGGAATTATCACTAATAGAGGGATCACTTTTTTATGACTCAATTAGTGAAGATTCAAAATATCAATTATTTGGCATTTGTTCTTTAATCATATAATTATGTACCAAATTGTAAATATGTTTATTCTATCAAACCTCAATATCTATGGGGTAAAGGCTACTTAAGATGGAAAGGATGGGCCATATTTAAATGGGAAACTATTACATATAACCTTATTTTCATAATTCCAATAAAATAATAGAGTTTTCAATCACAATGCCTGATTCAAGGTTTTGATATCCCTCCTCTTCTAGCTAAGCCAAAAAATATCCCTCTTCACAATGTATGTACCAGGCTCATGCCTAGCTAGATCTTGATCTATAATTGCTCAAACTCACTTTGTAGTCACCTAAACTAATAACCAATCATCCACCTTCCATCCTAATAAACTTTGTATCCTTGCAAACTTAGTCTATGCATTGTCCTATTATATGATCTTCTCTAGTAGGTTCATCTATGTGTGATTTGTATACTCTTAACACTCTTATAAATAAGCCATAAAAAATCCAATCTCACCTATCCATCCTCCTCCTCCTCCTACTATCTAAACCCGCCTATAAAACTATGCAACATAATCTCATGCCCTTGTCTTACTATCCATTACAACCTTCCTAATCATCCACTACTATTTCATCTCTCTCTTCACTACCTTGTATACCTTAAGAGGTGTCGATTGTGATTAATGATGATGAGCCAAGGACCATGTGATATACTCATGGCTCTCAAAAACTCTTTTTTCCAATTATATGAATAAGCTTTTGTTTTATGGTCAGCAGATTTATAGAAATAATTGTTTATGTATTTTACAATTGTATAAAAAATATTATTTTATATATAAAATATGTAAATTAAACTAATATATTTTCTATGCATATATCAAATTATTCTCTAATATATTAACTTATATATAGTTTCTTATGAACTAAATGTGCACCTCTTTTGGTACAAGCCTAGTATTAAATTGCTTATTAAAAATCGCTAGTATTAAATTGCTTATTAAAAAATTATGGGAAAATAATTCCAATATAAGAAAGCCTTCCAAACAAGGTCAAGAGCGAATTGTTTAGCTAATTCCTTTCCATTTCTCCTAAATAACCAAAATGTATGGTATCTAAGAAAAGAGTCCAAGAGAAAAATCCAGTATGGATGAAAGGCTTGTGACAATCACAGACGCTTTTATTTAAAGCAAAGCTATGTAATTAAGATCCGAGGATACATAATTGAGGAACCAGTCACAAGAGTTTGCTCTAGCAGGCCACGAACTTGTAGGTAGTAAGCAGGTAGCCGTTACGCTTTCCTCTCCCATCTCCGTCAATGGCATTAAAAGCGTCAGTTTCTAAAACCAGTCCTCCGTTTTGGCACTGGTCCACAATTCGCGCGGTCACATTTTGACGCGTGAAAGCATTTGTGACCTGTATCAATTGAAACGATTAGGTATAAACATTATGCAAATAAGCTAACAAGATTCTGAATGAATGAATGAATGTAAATGATAGAGTTGAGTATACTTGGATGCAGGTGCCGCAGAGAGAAGGTTCCATGGGCTGGCCAGCTTGGTCACAATACGCAGTCCAGAGGTATTCGCTGCCCCACTCTAGGGTTTGATTAGACTCAAATGTTGCGCAAAACAGGCCATCGATGGAGTAATGGCGAGCAGGAGGATCATAGTTATTCGACCTCGTAAACGTCTCGCCATTAACACAGACGTCACAGAGTACCGAAGCCAGAAAGAAGCATACAGCAATCCACATCACAACCTTGGAAGCCATGACGATATGCTCAACCCAACCAGAATACTACGAACTGATTCTTCTGTTAAGGAAGGCGATATTTTCGTTAGAATGACTCCTCTGATTTATAGCGTTATCATTAGGGTTTATTCCCAATAATTTATCATGGTGGCCGTGCAGCCCTTGGCTTATTCATTTGGAGTCAACTGCGGAGCAAAATGGATTGTGGAATGGGAACGAGGATAAAACTAAAGTTTGATAATCCCGACTTCGAGTAAGGAAAGAAAGATACATTTGAAGTTTAACATAGCTAAAGTTTTAGAGCAGAGATTATTTCGAGGATGTGCGATAGGAATTATTTGTTTGTTCCATTGTTTGTTCATTGAATTCGGCAACGTAGAATGTTTCTAATTTGAAGGATTTATGATAACAATTTTCACCAAAAACAAATGTGTCTTCGGTAACATCTATTTCAAGCCTGTTTTTTGTTTACGTAGGAAGGATACTGTCAGTTACTTCCATAATGACCAAATTGTATAAATAAATATTATTAGACATACATATTCAACCTTCTTAATATATAGAGAGAGAAAAATATAAATAGATTTAAGAGAGGTGTGATAATACTATAATATAGTAGTAATTTGTAGTTAAACTAAAATAAACTCGTGTCTTGCAAAAGAGTTAGATTTAATCATCTTAATAAAACCGGTCACGTTAGTTAAGAAGATTTATGTCATAAATGGGGTACAAGAGCATGACAATATTTCTTTTTTTACATTTTATATGTATGTATTAAAATATAAGTGATAAATTATAATGCTCTCTTAATATCTAATGAGTTGTAACATAAACATAGCTATGGATTCTGAATTTATCATAAAATTGGACAAGTTCCCAAACACATTCATCCTTCCAACTATTAACTAAATATAATAATAATAAATTTTATATTATATATAATATAATATTAATTTAAAATATTTTAATTATTATATTATATAATATATAAATATGTTATAATATAATAGAATATATAATATATTTGTATAATATTATAATATTTTTTTAGACTATCTGATTGTTAAAGTTTTTAATGTGATTGTGGGTGTGACCTTGTGCTTTACAAAAGAAGCTGTGATCAATTGAACTAGACCCTAACTCTGTATTATAATACTACACACATAGTATTATAATTATTATATTATATAATATTTATTATATATAATATTAAATATTATATTTATTTATATTACACAATACAAAAAAATATTATAATATATTTACTTGTCATATATAACTAATTTAGAATACGTAATTTGTTCACTTGATACAAATCAAATTGAAGTATGTTAAGAATGCATAAAATTTTAAATCTAAAGATATGGGTTATTTTTCATCCACATCATTAATAGTTAGGCGTAATGTGCAAAATTGATCTACATCTATTATCTGCTTTAGATGTCGCGAGAAGATTCTAATGTCATAAAATTGTATGCTACTAAAAACTGATCTGATAATATTGTCAACTTTCTACCAATCTTATACTTCTAATTATAGAAGTTTTCCCAAAAACATAAACTATATGAAGGACCTCAAGTATGAAAATGGTGTCTAGCTTCCATGTTATTACCTTTTATTGTAAAACAAATAAGTTTTGAAGGGACCCAGAAATCTTTTTACAATAAGTAGTTCTTGAAGATGAAAGACAAGATAGAAACTCTTGCAATAGATGGCTCCCATATAGAAAGGAGATAGAACACTGACAACACCCAAAAAATAGAAAAACGTAGAAAAAAGCCAACAAGAGGCAAAGGAAACAAGAAATACACCAAGAAACCTTAGGAAAGATTATCTAGGGCCTTTGCACCTTTACCCGCCAATTGAGTCATATTGAGAGTAATTTTCTTTAGATCCTAGATGTCCTTGGGAGTTTTGTCCACCTTTCTTTTCAATTTTAATTTGGTTCTCTTGCTTGGACCAATATTATGTCCTCATGTTCTTTTTCCTTGTCAACAACATCCACATCAACCACAACTGTATCTTGCTGTCCATATTTCCTAATTTATTGACCATGGTGTTGAGACTATCTGCCAAACTCTTAATGACATAGAGACTCAGGATAACAAGAGAAATAAGGTTGTCATTAATGCTCTTAAACTTACCTTCCATTAACAAAAATCTTCCTTCATAATCTTAGTTCATTTTATCCATAGTGTCAACCATATTGTGCAAGCATTCCACCAGAGACTTATTTTCCTCTTCATTCCATAACCCACCACTACCATTGTCTTATTTTTAGATAAGCACCCTAACTTTAAGATTATTATCCATAGTCTCATTAAATACCCATTTGTTTAACCTAAAATTATCCATAGTGGTATTACGAGCTAAAGACAACACATCATCTAGATTTTATTTCTCAAGGTTGAGGTAAGGAAAGTGAACATTGAGGTCCAATAGGAAACAAGTTCTCCATTCCCTATATGTAGAAACATGAGACTCTTCATAAATAATGTGAGTAGAGGGGTCTGAGGTAGACTAATTCTTTCAGATTCATAATCTTCCATCTCGGTATTCCATTCCTCCTCCTTTGAGTAACAGCTCCCCTATTCTTCATTTTCAGATACAAAAGAGGGGAGGTATTAGAAGGGTAGGGAAAGGAGTTCAGATCTTCATAAATTAAAAAAAATAAACACTCATGGAGAACTAGATTCTTCTTAGCATACTTCCTATGATCCTTAATACTCTCCTTAATCAAAGATAGCAAGAAGAAAGGAAACAAGATTATCTCTTTGTGTCTGAAGTGGTTATGGTGCAGGGCACCCAATGCATTTGGCTAACATCTAGGATGTCTATTTTATTATAATAAAGGGATGGATCCTTGAGATTTTTCTCCATCTATTTTGTTCCACTTTGTGTGGTCAAGGGTCTCTAATGTACATCTATAAACCTTGGGAAACCTTAGTCCACTTAGATCTTGAGTTAGTGTTTATTAGCTGTGATTAGGTGTTTTAGGGGTTTGGTTGTTGCTTGTAATGATTTTGGATCACTTTGGTCATATTTTATTATGTCAAGGTGATATGAATCAATTCCAAGTCATTTGGGTTAACAATGAACTGTAAAATGCAAAATGTTGCAAAATTGTCAAAATATTTATTGGTCTCATCTTATGTGGGATGTTGTTGTCCATGGTTGGCTTTGCCTTTGGAAGGTTCCTATTGAGGTGGAACCAACATCTAGTGAGCTAGGGTTTACCTAGTGTATTACTTCTTAGGTTTGGCTCACTCTTCTTTTTTTTCTTCTCCATTTTTTCTTATAGAGGTGACATTCATTCCTATTGAGCTGGTTATTGACTTTAAGGAGGTGTGAATAGTGGTTGTATGTGCACTTCTCTTTATAATAATGGTCTAGGTATAGGGGTAAATACCTTTTCCTCTCTAGTATTTGCATGCTTTTTTGATCCTATCGACGTGGGGTCCTTCCCTATTAAGGCAGAATGAAGTGTCTCAGGAGAGTTTTGGACTGATTGGAGGGATGCTTTCACTCCTAGCATCTTACTGGTTAAGGGATCCAATTCAAATATTTCTCATTGAAGTTTGGGGACTCTTTTAAAACCCTATTATTTTAGCTACTTTTATACTATTCAATCTTTTGAAGCTACTTGTAATGGTTGGGGGAGGCTATCAAAACCCCTTCCAAGTTATTTGGGTTAACAATGAACTGCAAAATGCAAAATATTGTAAAATTGTCAAAATATTTATTGGTCTCATCTTATGTGGGATGATGTTGTCCATGGTTGGCTTTGCCTTTGGAAGGTTCCTATTAAGGTTGAACCAACCTCTATTTGAGCTAGGGTTTACCTATTCTATTACTTCTTAGGTTTGGTTCACTCTTCTTTTTTTGTCTTCTCCCTTTTATCTTATAGAGGAGACATTCATTCCTATTTAGCTAGTTATTGACTTTAAGGAGGTGTGAATAGTGGTTGTATGTGCACATCTCTTTATAATAATGGTCTACTTATCGGGTTAAATACCTTTTCCTCTCTAGTATTTTAATGCTTTGTTGATCCTATTGACGTGGTGTCCTTCCCTATTTAGGTGAAACGGAGTGTCTCATGAGAGTTTTAGATTGATTGGAGGGATGTTTTCACTACTACCATCTTACTAGTTAAGGGATCCAATTAAAAGACATGTAAGTTTGTGGATTCTTTTAAAACCCTATTATTTTAGCTACTTTTATACTATTCAATCTTTTGAAGTTTCTTGTAATGCTTTTGGGAGGCTATCAAAACCCCTTCCAGGTTTGGGGAGACTATCAAACCCCCTTCCAGGTTTGGGGAGCCTTTTTAAAACTCCATGATGGTTTTGGGTGCTATAAAAAAACTCATTGGTACCTCAACATGTTTCACAATGTCTTATCTTTCTAGGTTACTTCTTAAGGTTAGGGAAGCTAGTGAAAACTCCTTGTTTTTCCTCTAGGGCAAGGTTATTGCTCCTTGGAAGATTCATCTTGGTTTGGACTTTATCTCATCGTTGAGTACTCTTCTCTTTAGGTTTAAATTTAAGGCTAGGTGAGCCTTCTAAAACCCATTAAGTTGTCTCTCAGGTGATGGGTTCTTGTTCAAATCCGTAGTTTGTTGTATTTTCAGGTTTAGGAAGTCTTGGAAAACCCTACTCTATGACTAGTTAGGCTTAGGACTATATTTTTCAGCCAGTTCTTTATTTGTTATATCTTATTAGGTTGTTGTTTATGTGTTTATGGTTATTTTTTGTTATGTAATGTAATATCTTAAGAACCTGTTGGGATTTAGTGGGTTCTAGATCCCTCTCAAAACCTAGTTTTTATTGGGTTTTGGGGCCCCATCAAAACCTATTTTACAGTTAATCAAATAATAGTATTGACCAATTAATATTTGTACTAATATTTACTATATTTTCTTTAAATTATTGGTTAATAAACTTTAACCTCACTTGCCAAAAATGCTAGGTCCACACTAAAAAATATTTCTAAAGCGGAGGAAAATTATTGACTCCTTCATTGAGTCCCATGAAAATTTTCACTTGATGGAAAAGAAAGAACAAAAGTATTTCTATAAAAAGTATTATTTCTAATGGCTATAATAGGTTATATTGGAGGTTCATGTTTTTTGTAAATGCTAGGTACAAAGACTGACTACAAAAAATATTTTAAGAATTTGATGCAGGATCATCCAAGGTGTAAGGGCAATCTTTCATACCCAGAAATATTGTCTAGTTTTCAATAAGGGCTATCTATGGAAAGGGCTGCTATTTTTGGAAGGCTTACTATTTTTAGTAAGTTCTTCATTTCAGCATGGATTATTCCAATTTCTTCCCTATAGTTTCATTTTGAATATATAATCCTACCAGTAAAATTTTATGGCAAGATCAAGTCTGGTCTTGAAGATATTGAATTTTTTTATTTTACAAGGGTGGTACAGAAAATTTGAGCTTACTTTTGAAGGCCTTAGAGGATCCAAAGGGGGGTCAAACTTTTATCAGCTTGTAACATTATTTCATAATACTATAGAGACCTTCGTGGGATTTCCAAAATGGGGTTATAATAGCCAATCCACTAAATGGTTCACACATTATGGTTTTTGGTAGTTAGGGCATCAGGACTCAAGTTTCAATACAAAAGAAAGAGGGAGAAAAACACTTTGAGGGGGGAAATTGAACTATTTCATGTCAAAATGGGAAAATTTCACTTCTTCAATCTTCTAAGGTAGTTAACTGTGCTAATTGTATAGGGAAAATGAGGGGTTTCAGGGTTCAGTTCCATAAGTGTAGATTGTGGCTCTATCTCATAGATTATTGTAATAAGAATGCCCATGTGGCAGTAGCATGTTACTTTTCTAAATATTATAATGTCATTTCAATGAAGATAATATATAAAGCAAGTTTTTTTGTTCTTTTCATTATTCTGCTCTTGCAATTTTTTGTTTATTTCTCTATTATATTTTTGTGTTTTTGGTTGGATAAGGGGAGTGACCTTCATCAGAATGGGTTTCAAATCTCAAATTGTCATCACTCATTAATTGTTTTCCCCAAGGTTTATTTAATATTTAAAGGGCTCTCAAATAGGGAAATACACTAACCCTTATTTTATTTATCCCATTGGATCAATTGTTGGGTAGAATTATAACTCAACATGTGTCAAGAAATGTTTTTTAACGTATTAAACCAATGTCTAGTTATAAATCCTTGTTCTATAAATAATAATTGATGAATTTTTTTTGGGTTATCTTCCTTACTTTAAGCTTCAAAGTGGAATAAAATTATCAATGATTTTGATATTTGGTTGAATATAATATCAATTATAAAAAGAGTAAAGTTTTATTCTTTAACACAAAGAAAAATCTTTAAAAGAAAGCAACTGCTATACTAGGCTATTCTATTGATCCCTTTCCTACTATCATCTTGATCTATCTCTTTTGGCAATGTTGTCTGATTCCACTACTTGGCATAAGATAATTGAAAAAAATATTAAAAAATATTATGTATGTAGAAAGGTAATTTATTGAGTCATGATGATATAATTTTTTTCAATCCCAAGTCTTACCCTAAAGCCACCCCCACCTATTACATGTCAATTTCCAAAATTATTTCCTTTTAGTTCAAAACAATATTAAGAATCCAATATGAAAATTGATCGATTGAAACTAAAGAAAGAGTAACATCGGCGTTGGTTAACTAAAAAATGTTTTTAAAACCAAAATGAATGGAGGTTTGGGCTTCAATAATACTCAAGAATTTTTAATAAATCTTTCTTAGAAAAAATGACGTATATAGAGTTAAAAGAGGGAAATGAATAGTACATAATTGTAGAATTCAAATGCATACAGGGAACATATTTCATGATTTATCAGAAAACTCCTAAAGATTCTAATTTATAGAATAGATCATCAAATATAGGAGAGTCATTCTTATGGATACATAATGAAACATTTGGAGAGGAGAGACAATTTATTAGCATAATATCATTGATATTATAACTGTTACTAAAGTTACAACATACCTTCTCTTACCTTGTTTTCAACTATCATTTGCAAATTGTATAAAACCATACCCTAACCTTATAATGAAATCATCTAGCTTTCACTATTCCACTTCATTTTGTATCAGAGTATGCAAAGGAGAATATGGAAGCAATGGGATGAGAAAGGTACATTGCATAGAAGATATGATATTTTTTTAGCTACTAATATTGATTTTTAGAGATATATTTTTATTTGACCAATGACGGGTGAGTTTTGTGCATGCATGGAGATTTGAAGCAAAAACAAAGATTTTTTTTTAATTTTGAGATGACTTAGCAAAGAAGCATAAGGTGTTACACATTTTATACAAGACATTTATTATAGATATTTATAGCATGATAATGTACCAATCTATCATAGTGACCACAGGTAAGATCGTTGAAGAGCCATACTGAGTACTTATAGTTAAGTCAATCAATTTGGAGGAGACACAAAATGATAATCAACCTAATGTAGAAGTGTACACCATAAATATTAGTTTGGAAACATGTGAAAGATAGGGTACTAGTATTGAATTTCGTACATGAGAAAAAAATATTTTTATGCTGTGTAGTAGCTTGATGGAAATTTGATAAGAATTTTCTTTAAGTTCAAATAAGTTTTGTGCATATAGGAGGACCTACATAGAAATTAGAGAACATGGGAGGATTCTCCTATGGTACATGATGATTTGAAACTAGCATGTAGACACTTTGCATTATTATTTTTCCAATCCAAAGCAGACAAACATAAAAAATTGAGCATCAAGTTGTCTACTTAAAGACAAGTTGAGTTAAAAGCATACAATCAAAGCATAATAATCTGATAGCATTTAAGGAACATAAGTTTGAAAGACAATAAATATGTAAAGAAAAATAATAAAGAATGAAATAAAATTGGAAGGGTAAAATAAGTTTTGGTTGTTGAAAGATTTACTAAATTGCGTTAGCAATTGTAAGGGATTGCCCTTTCGCCTACTTCCACTCTCTCACGAAAACTTTGGAAAGAATATTTCATAGTAAGTTTATTAACTTTTTTTAATTTTTATTATGCATTGGAATCTCAAAAAAAAATTGGAAATAATATTTCATAGTAAGGTTATTAAGATTTTTAAGTATTATTATGCATTGGAATGAAGATTAAATTATTTGTCCTTGGCCTGTAAGAAGTGAAATAGATTTGTATGTGATACATTAAAAACTATTAAGGCCAACAAATTTCACCCCAACTCGGGCATTAGGGCATACTAATATTTCATGATAACAATAGAAACCTTCCTAAGTTGTGGGTGGACTCTGATTAAGAAGGAATCTCTGGATTCTAGGCCGGTTCCTATTGGATTTGGGATATCACCTATTACAGATTTTTTCTAATTTTTGGGAAAAGGGGAAAATATAACTAGAACTGAATAAACAAAACTAAAAAGGTGATACACCAAATTGATTTAGACTTCTTAGAATTTCAGGCTAGCATCCACATGGACATACCCTAATTAGTTCTGCAATAACATTCACTATTCAATTCGTAGGCTAACCTAAATCTCACTATTACGGTTTGTACCACAACCAATGACAATTCTGCCAACAAACATGCAGATTTTGCAAAAGGTTACACCCTACAACCTAGAATAGGACTTAAATCAATTCACTAATCTATGTTGTAAAATACATTACACTTAAATGCATAAAATTGAAAGGACTGATAAGAGAAACTCAGAAAGATGTATGAATAATGGGCAAGATTTATTATCCTCAAAATATGCAAAATAGTTACATGAGAAAGTACAAAATATGCCAAGGAATATGTGCATTCACTTGACTACAATATGCATAAAACATGAACTAATGGCTACAAAATGCATGAAAAAGGTGTAAAGGAACAAAAAGTTCACTAAAACCACCTTCCTCCTAAATTATGAACCCCTAAAACTGAATAAGAGGCTCAGCTATATACTCTCTCATGGCTAAATTTGAAAATCTAATCCCCTCTAAAGGCCTCCAAATCAGCAAAAAACCCATAATTCGAAGGCATAATTGATGCCCTAATTTTAGCCTCTAATGTTGGCATTTAAAATATACATCTTTTATAATACATTACCAACCCCCATCAACCCATACAAAATCAAGCCCTAATACCAAACATATTCCTTAAAACCCCATAACATATAACCCCAACCACATGCTACATAACCCTACCAAGCCTAATGCCGACAACATTAACCTAGGTCAACATGACCAATGCCTAGCATTCACAACCTTTTTTTTTTAAAAAACTACTCCATGGCATAGGCTATGTGATGTTTGGCATGGCACTTAGGAGTGAACATCTCGAGGCTCCTTCTGCCAAACTACTGCAGTCTTTAATAATGTCATAACTTCTTCATGTACTCGTTCAGAATCTAAAATTTTATCAAACTAGCGTTATCACTGCATTTCATTTTACATTTGGGGAAAGATAAGGTTTTTTGAGATGATAGCTTATTTTTGTGGCATTTCCTCTGGCTTGTACTGCTCCTGTGGCATTGAATCCGGTCTTTCACTGTAATTTCTTTGAAATCTGTAAATCTAGGAGTTGTTTCCTTTGATTTGAGAGTTGGGTTGTCAATTTAGAAATCTATTATGTGATTTCACACTGGGAATATGGTTTTTCACTATGTTTTCTACTACCTTTTCTTGCGACTACAGTTATACATTGATATCAAGAATGAAGCTCGAACTGCAACTAGAAGTAATAATTTCACAAAGAGCTCGGGCTCTTAACTGGAAGCTGTCAACGTATTGTTTGTGCATGAGCTCGGTCGGTATTTGGGATTGGAGTTAACTTATTTCTTATGCATGAGCTAAGGTTCATGTTGTTTGTGCATAATCTTGGGCTCTTAACTAGACTGGAGTGTGCATTTATGCAAACAAAGAGCTTGGGCAGTGTTTGGAAATAGAGAGATCGGGCTCACTCTATACTGCGAGATTTTGAACTGGGTCTTTTGGCCATAATAAATGGAGTGGATCATTCTTGTTCTTACAAATCTCAGGCTCCATGCATGGTGCTTGAGAGCACATACTATTTATGTAACTTGAGAGAATGAATTTTTTATGCATTTTCTCGGAGCTTCACTGTTTCCAAATAGAGAGCTTGATAATCTTCTATACCGCGGGCTCCTCTCTGGAGTTGTCTTCTTGTGATGTGTAGGCTTTTCTCCATCCATGACTATGGATCATGGAGATCTGGAGCATGATGTTTCATTGACCTTTGAACAAAAAGAAAACTTAACTCCTTATGTCTCTTTCTGTCCAAGCTTTGCAGTTTTCTTTAAAACTTGAGCTGGGTTATTCTGCGTTAACTGGATTGGACTGTAATGAATCTAGGATTCATCTTTATTATTTTTTGTCACTCCTGTTTCTCAACTCGAGCCTCACTCTTTAGATAAGCCTTTTAAATATCCACTAATTGTTGGCTTGAGAGTCAAGCTTTATATCTATTTTTGTCTGAAGTTAGTAAAACATTTGTTGACTCCACTAGCACTATTTTTTTGTCTTCATGAGGTTTCTTTGTGCTTGGGCCTATTTTTTACTATGTTTTTTTTTTCACCACTCTCTGTTGAGACCGTGGTCTAGCTATTTCATAATGTGATTCTTTGTTGAATTTTACTCTCTATGTAAACTATGTCACTCTTTTGTGCATAATGTCGCCACTGTGTGACTGTATCTTTGTTGTGACAGTGCCCTGTCTTTATGCATAATCTCTAAGGTTTTTTACATTACATGGTCTTTCTCTGCAAAAATGACAAGCATCACATTTATACATATTTATTACCTCCAATGAAATAATTACTCATAGGGCTCAAGCACGGACTCATGACTCCCATGAGCAATACTCTGAAACTAAGCTCGACCATTGAAAATGCATGTTTCTTTTCACTTGCATAGTTCTGTTATATATATGCATATTGATTTTGAATTACATAATGTTATTCAAACATAAATAACAACATTTAAATGATATCATTGTTTACTTGAACATGCACATTGCTTTTTTATTTTTTTTCCACTCTTGAATAGGCATTTGATAATAACAGAGTGATACTATTATTCACTTTTCATTCTTGATTGCATCTCATCTTAACATGAATAAAAACATTTATTTAACAACATTTTATACGTTAACACCCCTTTGAATATGCATTAAACATGTATAATAACAACATCCAACAATAACACTATTATTTGAATATGTAAAATAATTGTCTTTGATATCCATTCTTGATCCATAAGAGTGCCACTGGCTTTTCCTTTAAAGAGCACACTATTTTGTTCCATTATTATGTATGCATGCACATCTTTAACAAAAGATACCACTATTTGAACATGCATTTTCTCTTCCTTCTGCAAACATGGATTTCACTGTGTTCATTTTCCCTCTCATTTGAACACACTAGTGCCCAAAACAACATTTCAGACGAATTATTTGCTTGATCCAAGTAATGTATGAAATATGTATATTGAATTTCCATTTTGATAACAATACAATTAGCTCATTTGTAAATGCATACTACTTTGATAACAAAATTACTATATTCTTATTTGATCCATCCTTATGCACTATTATTTGATGATTTCATATACATATTCATTCCATTTCAAACAACATTAAGATGAAAAACTTTACTTGTGCAGAATTAAATAGTAGTGTTCCTTTTTTATTTGATTGCAAGTAATCATTCATTTCCTTTTCTGCACATCTCTTTCTCTCCTGCACACACACATAACTTATCTTGCACCTAGTTTTGATTTCTCTCATTGCTTGCACAATTTGAAAATTTGCTCATATTCATGAGGTTCGAGCACGGGCTTGTGACACTCACAAACATCATTACCTCTATTATCTATTTTTAGAAAGTTTAAACATTACATTACCATAGCTATTCCACTTTTGTAAGATGATACTATTTTCATGAAACTTGTTATGGGAAAGGGGATAATAGATAGCTACATTGTTTTGGATTCCTATAGTGTTTGGATAATCAGAGTGATGATCACCTACAAATTATAGTAATTAAGGATAATGTGACCAATCATAATTCTCTTCTTCATTGCATTTTTCAGATAGAGTGAAGGATTTCATAAAGTTATGTCTCTTTGATGCTATTATCTTGTTAATGCAAATGCATATCTTTCCATTGCATTGATGTTATTGGTAACTCTGCAATTATGGAAGTTTGATTGATGTATGATGTTTTAGGTTTTCATGTATTGATTAGATCCAATTTGGATCTAACATATTTTTCTCCATGATGTAGGATACAGGACCAAAAGAAGACCTAGGACGCAAGACAAACAGAGACAAGGCCAAGGACATAAAGACTCAAATAATGCAGCCAATCAGCTCCAAAATGTAAAAGACCTCTTAAAGGAAATGCATGGACCCCTAAACATCATCATGCTTCTCTCTTACTTTCTTTTCTGCATATGTCCTCTAAGTTTCAATACGAAAGATGTTAAATGTAACGAACACTTGTTTACTACATTCAGTTTGAATGCACAATATAATGATCAATTATAAATTTGAAAATGTGAATCTAATCAATACTTAGAGTACAATGTAATTTGATAATATGAATGTAACATAAATGTATTTCATCTTCATTAGCTGAACAGTAATGTTAAATATATGTACCTTCATGCAATTTTTTACTATTTTTTATTACTATCTCGCCTGTAAAAAATTAGGGTAACAATTACTCCAAGTTTTTTATATTGAAAGGTGATGTATAGTTTACTACATATGTGTGTCTAAATTTTTTTGTAGTAGTTTAATAATAATGTTAGTGGTGAAGTATTCATAACTAATTTTGTGAGATTAGTAGAAGTTTGAAAATATTGAAGCACTAAAATTGGTTAGTGATTCATTAAAAGCGGAGTTAATAAGGAGGTTTTTTATTATTTTGTGTAAAGTTAATTATTTTGAGTTTTTTCTTGTATGCATTGGATTAATAACGAGAGAATAGGATTTTGAAATAATGAACTAGTAAAAAATCATTACCCTTCAAACTATAAGAAGTTTGTTATTATTATTTTTATTCCTGATCTTGCAAAATAATAACATGGATGATTGCATTGTAAGACTTGGTGAGTTTTTGGTTGAATATTGGGTTAATAATTGATGGGTCAATATTCTTATATTAATAATGACTTTTTGAAGGTTTAAATTTCTATAAATTCTATCATGATCAATTAGAATATGATAGAGGACAAGATGGTTTCAAAGGCTTCCCCTTCAGGTGTCCTTTTAGTTTCTTCGGTGATCTCATTTTTGGTTTCTCCCATCTCTATTCCCCCTCACTAGGTTGGAGTGTGATTAAATGTCATAATCCATAAGGACAACATTTTTTTTGGATATTTTTTTCAAAATATGTTGCTAACTCTATATAATCTTTGTAATAAAGATTGTTTTGATCTAAAAAAAGCTTTCTTTGTCTTGTTTATGTTGAACCTTGTTTGTATTTATTCCTAAATTGTTCCTATGCTAGTGAAGTTTGTAGTCTTGTTTTGTAGAATTGAAATTTGGACTAGGCATTTCCCTCTTGTATCCTAGATGTTTTTTGTCAATGGATTGCTCCCACCTATAATCAAGCTTTGAAATTTATGTGGTCCCTTTATTTTCCCCATGTGGCCTAGATTTTAGGAAAAGAGTGCAACAAATGAGTCTTAAGGGATGTGGCTCTAATGCGAAATATTTTTTTTTCTAAGATTTTTAGAGCTATTGTGCAAATATTTTAATGTTTAGAGTGCTAAATTAAAGAGAAGGGATAGGCAGTTGTGGTCTCTGCTTGGCCAAACAATCATCTCAGAAACACATAGCATTGGACTGCAACTTCAGGATTGGACACCCTAAATTGCTTCTAAGTATATTATTTAGTCTCATTTAATTATCGACGAGGGACGTAAACTTGGAATGGTGTTTGCAAAGTATATGCTTCAAACCTCCTTGATTCTCATTGCTAAACCTATGGAATCGAAATAAATTATGCTTCAGGAATCTATACTATCTCAATTGAATAGAATTATGCTAAGAAAATAGTAATCACGAGTAGGGGTTGCTCTGCTCTCCTATGCTACAGGAACAGTGCACTAGTTCTGTTACTAGTGGCTGCAGGAATAGCAGAGTTCTATTTACTTCTTAATGAGAAGGAAAATAAATTCTAATCTAATAAAATGATTCACTCACCAAGTGGGTCCCCTTGGATGAGTGAATAGAAATGCAATCAAGATAAGAGACTGAAACTCAAATTATGCACTATATTCATTCATGGAGGAAAATGTACTTGGAAAATAAACAGTACTACAATGTCAAATTCTATTCTAGAAATTATATCAACTAACCTCTCCTGTGGAACTACAGAATTCAACTTATTTAAGGAGGAACTACACTACTACCTAAATATAGGATCACTAATGGATACATCATGCTCATAACAGAAATCTTGAACAACAATAATAGGTCTTCAAGTTCTTCCCAGAATATAGCATGTAGTGGTTCTAGATCTACGCGCGGTGTCTTCTCAGGAACTGAACTGACTTGTTCCTCTGCGAGAGTTCTGCGACATGCCCATCTTCAATCGCTTTACTTAATTCCTTTCTTTATGATGGCACTTCTAAAGGTAATAGCTATCGTAGACCCTTCCAAAACCATGCTGGAATTCTTGAATGTGTCATAACTTGACTCCTACAAAATGGTTAGTATACATAACTTTTGATGCATAAATATATTTTATCATTTAATACTAAGAAAGAAGTGTGAGATTTCATTCAATATTCTTGCACAGCATTCGGCTACATGAAGGAGACTACCCATAAACATAGCATAGGGAAAAGGACTATCTATTCAACATGCAATCACTTATATCCAGCAACTTCTATCCATCAGTTCCAAGAAAAATACATTATGTTTCTACCATCCATTTTACCTACTTATGTCCTTACATATAAAATATATAAAAACCATAAGTTTAAAGTCTTCTGCTTTGAAAACAAAA
>MU223197.1:532792-543392 GCA_018584345.1 Thuja plicata
AGTCACTATTAAAGGCATGGTGCCTATAAGATGCATGGTAAGTGGAAAAAGGGAGCATAAATAAAAGGAAGATCTTAGGGATAAATTGGAAATTGTTCTCATATCTTATAATGATCAGAAGAAACAGGGTATTGACAAAGATAGGATAATTGCTCAATTGAGAGGCCGACAATCAATGGAAGAATCTCCTCAGAGGATAGTTGCCAATTATCCTTCCAACCTTCATCCTCTAGTCCTATATAGAGGTTCCCCCTTCCCCTATGCCCTCTAGTTCTAACTCGGATGTAGATCTTAACTTGGAAAAAGAAAAAATAAAAGCTGTGAGAAAGAAATTAGAAGAGGAAATTGAAAAGTTCAAGCATGAAAAATATATAGAAGATAAGAGATATGAGGAGAAGGTGCAGAACACAATTTTGCAATTTTTTCAGGGAATAGAGGCAAATATTCTTTATTTGAGTGGAGAGGAGCTAATAGGAATTCTAATTCCTTTGATGAGGATAAGGCTACTCTGGAGCCAATTTTCTATAAGTGGATAGGAAGGAGATCAGATTTAAAATTATTTCATTCTTTGTTTAAGACATGTTATGCCATGCATACCTATCCCTACATTTTGTGTGCAAAATTTTGAGTCCCCCTTTTCTTGTTTTCTCTTTCCTTTCCTTTTTTTCATTTTATCTTGGTTTTCTTCTTTCTTCGGACCTTTTTGGTCCCATTCATTCTTTGTTCTTCTGTTGTTCTCTCTTGCCTCTGAAACCTGGTTCCTAGAGTGTCGTTCCCAAGTAGGTCGCTATGAAGAAATGGAGATATGATTTGATGCCAAATGAATTTGTTTTATATACTAATAATAAGGTTTTACAATATTTGGGTAGTCAGAATAAGTTGAATCAGAGACATATGAAATGGGCAGAGTATTTACAGAGTTTCACAATTATGATTAAGCATAAGAGTGGCATTTCTAACCGAGTTGCTAATGCATTGAGTAGAAGAAGATCTTTGTTGACTAAAATGAGAATTGAGGTTCTTGGTTTTGATGACATGAACAATTTGTATGAAAGTGATCCTAATTTTTCAGAGCAATGGAGAGTGTGCAGAGCACCTCATTCAAATCAATCAAGTAAGTATGAAGACTATTTCATTCAGGAAGATGTGTTGTTCAAAGGTATCTAGTTTTGTATACTGAGAGGTTCAATGAGAACTAAATTGATTAAGGAAAAACATAGTAGTGGATTGCCTAGACATTTTGGTATTGATAAAACATTGAGTTTGCTTAAGGTATTTTTGGCCTCAGTTATATAAAGATGTTAAGAAATTTGTGAAAAGTTGTGGAGTCTATCAAGTTGTAAAAGGAGTGAGTCAGAATACTGGTTTGTATACACCTATTACTATTCCTGAGAAACCTTGGAGTGATATCAACATGGATTTTAATCTTGGATTATCTAGGATAGCAAGAGATAATGATTCTATATTTGTTGTTATGGATAGATTTTCTAAGATGACACATTTCATACCATGTAAGAAAACATCAAATGTAGTATATATAGTAGATCTTTTCTTTAAGGAGATTGTCAGATTGCATGAATTACCGAGGAGTATCATCTCTAACCGAGACAGTAAATTTTTTAGCTATTTTTGGAGAACACTTTGGAAGAAGTTGGATACTGATTTGAAGTTTACTTCTATATTTCATCCACAAAATGATGGACACACAGAGTTTGTAAACCAAAGTTTGGGTAATTTGTTGAGATTCTTAGTTGGAGACACACCAAGTAATTGGGATTTGATGTTGGCACAAGCAGAGTTTGCATATAATAGTTCAGTGAATAGAAGCACTGGAAAAACACCTTGTGAGATTGTTCATGGCACACAACTAAGAGGTATATCAGATTTGAGAGATATTGTTGGAGAAGAGAAAAGAAGTGAAAAAGTAGAAGAATTTGGTGATTTCATGAAGACATTGCATGAAGATGTAAAATAGAAGCTGGAGAAAAGTAATCAGAAGTACAAAGATTGTGCAAACAAATCAAGAAGACATAAAACATTTGAAGTTGATGATGCAGTAATGGTTCATTTGAAGAAATAAAAATTTCCTATAGGAACATATGGAAAATTGAAGATGAAGAAATTTGGTCCTTGAAAAATACTAAGAAGATTTGACAGTAGAAATGCGTATGAAGTTGAATTACCTAATGACACGGATATATCACCTATATTCAATATTTTAGACTTGTGTGAATATCATGAACCAGATGAAGAAGTGACAGTACCAAGTGATTATCCTAAGAAGAAGATAGAGGAAGTTGAAAATATTTTGAAACAAAGAATTGGTAGAAGTACAAGAGGAAAGGAATACATGGAATATCTGGTAAAGTTGAAGAATAGACCGATTGAGGACTCATCTTGGATTTCTCAATCTAAGTTGGATTCATTTCAGGCTGGACTTGATACATAATTCTGGGAATCATTTCTATTAACCCTCAGTGTATGATGCAGGAGCATCTTAGGTCATTGGCAATCCTGCTCAACCAAAAAAGATGTTTGTTTTGTTTCTTAGTTTGTTTGGAGACTGCTCGGGAAATAATATGTTGCTCAAGTTCTATTTCTCGGGCATGCTTATCTCTGTTGCTCGGGTTTTGTTGCTCGGGCATGCTTTTTCTATAGCTCAAGTTCTGTTGATTGGGTATGCTTGTTCTATTTCTCAGATTTTCTTACTCGAGCATGCTTGTTTATTTTCCTATTGCTCGGGTTTCTCTTCTAACACTCCGGTTTGATTTCCCATTGGTCAGGGTGTTCTTTCCCCGAGTCACTCTATTGCTTAGTCAACCTTTGCCTGAGATGTTTATTTTGGAGTTGGATCTGGTGGCTGACTTATTCAGTTAATTTTGATGGCTTAATTGATTTGGGGTCTCTCATTGGGATCTGTGTGGACCTAAATCTGGGTCTCACTTATGGATTTGAGGGCTAGCCTCTCTTGGTGGACTCTTGTATATATATTTTTTCTATGTTCTTAGTTTAGTAAGTTGGATTCATTTCAGGTTAGACCCGATACATGATTCAAGGAATCATTTATATTAACCCTAGGTGTATGATTTTAGAGCATCTTAGGTCATTGGCAATCTTGCTCAACCAAAAAATATGTTTGT
Organism: Thuja plicata; assembly: GCA_018584345.1. Taxonomy (NCBI): domain Eukaryota; kingdom Viridiplantae; phylum Streptophyta; class Pinopsida; order Cupressales; family Cupressaceae; genus Thuja; species Thuja plicata. Next base: position 535,933 of record MU223197.1, read on the forward strand.
TTTGTTTCTTAGTTTGTTTGGAGACTGCTCGAGAAATACTATGTTGCTCAGGTTCTGTTTCTTGGGCATGCTTGTCTCTGTTTCTTGGGTTTTTTTGCTTAGGAATTCTTTTTTTGTTGCTCGGGTATTCTTGTTCTATTGCTCAGATTATGTTACTCGGTCATGCTTGTTTATTTTCTTGTTGCTCGGGTTTCTCTTCTGACACTCCCATTTTGTTTCCTATTGCTTGGGGTGTTCTTTTCCTGAGTAACTCTATTGCTCAGTCAACCTTTGCTTCAGATGTTTATTTTGGATTTGGATCTGGTGGCTGACTTCTTCAGTTAATTTTGATGGCTTAATTGATTTGGGCTATCTCATTGGGATCTGTGTGGACTAAATTTTGGTCTTACTTATAGATTTGAGTGTTAACCTCTCTTGGTGGACTCTTGTATATATTTGTTTCTATGTTCTTAATTTAGGCAGTTCAGAACTACCAGTGGTAGAATAGGATTTAATATTAGATTATCTATAAGAAGGTCTATGACCTCACATGTATGAAGATCATATTGTAATTTATTGAATATATGGTCAAAAATCAGAAGGCCTTATAGCCCAACATGTAATAATTTTGATAAATTAATGATAAATGATCTCTGTTATTTCTTCTCTCACCATGTTATTTGGCTTCTGCATTGGTCTTGGAAGGTGGTTTGGTAGTTGGGTGAGCCTTTGGCCCCTTCTCCACTCCCTCCTTGTGTCAGGACCTAAATATGATTTGGTTTACTCTCTTTTGCAAATTTAATGACCATTGGATGCCAACTAATGGATAACACGTTGGGTGTTGTTTTCTTGAAGTCGAATCTTGTTTAATTAAATTTTTTTATTGTAAATATAACTTGTGGGTGTGTTGTATAAAACTAGAGTAGGGGTAGAGTAGGTAGGGAGAGGAGAATAGATAAGGAAGATAAGGAAAGAGGAAGAAGTTGCAAAGGAAGGAAAATAGCTAGAGAGAGCTAGTAGCCGAGTGTGGGCTTATGAGACAAGAAGATTGCTTGGTGGCTTGTGAGCACAAGTTCATATCTGTCTTGGTGTTCCTACTAGATTTTTGTGTGTCACATGTCTGGTCTAGTGTGGAAGGCATGATCCTTTGAATATTGTTCTGTAATTAGTAGAAGCTATATGGCCTGATGCTTGGAGATGATCTTTGTGATAGATCTTTGAAATACTTCTTTGTATGTGAACGTAACCAAGAAGGCCTTACAACCTAGAATTTTGCATGTAATTGGTTTCTAAATATAATATAAGTTGATATATTTTGTGTTGTTATGGTTTCTGTTGTGTTGTGTGTTGAATGGTTCAAGGTTTGGACTGTCCATTCTTGGATCCTCGATCCTTGATTGCGTTAGGTGGTATTAGAGAGACATAGATCTAGGTGGTCCAAGTGAAGGGTGTCTATCTTGGAAAATGCCTTTGAGGAGATTAGGCCCTAGGGTAGACAAAAATATCACTGATGCGATGGAGGTGAGGATAACAAAAATGGTTAGATCAAAGATCATATCTAAGATTGTGACGATGAAGAATGAGTTGGTCACCAAAATTTTGAGAGTTGTTACTAGATTGTAGAGAGGTCTTAGAACAAATGATGTTATGCGAAATCTGCTAAAAATGTTGAAGTTTCTAGATCTAGTGGAGATAATAGAGCCAATTAGATGGATGGATCTGATATGGAAATTGTAGAGCATCTTGTTGTTGATGATGAGATAGCTGATGAGGTGGAATATGTACCTTTGTCTAGAAGGTTATTATTGAGGATGTCGGTGTTGATGACCTTTTTTCAATGAGGTTTGCATTAGTGGTGTTGACCCTATTATTTTGCGTGAGGAATTACAGAGGAATATAGAGATGGATGATGGTGAGATTGAGCATCTTGATTTCCTTGTTGCTAATAAAGATAAGTTATGTGATGATTTGCATATTTTATTTGTGAAGAAGAGTGCAGAGTATAGTGATCAGTGTGATCCTATTGGAAGGTGTGTTGACTGGTTGGTTGTAGTGCAAAAGATTCAAAGGTTTGTCTGGAAGAAGGATTACTAGTTGAAGGACAAAGGAGGTGGAATGAATGAAGTTCATGACATATTTGTTGATGATGATCAAGCGTATGGTTTGAGTGGGGATGAGTGGTATAAGCTCATAGAAGGGTTTATAGATCTTGTGCTTGGGTCTGTTGGTGGATTTGTTAACTGGTCTGTTAAAGAAAATGTTGTGGAGATCATATCACATAAGGCAAGATGTTCTTGTGTGGAGGTTATTGTTCTTCACCTTGAGGATGTGGAGACCAATGGTCAAGATGAAATGGGTGATTTCTGATTCACTTGTGGAGTCTAAGTGTGAGGCACACTTCTTTTGTTACCACAGTTATCTGCTGTAGGAGCATCTTGGGTTTTTGGAAATCCTGGATCACTAAAAATATGTTTTGGTTTTGGATAGCAAGCTCGATTGGAGACCTAAGTTTCTCAGTCACTTTGGTGATAGTTCTCGGTTTGAAGATGTGTTTCTTCACCGAAGGACTCGGTGGTGCTCGGTGATGCTTTTCTCAGTGGTGATCTGTGATGGGTGGTTTTCTACTTAGTGGTGTTCCACTCAGTAGTACACTACTCAGTGGTGTCTATTCAGTGGAGTTCAGCTCAATTGCAAATCTCACTGAGTGGTTTGGCATTTGGTGTTCTTGATCACGGATGAATTTATCTAATTTTTTTGGCTAGCTGACTAGTGCATTTAATTTGGGGTTGTGTTCCTCAATTTTTGGATCGACCGTTGAAGGTGTGACAACCTAAATCTGATTTAGTTCATTTTCCTATGCAAATTTAATGACTATTGGATGCTGACTGATGGATAATTGGGTGTCATTTTCTTGAAGCCGGATGTTGTTTAATTGAATTATTTTATTCTAAACTCAACTTGTGGCTATGTTTTATAAAAGTAGAGTAGGAGTAGAGTTGGTAGGGAGAGGAGAGCAGTGAAGGAAGCTAAGGAAAGATGAAGAATTTGAAGAAGAAGGAAAAATAGTTGGAGAGAGCTAGTAGCCGAGTGTGGGCATACGAGACAGGAAGATTACTTGGTGGCTTGTGAGCACAAGTTTATATGTGTCTTGGTATTCCTACTAGATTTTTGTGTGTCATGGGTTTGGGCTAGTGTGGAAGGCGTGATCCTTTGAATCTTTTTGTGTAATGGACAGAAGGTATATGACTTGGTTCTTGCAGAAGATCTTTGTGACAGATCTTAGAGCTACTTCTTTGTATGTGGTCATGATTGGGAAGGCCTTACAAGCGGCATGTTGTTGTAATTCATTTCTAAATATAATATAAGTTGATATATGTTGATCTATCTTATGTTGTTTTGGTTTGCATTGTGTTATGTGTTGAATGCTGCAAGGTTTGGATTGTCCATTCTTGGATCCTCCATCCTTGACTGCGTCACTAAAGAAATTATACAACACAAAAAAGAAATCCACTTATTCAAGAGATTATAAATGCAATATCTTGAGCAAGGAATGAAGGATTTGATCTATTGATCAAAAGAATAGAGATAAGGAATTTATTACAATATCTTAATTATAAAAATCTCTGACAAAATTTTTTTTTAAAAAAACTAAAAATAAAAGAGATAACATACATGTATTTTCATGCAAAACTCTAGTTATCTTTGTCATGAAAATTTTATTTTTAGAAAACATACTTTTTAACTTCATGAAAAAATTGTGCTTTCCATTCTCATGTGAAGTGGAGGAAATTCAATATTTTAACACTCTATTTATTAAGGAGATCACACAACTTCTTAAGAAAAATTAAAGGATTTGGTCAACTCACCAAATGATTAGTAATAAGAAACGCATATTTTAAATTGCATGAATAGGGAGAGATATTGAACATAGTGAACAAAATCTAAAAATTCTAAAATTTACGACTCATAATATATATTTAGAAATCATAATTTTAATTTCATGCAACTCTCCCCATGCAAAGTTGGAGAAATTAAATATCTCAATTCTTTTCCCATTTATTTAAACTATAATATATTCAACACAAAAATAATGATATAACTTATTTTGACTTAAGTGATTTTCTCTCCTATTGCAATGCACATTTTTATTATCTCTATTTTCATTGTACATTCTTAGCTTCTAACTCCTTCAATCCTTTTCTAAGAATTGGACCAGGCTTCCTAAATCTAGTTTTACCAAGATCTATGTTCTTCTTCTATTGTGACTTCTTTCATATTCCTATGACACGTTAAAATTGAAGGTGACCTCAAAATTGGAAAATCACATTGTATCTTCCACTTTACTAGGATAACATTCTAAAATAAATTTATTACAACTTCTCTTTAAATATGCATTTATCCAAAAACCTTGATTCTTCCTCTTGGACTATGAATCACTTTGACTTTGATCTACTCCTTTAAGAGTCCATTTCATTTTGTTTTGCAAACTTCTTTCAATGGTTGGGTTTTGAAAAATTTGTTCTACAAAACCTTATGAATCTTTCTTCTCCATAGCACATCACAGTATAATTTCCAAAATATTAATTATGATCCAAATCTTTGTCTTGATCTTTTTTTCTTCAATTTCATAGTGATTGGATTTCATAAACCTTGATTTTCCCTTTCATAGGATTAAAAACATTATGATTAAAATTTAATACTATCTATTCTCTTTTACTTCCATATGTTATGGTCGACAATTCTTCAAAATCATGGGGCCTATTTTCCTTGACTATGATTTCCTCCTTCAACAAAGACAACACTTGTTTTGTAATGCTAACTAACAAGCTTTCTTTAATTGGTATTTTTGGTCAACTCTTTTACAGAGCCACAAATTTCCTAGTAGGGTTCTCCTTAAGGGAGATGTCAATTATTTTGAGGGAAGCTTGTTCTTTCATTATGAAAAGAGGTTAGAGGTACATTATGTTTTATCATGTTGTATAGATAATTCTACATTCCAAAATTAGAAGATCTATGCATGCAATAATCTAGCATTTATTGGGTGCGCCGAGAATATTTTTAAAGGTACTTAATCAAAGTCTCTATAAGACATGCATACAACTCCTCCACTGTTCTATGTATTTTTTGAGATTAATGTAATTAGGAGAGACATTGGATTATTTATATTATTATATAGTGTAATATAGATTGTTAGTTATTAATTAAATCATTAGTCTAAAAGGTTTTATAGAAAAAAATAAGCTTTAATTAAGCCAATATCTTGTAATGTGAATATCATTTCTTTGAATATTAATTTCAAATTTTCATTATTTTATGTATTCATGAACATCTTATGTTCTTGATACGATGTTATTTGAAAATTATCATATTTTTATACAAAACCAATATATATGTTTTATTGTATGATTCATATTTTATGTTTTTTAAATATTATTTAGTTTAATATCATGCCATAACTTTGTAATAATGATATTTTGATAATGAAACATGTGTATCTTGTTAAAAGGGTTAATTTACAATTAAATGACATGCCTTGTAGCATTTCAATATTAACACTAAATCAAAAACATTGATACTTTGAAAACCAAGCAATGCGAGTTTTATAAAGAATGTCTTATTACAATAGAAAATGTATAAAACAAACAAAAAGATATAAACGACCAAAGATGACGGAGAAGTCAAGTAGTGATAGGCATGGTAATGTGCTAAGCATTTTATAAATTGGAGTGAAAGCTTCACTTTGTATTCATTTATGGATCTATGTTTTTTGGAGTGATAGTGTAATATAGATTGTTAGTTATTAGTTAAATCATTAGTCTAAAAGGTATTATGGAAAAAATAAGCTTTATTTAAGCCAATATTTTCAATGTGAAAACCATCTGATTGAATATTAATTTCAAATTTTCATTATTCTATGCATTCATGAAAATCTTATGTTTTTGATACGATGTGTGATTTGAAAATGACAATTTTTTTATACATAACCAATATATTAACCAATCTATATGTTTTATTGTATGATTCATATTTTATGTTCTTTTGAATATTACTTAGTTTAATATCATGCCATAATTTTATAATAATGATATTTTGATAATGAAACACGTGTATCTTGTCAAAAATGGTTTATATATCATTAAATGACATGCCTTTTAGCATTTCAACATTGACAGTAGATCAAAAACATTGACACTTTGAAAACCAAACAATGGATTTTTATAAAGAATGGCTTATTACAATAGAAAATATATAAAACAAACAAAAAGGGGTAAACAACGAAAGATGACAAAGAAGTCAAGTAGTGTTAGGTATAATAATGTGCTAAGTATTTTATCAATTGGAGTGAAAGCTTCACTTTTATTCATTTATGGATCTAAGTATTTTGGCATCATATTTAATTCATTACAATAAAGCAGTTACCTGAAAAATGAGAACAATTGAATGGTAGATATGTTTAAACATAGTTTTTCATTGTGAAAAGATCGAATACAACAGTTAATATTTGTACACAAAACATGTACTAATAGTTACAAATGTTTTTCAGATAATATCTAATTTCATAAACACAAAAAAATTGTTTGACAATATGAAAATTTGAAAATTTAAATAAGTAGATTAAAATACTTTTAAATTTTATTCTAAATGATATGTAAAAGAGGCTGGCAAACAAGCCCAAAAAAAAGTCAGCTTCGCAGGGAAGGCATTTTGCAATTCAAGGGGCAGAGCCAAAGATACCACCCATTGTTCAGGAAAACATTGAGAGTCAAAACCTTTTATTCAAAGAACAGTAATGATAATGAAGAAGCATATGGTGAACTACCGAATTGAGGTTCGAGCAGGTAGCCGTTACGCTTTCCTCTCCCATCTCCGTCAATGGCATTAAAAGCGTCAGTTTCTAAAATCAGACCTCCGTTTTGGCACTGGTCCACAATTCGCGCGGTCACATTCTGACGCGTGAAACCATTTGTGACCTGCATCAATTGAAACGATTAGGTATATAAACATTTATTCCCAATATTTTTTAATGGTGGCCGTGCAGCCCTTGGCTTATTTATTTGTAGTCAAGTGCAGGCCGAAATGGATTGTGGAATGGGAACGAGGATAAATCTTAAGTTTGATAATCCCGACCCCGAGTGAGGATCTGGAATGGGAACATGGATACATTTGAAGTTTAACATAGCTAAACTTTTAGAACAGAGATTGTTTCGAGGTTTTCAAAAGGATATCTTTGTTTGTTACTTGAATTCGGCAACGTACTAGATTTATGATAACAATATTCACGAAAAACAAATGTGAGTTTGGTAACATCTATTTCATGGCTGGTTTTATTTGTGTAGGGCGTGCAACAGAAGGAATTTCGCAATTGTTACTCTTATATAAATTTTCATGTGGTGTAGTTATGCAACGAGAGCCTCAATTATATTTTAAATCATTAGAGGGAATTTACTAAATTAATTAGAACCATACAAGGGTTAGTCTAT
>MU223197.1:559169-574706 GCA_018584345.1 Thuja plicata
ATACTTCAGCCCCTAGCAGTCTTGTCTCATTCCTACACCTGGTTGCAGAGAAGGATGTTTGTTTGCAGGTCATAGGTCGAGTCTTTTGTTCAGACCTTCCTATGAAATACTTATGCAAGCCTATCTATTGAGTTGTGACTCATTTGACCTGGTTCCTCCATTGGTTTCATTCCTCTATACTGAGATCCAAGCCCTAATTTTGGTGCATCACCTAGTAGGTAGTTTGCTTTCAGTCATTTCCCTTCCATCCAATCCTTCTATCCCTTTCCCTCAAAAGATTTACTTTCCTGTCTAAGGAGCAAATTAAGGTGATTATCCAAGAGGAACCAGCCTAGAACCTGGAGGTCTCATCTCGGTTAGCATAAGGTCCCACAACCTTGAGATGATTCCCATGTTATACTGGATTATCAAGACCAAGAGAGCTTGAGATCAGAGGTACAAATTCAGTGTATAACAATAATATATAAATATGTTATAATATAATAGAGTATATATAATATATTTATATAATATTATAATTTTTTTTAAACTATCTGATTGTTATATAATACTACACATATAGTATTATAATTATTATATTATATAATATTTATTATATATAATATCAAATATTTTATTTATTAACATTACACAATACAAAAAATATTATAATATATTTACTTATCATATATAACTAATTTAGAATACTTAATTTATTAACTTGATAAAAATAAAATTGAAGTATATTAAGAATGCATAAAATTTGAAATCTAAAGATATGGGTTATTTTTATCCACATCATTAATAGTTAGGCATAATATGCAAAATTGATCTACATCTATTATCTACTTTAGATGATGCGAGAAGATGCTAATGTCTCAAAATTGTATGCTAATAACAACTAATGTGATAATATTGTCGACTTTCTGCCAACCTTATACCTCTAAATATAGAACTTTTCCCACAAACATAAACTTTATGAACGACCTCAAGTATGAAAATGGTGTCTAGCCTCCATGTTATTACTTTTTATTATAAAAAAAACAATTTTTGAAGGGACCCAAAATTATTTTTACAATAAGTAGTTCCTGAAGAGGTAAGACAAGATAGAAACTCTTACAATAGATGGCCCCCATAAAGAGAGGAGATAAAACACCGAAAATACCCAAAAAATAGAAAAACCTAGCAAAAAGCCAACAAGAGGCAAAGGAAACAAGGAATACACCAAGAAACGTTAGGAAATATTATCTAGGGTCTATGTACCTTCACCCGCCAATTGAGTCATATTGAGAGTATTTTGCTTTAGATCCTGGATGTCCTTGGGAGTTTTGTCTGCCTTTCTTTTCAAATTTACTTTGGTTCTCTTTCTTGGACCAATATCCTCCTCATGTTCTTTTTCCTTGTCAACAACATCGACATCAACCACAACCCTATCTTGCTCTCCATATTTCCTAATTTATTGACCATGGTGTTGAGACTCTCTGCCAAACTCTTAATGACATAGTGACTCGGGATAAAAAGAGAAATAAGGTTTTCATTAATGCTCTTAGACTTACCTTCCATTAACAAAAATATCCCTTCATAATCTTAGTTCATTTCATCCATAGTGTCAACCATATTGTGCAAGCATTCCACCAGAGACTTATTTTCCTCTTCATTCCATAACCCACCACTACCATTGTCTTGTTTATAGATAAGCACCCTAAGTTTAAGATTATTCTCCATAGTATCATAAAATACCCATTTGTTTAACCTAAAATTATCCATAATGGCAATACGAGCTAGAGACAACACATCATCTAGATTTTATTGCTCAAGGTTGAGGTAAGGAAAGTGAAAATTGGGGTCCAACAAGAAACAAGTTCTCCATTCCCTATATGTAGAAAGATGAGAATCTTCAGAAATAATGTGAGTAGAGGGGTCTGAGGTAGACTTATTCTTTCAGATTCATAATCTTCCATTTTGGTAGTCCATTCCTCCTCCTCTGAGTAACAACTCCCCTATTCTTCATCTTCATATACAAAAGAGGGGAGGTATTAGAAGGGTAGGGAAAGGAGTTCAACTCTTCATAAATTAAAAAAAATAAACACTCATGGAGAACTAGATTCTTTTTATTGTACTTCCTATGATCCTTAATACTCTCCTTAATCAAAGATAGCAAGAAAAAAGGAAATAAGATTCTCACTTTGTGTGTGAAGTGATTATGGTGCAGAGCACCCAATGCATTTGGCTAACATCTAAAATGTCCATTTTATTGTAATAAAGGGATGGATTCATGAGATCATGCTCCATGTGTTTTTCTCCACTTTGTGTGGTTAAGGGTCTCTAAGGTACATCTATAAACCTTGGGATACCTTAGTCCACTTGGATCTTTAGTTAGTGTTTATTAGGGGTGATTAGGTGTTTTAGGGGTTTGGTTGTTGTTTCCAATTATTTTGGATCACTTTGGTCATATTTGATCATGTCAAGGTGATATGAATCAATTCCAAGTCATTTGGGTTAACAATGAACTGCAAAATGGAAAATGTTGCAAAATTGTCAAAATATTTATTGGTCTCATCTTATGTGGGATGATGTTGTCCATGGTTTGATTTTCCTTTGGAAGGTTCCTATTGAGGTGGAACCAACCTCTATTGAGATAGGGTTTACCTAGTCTATTACTTATTGGGTTTGGCTCACTCATCTTTTTTGTCTTCTCCCTTTTGTCTTATAGAGGTGGCAATCATTGCTATTGAGCTGGATATTGACTTTAAGGAGGTGTGAATAGTGGTTTTATGTGCACTTCTCTTTATAATAATGGTCTAGCTATCGGGTTAAAAACCTTTTCCTCTCTAGTATTTTCATGCTTTGTTGATCCTATTGAGGTGGGGTCCTTCCCTATTGAGGTGGAACAGAGTGTCTTAGGAGATCTTTTGACTGATTGGAGGGATTATTTCACTGCTGGCATCTTACTGGTTAAGGGATCCAATTCAAAGACATGGAATTTTGGGGACTCTTTTAAAACCTTATTATTTCAGCTACTTTTGTACTATTCAATCTTTTGAAGCTGCTTATAATGGTTGGGGGAGGCTATCAAAACCCCTTCCCAAGTTTGGGGAGAATATCAAAATGCCATCCAGGTTTGGGAAGCCTTTCAAAACCCCATGATGGTTTTGGGTGCCATACAAAAACCCATTGGTACCTCAACATGTTTCACAATGTCTAATCTTTTTAGGTTGCTTCTTAAGTTTAGGGAAGCTTGTGAAAACCCCTTGTTTTTCCTCCAGGGCAAGGTTATTACTCCTTGGAAGATTTAGCTTGGTTTGGACTTTATCTCATTGTTGAGTACTCTTCCCTTTAGACTGAAAGTTAAGGTTAGGTGAGCATGCTAAAACCAATTAAATCGTCTCTCAGGTGATGGGTTCTTGGTCAAACCTATAGTTTGTTGTATTTTTAGGTTTAGGAAGCCTTGGAAAACCCTACTCTATGACTGGTTAGGCTTAGGACTATATATTTCAGCCACTTCTTTATTTGTTATATCTTATTAGGCTATTGGTTATGTGTTTATAGTTATTTTTTGTTATGTAATGTAATATCTTAAGAAACTGTTGGGATTTAGTGGGTTCTAGATCCCTCTCAAAATCTATTTTTTTACTGGGTTTCAGGGGCCCATAAAAACCTATTTTATATTTAATCAAATAATAGTATGGACCAATTAATCTTTGTACTAATATTTACTATATTTTCTTTAAATTATTGGTTAATAAAATTTAAAATCACTTGCCAAAAATTCTAGCCCCACACTAAAAAAATATTTCTAAAGCTGAGGAAAATTATTGACTCCTTCATTGAGTCCCATGAAAATTTTCACTTGATGGAAAAGAAAGAACAAAAGTATTTCTATAAAAATTATTATTTCTAATGGCTATAATAGGCTATATTGGAGGTTCATATTTGTTTTAAATTCTAGGTACCAAGATTGACTACAAAAAATATTTTAAGAATGTGATGCAGGATCATCCAAGGTGTAACAACAATCCTGCATACCCAGAAATATTGTCTAGTTTTCAATAAGGGCTATTCATAGACATGGCTGCTATTTTTGGAACGCTTACTATTTTTAGTAAGATCTTTATTTCAGCATGGACTATTCCAATTTCTTCCCTATAGGTTCATTTTGGATATATAATGCTACCAGTAAAGTTGTATGGCAAGATCAAGTATGGCATTGAAGATATTGAATTTTTTGTTTTACAAGGGTGGTACAGAAACTTTGAGCTTATTTTTGAAGGCCTTAAAGGATCCAAAGGTGGGTCAAAATTTATTGGCTTGTAACATTCATTCATAATACTATAGAGACTTTTGTGGGATTTTAAAAATGGGGTTATAATAGCCAATCCACTAAATGGTTCACACTTTATGATTTTTGGTAGTTAGGGCATTAGGTCTCAAGTTTTAATACAAAAGAAAGAGGGAGAAAATCACTTTGAGGGGGGAAATTGAACTATTGGGTGTCAAAATGGGAAAATTTCACTTCTAGAATCTTCTAAGGTAGTTAACTGTACTACTTATATAGGTAAAATGAGGGGTTTTAGGGTTCAGTTCCAGAAGTGTAGATTGTGGCTCTATCTCATAGATTATTGTAATGAGAATGCCCATGTGGCTGTAGCATGTTACTTTTCTAAATATTGTAATGTCATTTCATTGAAGATAATATATAAAGAAAGTTTTTTTGTTCTTGTCATTATTTTTTTCTTGCAATATTCTATTTATTTCTCTATTGTCTTTTGTGTTTTTGGTTGGATAAGGGGAGTGCCCTTCATCATAATGGATTTCAACTCTCAAATTGGCATCAATCATTAATTGTTTTCCCCAAGGTTTATTTAATATTTAAAGGGCTCTCGAATAGGGAAATACACTAACCCTTATTTTATTTATCCTATTGGATCAAGTGTTAGGTAGAATTATAACTCAACATGTGTCAAGAAATGTCTTTTAACATATTAAACCAATGTCTACTTATAAATCATTGTTCTATAAATAATAATCGATGAAAAAAAAATTTGGGTTATCTTCCTTACTTTAAGCTTCAAAGTGGAATAAAATTATCAATGATTTTAATATATTGGTTGAATATAATATCAATTATAAAAAGAGTAAAGTGTTATTATTTAATACAAAGAAAAATCTTCAAGAGAAAGTAACTGATGTACTAGGTTGTTCTATCGATCCCTTTCCTACTGTCATCTTGATCTATCTCTTTTGGTAATGCTGACTGATTCCACTACTTGGCATAAGATAATTGAAAAAAATACAAAAAACTATTATCTATGTAGAAAGGTAATTTATTGACTCATGATGTTATAAATTTTTTCCATCCCAAGTCTTACCTTAAAGCCACCCCCACCTATTACATGTCACTTTCCAAAATTATTTCCTTTTAGTTCAAAACAATATTAAAAATCTAATATGAAAAATTATCGATTGAAACTAAAGAAAAAGTAACATCGGCGTTGGTTAACTAAAACATGTTTTACAAACCAAAATGAATGGAGGTTTGGGCTTCAATAATACTGAAGAATTTTTAATAAATCTCTCTTAGCAAAAACTACTTGTACAGAGTTAAAAGAGGGAAATGAATAGTATATATTTGTAGAATTCAAATGTATATAGGGAACATATTTCATGATTTATCACACAATTCCTAAAGATTCTAATTTATAGAATAGATCATGAAATATAGGAGATTCATTCTTATGGATACATAATGAAAAATCTGGAGAGGAGAGACAAATTATTGGCATAATATCATTGATATTATAATTGTTACTAAAGTTACAACATACCTTCTCTTACCTTGTTTTCAAATATCATTTGCAAATTGTATAAAACCATACCCTAACCTTATAATGAAATCATCTAGTTTTCAATTTTCCACTTCATTTTGTATCAGAGTATGCAAATGAGAATATGGAAGCAATGGGATGAGAAAGGTACATTGCATATAAGATATGATGTTTTTAGCCACTAATCTTGATGTTTGGAGATATATTTGTATTTGACCAAGGAAGGGTGAGTTTTGTGCATCCATGGAGATTTGAAGAAAAAACAAAGATTTTTTTATTTTGAGATGACTTAGCATAGAAGCATAAGGTGTTACACATTTTATACAAGATATTTATTATAGATATGTAAAGCATGATAATGTACCAATCTATCATAGTGACCATAGGTAAGATCATTGAAGAGCCATACTGAGTAATTATAGTTAAGTCAATCCATTTGGAGGAGACACAAAATGATAATCAACCTAATGTAGAAGCTTACACCATAAATATTAGTTTGGAAACATGTGAAGGAGAGGGTACTAGTATTGAATGTCATACATGAGAAAAAAATATTTTTATGTTGTGTAGTATCTTGATGGAAATTTGATAAGAATTTTCTTTAAGTTCAAATAGGTTTTGTGCATATAGGAGGACTTACACAGAAATTAGAGAACATGGGAGGATTTTTCTATGCTACATGGTGATTTAAAACTAGCATGTAGACTCTTTGCATTATTATTTTTCCAATCCAGAACAGACAAACATAAAACATTGAGCATCAAGTTGTCTGCTTAAAGAGAAGTTGAGTAAAAAGCATACAATCAAAGCATAATAATCTGATAGCATTTAAGGAACATATGTGTGAAATAAAATAAATGTTTAAAGAAAATGAATAAAGAAAGAAATAAAATTGGAAGGGTAAAAGGAGTTTTGGTGGTTGAAAGATTTACTAAATTGCGTTAGCAAGTGTAAGGGATTGCCCTTTCGCCTACTTCAACTCTCTTAGGAAAACTTTGGAAAGAATATTTCATAGTAATTTTATTAGTTTTTTAAATTTTTATTATGCATTGGAATCTCAAATTTTTTTTGGAAAGAAGCTTTAATAGTAAGGTTATTAAGATTTTTAAGTCTTATTATGCATTGGAATGAAGCTTAAATTCTTTGTCCTTGGCCTAGAAGAAGTGAAATAGATTTGTATATGATACATAAAAATTTTTAAGGCCAACAAATATCACCCTAACAATGGAAACCTTCCTGAGTTGTGGGAGGACTTTGATTAAGAAGGAATCTCCAGATTCTAGGCTGGTTCCTATTGGATTTGGGATATTGCCTATTACTGATTTTTCTGATTTTTGGGAAAAGGGGAAAAGATAACTAGAACTAAATAAACAAAACTAAAAAGGTGATACACCAAATTAATTTATACTTCTCAGAATTCCAAGCTAGCATCCACATGGACATACCTTAATGATTTCTCCAATAACATTCACTATTAAATGCATAGGCTAACCTGAATCTCACTATTAGGGTTTGTACCATAAATAGTGACAATTCTTCTAATAAACATGCAGATTCTGCAGAAGGTTACACTCTACAACCGAGAATAGGAATTAAATCAATTCACTAATCTATGTTGCAAAATACATTACACTTAAATGAAGAAATTGAAAGGATTGATAACAAAAACTTAGAAAGATGTATGAATAATGGGCAAGCCTTATTATCCTTAAAATCTGCAAAATAGTTACATGAGAAAGTACAAAATATGCCAAGGAATATGTGCATTCACTTCAACACAATCTGCATAAAACATGAACTAATGGCTACAAAATGCATGAAAAAAGGTGTAAAGGAACAAAAAGTTCACTAAAACCACCTTCCTCCTAAATTCTGAACCCCTAAAACTGAATAAGAGGCTCAGCTATATACTCTCTCATGGCCAAATTTGAAAATATAATCCCCTCTAAAAGGCATCCAAATCAGAAAAAAAACCCCTAATTCCAAGGCATAATTGATGCTATAATTTTAGCCTCTAATGTTGGCATTTAAAATATACATCTTTTACAATACATTATCAACCCCCATCAACACATACAAAATCAAGCCCTAATACCAATCATATACCTTTTCCCCATAACATATAACCCCAACCACATGCTACATAACCCTACCAAGCCTAATGTCGACAGCATTAACCTAGGCCAACATGAACAATGCCTAGCATTCACAACCTTTTTTAAAAAAAACTACTCCATGGCGTAGGCTATGTGATGTTTGGCATGGCACTTAGGATTGAAGATCCCGAGGCTCCTTCTACCAAATAACTACAGTATTTAATGTCATAACTTCTTCATGTACTTGTTTGGAATCCAAAATTTTATCAAACTAGAGTTATCATTGCATTTCATTTCACATTTGGGGAAAGATAAGCTTTTCTTAAACCCTAGCTTATTTTTGTGGTGTTTCCTCTGACTTCTACTTCTCATGTCGTATTGAATCTGATCTTTCACTATCATTTCTTCAAAATATGGAAATCTGGGAGTTGTTTCCTTTTATTCAAGAGTTGAGTTGTCGATTTAGAACTCTATTATGTGATTTTGAGCTTGGAAAATGGTTTTTCACTGTGTTTTCTACTACCTTTTCCTATGACTGGAGTTATACATTCATATCGAGCATGAAGCTCAAACTCCAACTGGAAGTGATAATTTCACAAAGAGCTCAGGCTCTTAACTAAAAGTTGTCAACGTATTGTTTGTGCATGAGCTCGGGTAGTATTTGGCGATAGAGTTAACGTATTTCTTATGCATGAGCTCAGGCTCTTACTATTTGTGTATAAGCTCAGGTTCTTAACTGGACCGGAGTGCGCATTGATGCAAACATAGAGCTTGGGCGGTGTTTGGAAATAGAGAGCTCAAGCTCACTCTATACCGCGGGCTTTTGAACTGGGTCTTTTGGCCAAAATAACCGGTGCGGATCATGCTTGTTCTTACAAATCTCTGGCTCCATGCATGGCACTTGAGAGAACATACTATTTATGGCACTTGAGAGCACACACTGTTTATACATTTGCTCGGAGCTTCACCATTTGCAAATAGAGAGCTTGATCATCTTCTATACCGCACGCTCCTCTATGGAGTTGTCTTCTTGTGATGTGCAGGATTTTTTCCATCCATGACCACAGCTCATGGAGATATGGAGCACGGGATTTCATTGACCTTTGAACAAAAACATAACTTAACTCCTTCTGTCTCTTTCTATCCAAGCTTTGCATTTTTCTTAAAAACTTGAGCTAGGTCCTTAATTGGATTGGACTGCAATGAGTCTAGGATTCATCTTTATTCTCTGTTGTCACTCCTCTTTCTCAACTTGAGCCTCACTATTTAGATAAGCCTTTTAAACATCCACTGATCGCTGGCTTAATACTTGAGATTTATATCTGTTGTTTTGTGAAGTTAGTAAAACATTTTTCAACTCCACTGGCACTATTCTTTTGTCTTCATGGGGTTTCTTTTTGTTTGGGCCTATATTTTTTACTGTGGTTTTTTTTTTTTGTTCATAACTCTTTGTTGGGACCATGGTCTAGCTATTTCATAATGTCATTCTCTATTGAATGTTACTCTCTATGTAAACCGTGTCACTCTTTTGTGCATAATGTCGCCACTCTGTGACTGTATCTTTGTTGAGACCATGCCTTATCTTTATGCATAATGTCTGAGGTTTTTTACATTACATGGTCTTTCTCTGCAAAAATTACAAGCATCACATTTATACATAGTTATTACCTCCAATGAAAGAATTACTTATAGGGTTCGAGCACGGGCTTGTGACTCCCAGGACCAATACTGTGAAACCGAGCTTGACCATTGAAAATGCATATTTCTTTTTAGTTGCATAGTTTTGTTATATATATGCATATTGATTTTGGATTACATACTGTAAATCAAACATAAATAACAACATTTAAATGATAACATTGTTTACTTGAACATGCACATTGCTTTTTTATTTCTTTTCCACTCTTGAATAGGCATTTGATAAATACAGAGTGTTACTGTTATTCACTTTTCATTCTTGATTACATCTCATCTGAACATGAATAACAACATTTAATTAATAGCATTTTTTACTTGAACATCTCTTTGAATATGCATTGAAAATGTATAATAACATCATCCAACAATAACACTATTATTTGAGTATGAAAAATAATTGTCTTTGATTTCCATTCTTGATCCATAATAGTGCTACTGGCTTTTTATTTTAAGAACACACTTTTTTGTTCCATTCTTGCGTATGCATGCACATCTTTAACAAAAGATACCACTATTTTAACATGCATTTTCTCTTCCTTCTGCAAACATGGATTTCACTGAGTTCTTTTTCCCTCTAATTCGAACACACCAGTGTCCAGAACAACATTTAATATGAAGTAATTTTCTGATTCCAATAATGTATGAACTATGTACATGCAATTTCCATTTTGATAACAATGCAATTAGATCTTTTGTAAATGCATACGACTTTTTAAACAGCATTAATGTATTCTTATTTGATCCATCATTATGCACTATTATTTGATGATTTCATGTGCATATTCATTCCATTTCAAACAACATTAAGATGAAGAACTTCACTTGTGCATAATTGAACAATAGTGTTACCTTTTTATTTGATTGCAAGTAATCATTCATTTCCTTTTCTGCACATCTCTTTCTCTCCTTCACACACACATAACTTGTCTTGCACCTGGTTTTGATTGCTCTCATTACTTGCATAGTTTGTATATTTTCACATGTTCATGAGGTTCGAGCACGGGCTCATGAAACTCACAAAAAACATTACCTCTATTATTTGTTTTCAGCAAGTTTTAACATTACATTGCCACAACTATTCCACTTTTGCAAGATAATACTATTTTCATGAAACTTGTTATGGGAAAGGGGATAATAGATAGCTACATTACTCTAGATTCCTACAATGTCTGGATAATCAGAGTGATGATCACCCACAAACAGTACTAATTCAGGATAATATGACCAATCATGATTCTCTTCTTCATTTCATTTTTCAGATATAGTGAAGGATTTCATAAAGTTATGTCTCTTTGATGCTATTATCCTATTAATGTAGATGTATATCTTTCCATTGCATTGATGTTATTGGCAACTCTACAATTTTAGAAGTTTGATTGATGTATGATGCTTTTAGGTTTTCATGTATTTCTTAGATCCAATTTGGATCTAACATCTTTTTCTCCATGATGCAGGATACAAGACCAAAAGAAGACCTACGATGCAGGACAGAGACAAGGCCAAGGACATGAAGACTCAGATAATGCATCCAATCAGCTCCAGAATGCAGACGACCTCTTAAAGGAAATGCATGGACCCCTAAACCTCATCATGATTATCTTTTCCTTTCTTTTTTGCATGTCCTCTAAGTTTCATTAAGAAAGATGTAACATGGAAGGAACACTTGTTTACTATATTCAGTTTGAATGCACAATATAATGATCAATTATAAATTTCAAAATGTGAATCTAATCAATACTTACAATACAATGTAATCTGGTAATATGAATGTAATAGCAATCTATTTCATCTTCATTAGCTGAACAGTAATGTTAAAGAGATGTACCTTCATGCAATTTTTTACTGTTCTTGATTACTATCCTGCATGTAAAAAATTAGGGTAACAATTACTCCAAGTTTTTTATATTGAAAGGTGATGTATAGTTTACTACATATGTGTCTAAATGCATTTGTAGTGATTTAGTAATAATGTTAGTGGTGAAGTATTCATAACTAATTTTGTGAGATTAGTAGAAGTTTGAAAATATTGAAGCACTAAAATTGGTTAGTGATTCATTAAAAGCGGAGTTAGTAAGGAGGTTTATTATTTTGTGTAGAGTTTGTTATTTTGAGTTTTTTCTTGTATGCATTGGATTTATAATGAGAGAATAGAATTCTGAAATAATGAACTAGTAAAAAATTATCACCCTTCAAACTATAAGAATTTTTTTATTATTATTTTTATTCCTGATCTTGCAAAATAATAACATAGATGATTGTATTGTAAGATTTGGTGAGTTTTTGGTTGATTATTGGGTTAATAATTTATGGGTCAATATTATTATATCAATAATGACTTTTTTTTTATTGCAGGGAAAAACAGGTTTTGAATGGGGACCTGAAACCCCTTACAAGCTAGAAAAAATGATTTAACATTTAAGCCCTCCAAAAATAAATAGAACTGGAAACTAGTACGCTAAAGCCAAAACTAACAACAAAAAACCAGGAAAAAACAAAAAGCCAGAGACCATAAAAAAAGACAAACCACCAGAACCAAAAAATAGAGCCCTAGACAAGCTCCTTACAAGCCTCAGCGGCTTCCTACTTCGCTTCAAATATCTTCTTTATCGCTGCATTGAACTTTGAGAGTTCCTGGATCCTTTCATGAATTTTCTTCTTTCTTGCTGATCTAGTACCTTTTCTGGGGCCATCATCTTCCAGGTTCTCTATGATATCCTCTATATTTTTACTGGGGGACCCACTATCCAGCTCTACCTTAATAGTCAGGAAACAATCCATGGCCGAACCCATAAAATTTTTGTAGTCTTGCATATGTTTTTTCATGGTATTCTCCATGGTTTACATTCTGGCTTGTAACTTCTGCACATTATTGTCCTCATCATTAGTAACCTTGTCTACCATTGTTTTAGGGCCAGATTCCAACTGAGTCTACAAAGATTCCATCTTAGCAACA
Source organism: Thuja plicata (assembly GCA_018584345.1). NCBI lineage: Eukaryota > Viridiplantae > Streptophyta > Pinopsida > Cupressales > Cupressaceae > Thuja > Thuja plicata. The sequence continues at coordinate 571,721 of MU223197.1, forward strand.
ATCAAACTATACTTGAGGTTTAAATTCTTGATCTCCTGGAACACCCATTTCATTAATCGAAAGGAGTACATAGAAGAAGCTTTGGCTGTTTGGAGGACCCAAAAGGGGGGATTGATCTTATCGTCCATGTCATCCCTCATTAATTGAACATTCCTTTCCTGCAAGTCCACCATTTTGATGAAAGGGATGTTCTGAGAATTACCAGGGGCATTGTCTGTCTTCCCCTCTGGTAAAGTCGTCTCCTTGGCAGGGGAAGTATTCTCCACCTCCGTCGCATCCTTCTAAATTTCCTAACCACAATCCATAACTACTTCAAGCTTCAAAGATATAGGCACATCGTGGTCTTCAGAACTGTCATACTCAACCAGAATTGGCACTTTCTGACCTCCCACATCCTCCTCCTTCTTCTTATCCTCTTTGTTCTTCCTGCTATCTGAGGTTTTACCTTTGTTCATAGAGCCTGTAACCTCTTCATCCATGTTAACATTCTCCTCTGAAACCGAATTCGAGACTGAGGAGGTAGAGTAACTATCTTCCTTAGTGGAATCAGCCATATTATCATAGCCTTCCACACTGTCAGCAGAGGTGTCCGTATACATGGTAGTCCCCTTATCCTTCTTTAATTTTTTACCTATCAGACTCTTATCTTTCACATTCACATCCCTAATTCTCTTTTTACCTGAACCAGATTTAGACGGGGTTATGACAGGGATTACACCAGCCATCTTCTTTATAAGTTCAACAATTAAAAGAATCAACCCTTCATGAAGAATGGGTTTCTTCTCCTTCCTCTTGTGCTGGGAAATGCTAGAATGAAGAGATTGCAAAATATAGAAAGGCAGGGAAACCCTAATTTTATGCCGAAAATGACAGAGCAAAACAAAGTGGTAAGAATGGGCTCTTTTAAACCTACTGTCCAGGGTAACATACTCCATGATCACCACCATAACAATAGCCCAGATTTCTTTGAACAATGCCACATCATAGCATCCTCCAGACTCTTTTAAAAGACTTTTTTTCTCCTCCATACTCTTGGGAAAGCGTTGAATGGCCTTTCGAGATACCTTACTATCCTAGAAGAATTTGATGCCCTTCGTGCTAAGCCCAAAAATCTCACCTATGAAATCCTCCATGATGTTCACAGTGATGCCTACTATGGTAATAGCCCCATTTTTCCAGGAATCAACAAATAATTTGGTAGCACTGTCTTTCACCCCATGCAATCTTTCCATGTAGGTGGACAAACCACCCTTCTCCAGAATATCCCAAACTTCCATCATTTTTCTCCATTTGACATAGTCCTTCAGCTCTTTGCAGTTAAGCCCACCTCCCATGATCGCACAGCTCACACAGACGGTAAAAAATGCAAAGAGAATCCAACTATTACGAAAACTGGTAACATTGAAATTAACAAGGTTTAGCTCCTGTCTATAATTAGAGTTCTTGGGAAAGACACCACTTTTTGTGCTCATTTTCCTCTAAATTTTTAAAAAGTGTCTAATCATCATAGCTTCTCAAGATACACCCAATCAACCCTTTTACTTTTGGATCTGTTGAAGGCCAACTTGGCTTTGATATCGACGGTCAGATTTTTATAATCGTGCCAAATCACGATGTCCCTGGCTTTAACTGCAAAATTGACCAACTCATCCACTGTACCATTCGTTTCCCTATAGGCATGAGAAATAATAACTTGATTGAAGGAATTAATTATGATCCTAGCCTCCTTGATGATCTCCTTAATTTTCCATGATGGCTTAGTCTTGTCATTAATATATTTTAAAATATTGAGTGAGTCACCCTCCATCCACACATTCTGTGCCATGTATTTCTTGACAAGTTTTAACGTCTAAAGAAGGGCCATGGCCTCTGCCACATGGTTTTTTTGTACCCCAATAGGTAAAGCTACCACAGCCAAGAAATTTTCCATGTCATCATGGATGAGGCCCCCACAGCCAACTGGGCCAGGGTTGCCCTTGGCAGCGCTGTCGAAATTGATTTTTATCCATCCTGGCGGAGGAGAAAGATAGATGGCATTCTCTCTGGGATGAGGTTTGTGATTTTTTTTCCTTACACCTATATCACCAGCTTTGAAATCCAGCATTCTGCCAGACAACATCTTGAAGTTTTCCTTAATACTTCTCTTTATCTTTTCAATAATCACTTTTGGAGGAAGATCAATGTTCCTGAAGACTCTATCATTGCGTTCTCTCCAAACCCACCATAATACATGGGGGGGGAATAATATTCCACAAATGTTTATCAATGGGGGAATCTTCTTTTCGCCACTGATTACAAAAGCTTTCCATGTTATTGGGAAAAAACCACTTAATATCCCAACATTGTAATAATTCATTCCAAACCTCCCAATCATATCTACAGTCAATGGCCAGATGGAAAACCATTTCCTCAACATTTTTACATAAAAAGCATCTATTACTCATCATCATTCCTCATTTCTGGAGATTGTCAATTGTAAGGATTTTATTCTACAAAACCAGCCAAAAAAAGATATTAATTTTAGGAATTAAAGAATTGTCCCACACTTGAGCCCAAAAGGGGAGGGGATTCGATTGCTTTGACAAAAAGCTCAAAACAAGAGGCAACCGTGAAGATTCCAGAAGGAAGAACTCCCCAAAGGAGCTTGTCTTCACTTGAAATTTTGACCTTCCAGATCATTAGGTCAAGCATAAGAGGTTTTAACATTTCATTAGGGAAAAATCAATCCACGTGCCATTTCTCTGATAATCCCTGACCATAGTTCCATATCTCTGAATACAGTAATTGATAATGGGTTGAAAGGCAACAATAGAATTTAGGGGATAATCTTTTATCCAACAGTCTTCCCAAAATTTTTTTTTTCTACCATTTCCTAAAAACCACTTAGCCCCTTTAAAAGCCGCATCCTTAGTATTCTAAATGCTATTCCAGATGAAAGTTCCTTGCACTTTCAGGTCAGTTTTCCAGAATTCTGAAATATGGGAAA
>MU223198.1:0-12283 GCA_018584345.1 Thuja plicata
ATTAGATGTATGGATTTAGAGATGTATGCAAATGGATGAATATGCAAATGTTTATGCACATGTTTTATTGATGTATGAAAATGCTATGATAGATGTTATATGGATAAATGCTATGTATGATTTTATTTATGCTTATAATGGATGCAAATGTTTATGGATATATGTATGCAAATGAATGTATGGAAATGCATTTTTTGGAAATGAATGTAATGCAATGAATGCAATGGTACTAATAATCTCATGCAGGATATTCACAATATACAACAGGTACTAACCAAAAGAATACACACAAAGATCGAGAATGAGGACCGGACACTCGTGGAGTCAAGAAGAAACCATGATGAAAGATGAGGACCTTTGAAGAATGAGAAGACAAATGAAGAGAGCACCAAAAATACCATGATGCAATCCTAAAATGCGAATGTCAGCCTACAATGCAAATGCAAGCCTAAGCTAAATGCAATCTTAGGACTTCGGTTGTTGGACTCATCGTATTTATCATCATCGGGTGCTTTTGGATCATTGGAGTCAATAAAATCCTTACTAGTGCCATTGAAACCGTAAGAATATGAATATGACTTTTCATCGGATAAAATGTAGGAAATGAACATAAGCACCGAGGCACAAAAGCCAAGGTGACTTGAACATTATTTCCAATTTGATGTAGTAAAACTTCACAAGTAAACAAACATAGCAATAACAGTCAAGGACATAGATCTGACCTCCCCTTGGCGTACAAATAAAAAAGATCGAGGGATGTGAGGCTTTTCCACCTTAATGCATAAGCTCTTATCACATACACCCTATTTATTTGACGTTGCCAGATTATCGAAACCACACCAACAAGCAGTAGAGAAAGAAAATGTCAAATGAAATTCATGAGAACAGACAGCATACAAAGAAAGAGTCAATCATATCTCTACAAGTTTCAAGGCTTACGAATGTGTCTATGTTTAGGGTGTTGAAAAACACCATTGTTCTTTTGAGTGCATTGTGTTTGATTGCTATCGAGAGATGTTTATGTCACGAGATATCCAAAGTGTGTTAAAAAACACAGATGTGTCCTAAGAGAGTGTTGAAAAACACTATTTGATTAAGGTGTTGAGACACACCAGTTTGTGCCAGTAGAGTGTTGTCCTTTGGCAAGATTACTGACTTGAGTGTAAATTGAAGAGCGATCAAAAGAGGGAGCCATGCCCCCAAGTGATGAATGGATTGAAGCTGAACAAACAGATATCGAGACGAAGGGAGAGACCTCAACAATATAGCGACAGTAGGCAGACTCAGTGAGAACCACTGGTGATTGTCGCAAGAGATATTCTCAAGAATAATGATCGATAACAAGAGAAAATCATCAACAGACAGACACAATGAGGACAATTGGTGACTGAAGCAAAAGAGAGTCTCAAGAAGAGACGACGTGCTATCAAAACATTGGCAGGCAGATGCAGTGAGATCCACTGGTGACCAATGCAAGAGGAGAAAGACTCCAAAAGATAAGACAATTCCCCCTAGACCAGGGACATGCCCCTGAGTATGACTAGTTTCAATCCATGTGAGGTTGAGAAAAATATTGAAGATGACTGAAAGCAAAAGCATGAGCACATTAAAGCAGGAAAGTGAACTAAAGCGAGAACACAAACTGAAGCGGGAAAGCAAAAGAGAAACTGTGAGAGAGCCAAGATATGCTGTGACAGATAAAGCATTGCGAAACAAGAGGTGCCTATTTACTAGGTTTTCACCATCTTGGCAGAAATTCTATTTTTTCTACCATGACACCTGTTTACCAGGTTTTCGTTAATGGCACATTTTTCTCTTTTTCTCTTTTTTTGTATTTTCAATTTTTTTTGTTCTTTTTTCTTTTTTTGATTTGTTTGTATTTTATTTTTTTTCATTTTTTTTTGATATTATAAAGGCGCCTATTTACCAGGTTTTCACCAGGATCATAGATACATCAAAGTGCCTGTTTTCTAGGTTTTCACTAAGATCATCTTTTTAGGACATATTACAATTTTTAGGATTTTCTCAGAAATAAAGTATGTACATGAGCATGCAGAAGATATCTCAACTGTAGAATTTGTTCAGGTGAAGTGCATTGATGGGATCTTTGAGTGGTTCACCTTCTGTAGTGGGGAGATGATAAGCACCAGACCCAAATACTGCAGTAATAATATAAGGACCAAGCCAATTTGGCTCAAACTTCCCTTTCTGAGTCCGTTGTTGCTGATTTTTAGGATTCTCTCTCAGGACGAGATCACCTATTTGGAAGTCTCTTGTTCTAACCTTCTTATTATAGCTCTTTGATATCCTCTTTTGATATGCTCTGAGATGATCGAATGCCACCTTCCGACGTTCATCCAGTAACTCAAGCTCTTGAAGCTGAGATATTCTAATGTCATCATCTATAATAAGGCCTTTTAGAGAGACTCGCAAGGTGGGAATCTCAACCTCAATAGGCAGTACAACATCTGCACCATAGACTAAAGCAAAGGGCATGGCCCCTGTTGGCGTTCTTATACTAGTGTGATAGGCACATAAAGCCAGATTAATTTTGAGGTGCCAATCCCATCCAGACTTGTGTACTATACGGTGCAGGATCTTGAGAATTGTTTTATTGGAAGCTTCAGCTTGCCCATTACCCTGGGGGTAATAAATAGAAGACCAATGTTGAATGATCTTGAACTTAGTGCATAAATTTGTTAGATCTTTATTCTTGAACTGTCCCCCATTGTCAGTGATAATAGAGGAAGGTACACCATATCCACAAATAATGTAGTTTAGGATGAAGATAGCTATAGATTTTCCATCAGCTACACTGAGAGGTATTGCCTCAACCCATTTAGTAAAATAATCTATAGCAGTGATGATGTACTTGTGTTCTCTTGAGGAAGATAGATATATCTGACCTACTAAGTCAAAAGCCCATTGTTGAAATGGCCAAAAGGTGATAAATGGAATGAGCTCCTTAGTTGGAGTGTGAATCAAGTTACCATGGAGTTGACATTGCTTGCAAGACTTGGAAAACTCCGTAGCTTCCTTCTCCATATTGGGCCAATAATAACCAACACTAATAAGCTTACGAGCTAGTGTTAGACCATTTGAGTGAGAACCACAAATGCATTCATGTACCTCTTCTAACTCGCATTTAGACTCATCAGGTTCTAGACACCTAAGGAGGGTACCGTCTAGACCCCGTCTATACAAGTCATTTGCTACGATGACGTACTGTGAAGCACTGTGGATTAGATGGCAATTTTCATTTCTGGTATATGTGTTAGGAATAGTTTGGTTATGGAGATAGGAGTATATGTGGTGGTAGTGAGATGAATCACGTCCAATTACTGAACAGATGATCTGGGAGTCAGGAGAGTCATAGGTAGGGTAGCATAATGTCTCCACTAGGAACTCGTGTCTGAAATCATTCTCTGGCATTTGTAACATAGAGGCCAGAGTATCCATAGCATCAACCGCTTTATTATTCACCCAGGGAATCTGCTGAAAAGTGACATGTGCAAAGTAATTCTTGAGGCTGTCAACCATCTTTTTATAGGGTACCAACTTTTCATCTTTTGTTTGATAAGTGTTGTTGACTTGATTGATAAATAGTTGTGAGTCTCCAAAGACTTTTAGTTCATCCACTCGCCATTCAATAGCAATCTTGAGTCCATTTATCAAAGCTTCATACTCGGCGGTATTATTGGTACAAGGGAACATCATTTTGTATGCCTTTGTTAAGGAGTACCACTGAGGTGTGATAAACATAATTCCAGCTCCTGACCCCTGTTGGGTGAACGAACCATCAAAGAACATTGTCCATGTTCGATGCATGAGAAGCATAATGGACTCATCTGGGAGTTCCATCTTTAATGGTTGGTGATCTGTAAGAGGTGCTTCAGCCAATTGATCTGCAATCGCCTGTCCTTTGATAACTTTTCTCTCAACATATACAATATCAAACTCACTAAGGAGCATGACCCATTTAGCTAGTCTACCTATGAGGGTAGCTTTGCTGAGCAAGTATTTCAATGGATCAATCTTTGTGATTAGCCTTGTAGTGTGAGCCAACATGTAGGGTCATAGATTCCGGGAAGCAAATGCTACTGCTAAGCAAGCCTTCTCAATTACTGAATAATTCATTTCGTAAGAGACCAATGTTCTGCTGATGTAGTAAATGGCTCTTTCTTTATGATTTGGATCTTCTTGGGCCAAGAGAGCACCCAAGGATGTTTCTATTGCTAAGATATATAAGATCAAAGGTACCCCCTTAATGGGATGCATCAGTATGGGTGGATTAGCTAAATACTGTTTAATCTATTGAAACCCTTGTTCACACTCTTTGTTCCAGTCATAAGTCACACCTTTATGCAGAGTTTTGGTGAAAGATTGTGACTTTTTAGCTAATTGCGAGATAAACCACCTGATAGATTGGATCCGACCTTGGAGACCTTTGATTTGTTTGATATTATGGGGTGATGGCATTTACATTATAGCTTATACCTTTTCTAGATCCACCTTAATTCCTTTTGCCGAGATGATGTAGGCAAGTAATTTTCTTGAAGTAACCCCAAATGCACATTACTTAGGGTTTAGACGCAACCTGAATTTCTCCATACGATCTAGTATAGGACCTAGATCAGTGAGATGTATCTTTCTATCCTTACTTTTGGCAAGTGTGTCATCCACATAGTCTTCCATTTTCCTATGCATCATGTCATGAAATATTGTAGTAACATCTCTTTGATAAGTAGCCCCAACATTCTTTAAACCAAAGGGCATAACATTCCAATAGAATGTACCCCATGTACAAGTAAAAGCTATTTTCTCTTGGTCCTGTAGTGCAATTTTGATCTGATTATATCCAGAGAACCCATCCATTAATGAATACATCTCATATCCTGCTGTCATATCTACGATCATGTCAATTGTAGGAAGTGGAAAATCATCTTTGGGACACACCAAATTTGAATCTCTAAAATATATGCAGACCCTAACATATTTGTAATTTTTAGTCACTGGGACTATATTAGAAATCCACTCTGCATAATCAATCACTCGGATGAACCAAGCTTTCAGAAGTTTTTCCAATTCTACCTTTATCAATAAAGCTACATGTGGATGCATCTTTCTAAGTTTTTGCTTGACAGGTTTCACACCTGGAGCTATTGATAAGTGATGCATAATGAGATCATGGTCCATGCCCAACATGTCAGAATACTCCCATGCAAAATTTATCTTTTTCTCTTAGAAAAATTCTGTAAATTCCTGAAGTTCCTCTGTACATAATGACTTGGCCACATGAATGATATGTCGATGCTCTTTTGTTCCCAGATTTATCAGCTGAGTTGGTTCAATTAACACTGATTAGCATTCCTGGATGTGATTCAGAAGTGCATCAAGTACCTCACCTTCCGGTTCCTCAGAGAGGTTTACACCTTTGGGTACGTCTTTTCTTTTTACTTTTTTTTGGCTCTGATACTGCCACAACGTGGTTTTCACCATCAGAGCGCTTATTTTTTCTTCTTTCAATTTTCTGACTAAGGTACTTGATGTCAGCCTCGGTCATGTTGACACTTTCTTCACTAGTGGAGGACATTACGGGCTCAACAGCGTGAAGGTAGCAGGCTAAAGTGTAATCATTCTGGAATGTAAGGCCTTCATTGGATGAAGAAGGGGAATTCCAGTCTATTAATTCAGGATGTTGGAGGGAAAGAGATGCGACAGGTTCAAGAATGTTCATAGTGTGGTCATCGAAAGCATTAACTAGCAAGCTGAGAGCTAAACCAGTCTCATCCAAAGGTGTGTTTGAAACCTTTTGATCCCTAACGATTGAAGTAGAAGACATGTTAACACCTATAGAATCAGACTCATTAGGATTTTCACTAGACCCCTCACTTACGTTGAGAAGTCTTTCAGAAGATCCCGCTAACAAACTATCAAACTCATACTCATGAGAGTCTGTATCCAAACTTTGGCTTGGGTGCTTTCACCATGAAGGTTTTTGAGTTCTTGCAATACTAGTCTATTCTTGTGTTAACCATTCTTGAAATTGTGGTGGTATGTACCATTCTCCTTTGAAGTTAGGATATTGTAAGTCTTTCCATTGCTCAAAAGTTAGTGTCTCAAATGGAGTGGTTTGATCATAATCACTATCAGTTTTAGTAGTATAGGTATGTGGCACAAGCTTATCTAGCTCAGCAAAGAATGCTGCCAGGTCTGGAGGGATGGGATAAGGAAAGCAATCCTCATATGAGCTGTCTTGTATAGCGTCGACTGCAATTGTGCCCTCAGGTTCTGGTGTAGGCTCTACTTTTGGCACAAATTTATTGATCCCTAGATTAAATGAGACCTTTTTGAAACCTAAACCAGTGTTGTCTTTTGTCTTTTGACCTATAGCTTGGATAGGTTCCACTAACCCATTGGCATTCACACCTATCGGGCCACTTCCTTTGTACCCAAAATGTTTCATAATCTTAAGACCCTCAGTGTTAGGATTTAATTCATGAGTGGGGGCAGCTTGTTCAGCTGTGTTCTTTCCTTTACAAAGCCAAGCCTTGATAGCTCTTTCCTCATCTTCATCTTCCAATGGTGTATTAGACTGTACAAATGTACCCTCATAAAATATCTTAGGAGTAGAGGAAGATTTGTTGTGCTTAGAAGGTCTCCCATAAGATCGAGGAGACAGGGGTAGAGCTACTAATGACAGCATGGGTTCCATTTGATATCCCCCCATGCCTATATCTATGATTTTCAGTGTCTGTTCCATGTCTTTGAGTTTGGCATCACAAAGTTCTATGTATTCTCTATTAGTTGGAACAAGACTGTTAGCTGATTGAGTGAGAGCATTACAAGAAGAACCCATGCTAGTGGGAATGGTCATGGATGCATGGTCTTCCTAGCAAAATTTTATACGCAAGAGGAAGGTCTAGCTCCTGACATATGACATCTCTTTCAACTGGGCCAACCTGAAGGGGTAGCACAACTAGACCTTTAGATTTTCTCTCTTCTTCATCATAAGCTTTTATTGTAATTCTCTTGTGGGAATCTATGCGATCCTTGCCATAACCTAGTTGAGGAAGAAAATGAGCGGAGAAAATATTAAGACCAACACCATTGTCAGTGAGCACGCGGCGGACTAGCTGTTTGTCGATCATGACTTCTATGTGCAGGGGAGCATTATGTGGGTGACTAATTGAGTGATCATCTTCTTCAGAGAAGGATAAATAATGAGGTGAGGTCAGATGACCCACCATGGATTGAAACTGATCCAAATTGATATCTTTGGGGACATTAACTTCAGTGAGAGCTTTGTCCAGAATCTGCCTATGAGCAGGTGGGATTTTCAATAGCTCAAAAATAGTTATCTGAGCATTGGTCCTTTTAAGCTGGTCAAGAATGCTATAACTAGTAGCAGGAGGCGTAGTGACTATCTTCGTGGTCTTCTTGGTAGAACCAACAACAGTCTTATCCGCAGTTTGTTTTGGTGCGGACGTAGTAGTGGGAGGGTTAGGACCCTTGATAGAGATTCTAATGTTAGACCTAGTAACAACGTTCGTACAATCTCATGATGTTTCAGATTTAGATAATCAAGATATAGGACCTCTCAAGACAAATGAGGTTCTGGGTTTAGAAACATTCCCACTCTCCTTGCTGGTAAACATATTGCAATATTCCACTTCCACTGGTTCAATCATGTTGATCACATTATCGTAAGTGGTATTGGCATAATTAACTTTGGAATTATTATTCTGAGTGTTGGAAGATTCACCTTTCTCATGACAAGGAAAGGGATCTTTGAATGCTTGATGATCCAAATTCTTGTTATGATTCACCACAACGATAACCTGGTTATCAATCAAATCTTGGACTTTATGTCATAATTGGAGACAAGTAGCAGTCTTGTGACCTTTGTTTTGATGGTAATCACAGTAATCATTCTCATTCCACCAATGAGGTCTTGGTTGTAGATCATATAAACGTTTCTCCAAAGGAGCAAGAATATGATTTTGCACCAAAGTTTTGAAAACCACATCAAGCGGTTCTCCTAGAGAGGTAAATTCATGCTTAGGTTGCGCTACCCAAGGTTTGTTGCCAGAAAATTTAGAAGGCTGTTGAGTATTGATTGCAGCCTTTTCGATAGCTTTGGTCACTTGTATACTCAAGGTGAGATTAAAGACTGGTTTTGAAGAAGTTGAATTCACGTTATCGACCACACCATCGTTCACAACATCTCTATTTTTGTTGGAAAATTTACCTTTGTCTTTGTTGGAAGATGAGGGATTTTTCTTGTTATCATTATACAAGGTCAATTCGGATTTTTTAACCATGAATGCTTCTATTCTCATAGCCTATTTTATCATACTATCAAAGTTAAGGGGACCTTGAAGTTGGACTTGATACCCGAAGTCAGGGGTGAGATTATCCAAGAATATATCAAGTTTCTCGGACTCAAGTATTTTGCGAGGGTACTTTGTGCAAAGTTGTCTCCATCTTTGGAGAAACATCAAGAATGGTTCCCCTTTCTTCTGCTTAAGGTTGCAAAGATCCCTTATGTTGACAGGATGTTGAATATTATGAGAATAGTGTTGCATAAAAAGATTAGCAATTTCGTCAAAAGTTTTGATGCCAGTGGGCAATCATGAGAACCATTCCATAGCGGGTCCACCCAAACTTCATGGTAAAAGATGCATCAAATACATTTGATCATGTATAAACTCCATCGACAAGGCACCAAATTCTCTTAAATGATCCTAGGGATCAGTGGTACCTAGATACTTGTATTTTGGGAGTTCTACACCTTTGGGAAAAGGTGGCATAACAATGCTCCTATCAAACGGAAAAGGACATATACTTTCCATTGTGAACTGTTGTGTAGGTTTGTCCTTATCTTTCATAAGTTTGTTGATTTGACCTTGCATGTCTTGAATTATCTTATGCAATTTGGAGTTTTCAGTTTCCTATTCTTTAGGGACAAGCGTTTCCAATTGGAAGTTCACGGGTAATTTGACCCCTTGATTTTCTAAATCTAGAAAGTATTTTTCTTTGTCTTCAGCAAGGAGTATCTCCATCATTTTAATAAGAGCTTTATTGGACTTTGGTGCATCTATATCATTTTGAGTTATTGGGTCATCTTCATTGCCATGGATTTCATAAATGCTCTGAGTTTGATCTTGACCCTGATGTTGCTCTTGACCTTGTTCATGTTGAGATTGGTCATGACCTTGTGTGTAATCGAAAGGAGACGTCATGTTGTTATCATGAGATTATTTTGTGTGCACTCCTTCAGTATGAGAGTGAGGACTCATAGCCGATGTGCTCTTCGGCGAATCAAAAGGATTGAAATGTTGGAATGGATCACTAAGACAGTGAGGGTCGTTAATAGGATCGACCCAAATAGATGACTTCTTGTAGCCTTGTTGGCTTGAGAGAAATGGATTACGCTGATCTTGAAACAACAGATTAGAACAAAACTGAAGCACTGGCTTTGGATTCGGACTTGGGTCTGCACTGAACGGGGAAGAGGAACGTGATGATCCCTCTTGACTATCCACTTGAATAACATGTTCAGAATGACCTTTTCCTTGATTGTGAGGTTTAGCTCTACCTACTCCAGAACCGTGTATAGGAAAAATATTACCACTTCTAGTCGTAACAAGCATAGACAAAGCTGATACGAGAGGAAACTTAAGATCTGACTCAGAAATCTGTCTCTAAAGGTATCAAAAAAAAAGAAGTAATAGGATAGAATAGCCAAGGTGTGAGATGCACCAGACACAAATCATCGGAGGTATGGCTAGAATAGCTGAGATATGACTATCGTGTCGCAAGGTACAAAACACAAGAAAACAGGACAGAGACAAAGAGACAAGACAAGTTTGAGTATGAATCAATCAGTTTGCAACTCAAAATAACTAGTTTTAGTCTGCAGACAATGAAGGAACAAGCAATCAAAATCTAGACAAGAGGCATATAAGGAAGATAGAAAAACTCAGTTTTCAAAATAAAAACCATATTTCGAGACACAGTGAGAACTATTCTCTAACAAGATTTCCAGGCTTAGGATAGTTTCAAGATGGTACAAATCAATAATCTCTATTTCAAGGTGACAAGCATTCGTTTAAAAACACAAAGTTTCAGTCAAGTAGTGATGCAAATAGTAGTCATAAACAATTCCACCAAGGAAAAAGCAACTTGGTAGAAACATGGGAGTCTTTGTTTGACTGATAGTACAGACAATTTAACACTCAAGAACAAACTCTCAATTATCCCTACAAAGAAAATTGGTTGAGAAGACAAAATTTGTGCCCCATTGTCTTATGTGTATGCGTGCAGCTCACACAATAGTGTCACCCTCGAAAGAGCACCCATGTTTTTGGTGTTTCCAAGGAATAAGTATATATGTTTGAAGGTTACCCTTAAATAGGGGCCAGTGTCATATACCACTTCAAACATCCAGGTGCATACCTATGTCGAGAATATAGGGGAGAGATTCTTCCCTCTCCCTGCACAGAGATTATGTCTCTTTTCAGAGGTGAACCAGGTAGGCATCTAACTAAGAGAGTGTTTAATAGGCTTCCATTCACAATAACCTCTAGTGCCTTTGATATAGAGTTGGGGCCTCGCAGCCACACCAACACTTGTAAGTCACACACCCTTGCAAGCAAGGCTGAGAGCGGCACCGCTCAGTGTGACAAAAAAGGATTTCTCATGATGATAGTCAAAATCAATGAGAAATAAGTTACTATGGCTTTGGAGTCTTTAGACTACAACAAAGCAGACTTTATTAGAGTGAGGTGGAATCACCGGTGAAAGGTGTGTACTCACTTGGGTCGTTCCTGGAGGTTCAACTTCCGACAGGCCCTCTAAAGGTGACTCAACTTGGTTCAGATTCAAGGGTTTGATTTTCTAATTCTCTCAATGAGAGAAGAGTATACTTCTCTACCTTTGTACCTCACCCAAACACATCAAGCATGTTCATCACCGAGATAGTTTCACTCTACCAAATCCACAAGTCTTTGGGTTTCTTATTCTCTCAAAGAGAGAAGAGCATAATCCCCTAACAAGTAGAAGTGCTAGAGATTCGCTATCTTGCTTTGCTTCCCTAAGTATCCATCATGCTAGCAACATCTGGGTCTTGGTTTCATCCATGGGCATCACTTCCATGTAATGAAGAGCCTATTCCCCTACTTTTCTATCGGGATCCTTATGAAATTTTAACAAAGCCCTATTTAGACTATGTGAATGAAAAATAGTAAACAAATATGACGTTTTAATTATGCCTTTGACTATCATCCTGCAAGTAAACTGTTAGAAAGTTTTGATCTTTGGAAAGCGAACCTACAAAGCACTGTTATGCTGCAGCAGAAAACCACAAACAGAAAAACCAGAGTAGAAATAGATCTCAGAACAGAGACACAACAGATTAAAAATTCTAAATTTTAAATGTCTGTCTATCAAAGTTCACGCGAGAAAGTGCTTCGACGCGCGCGAGAAAGTACTTTGACGTGCGCAAGATTTCTATTTTCTCACGCAAGAGAGTTCTACTGGGAGCAAAAATTCATGCATCTCAATGCAAAACTTCACATGAGACTCCATACCAGTGCAGTACAGACGTACGAAAGAGCTCCAAAAACACAGTCAAGAAGTTTGAAAATGAGGCCAGAAATCATTTTTTCTGCCCCACGGTGGGTGCCAAAATGTTATATGCTGAATGTAGACGTCTAAATTTGGCACAAACACAACATAGTCACTATACAATCATTCAATTCACAAAAATGAACATGAATTGTTCATCTTGCAAACTTGATTGAAGTGACTTGTTGCCTCCTAATTAGTTGGGGATGTTGAGTTTACCCTCAGAATGAGAGCCAACAACCTGACCATTGCTAACATGGAGGATTTCTAGAATGTAAGAAAAGACAAATTTGCCATTATTCTATGGAATTGAAATTGCAACTAGTCTATGAAAAGAGATGCAATTAATCTATGAATTGAGAAATGATTGATCTAGAATTGAATTACAACTAATCTATGGAAACAAAATGCAATTAATCTAAGAAAAGCAAATACTCTTATTCTAGGAATGAAATGCTTGTAATCTAGAAAAGAAATTGCTTTTAAACTAGAATTGAACTTTTCATTAATCTAGAAAGCTTTGAGAGAATCAAATTGAAATGTTAGACATATAAATGAATCATAAATGAAAGCAATACATCTTCAATTCCAATTGAAACTAGCCTAATTATGCAAATTTAAGCTTAAAAGCATGAAAGAAATTAAATGCAAA
>MU223199.1:0-19769 GCA_018584345.1 Thuja plicata
TCACTCGCGAGCTCTTTTCTGATCATCTGCATTGAATAGCGAGTGCGCGACATCATCTATTTTCCGCTTGTCGCATGCTCGCGGGCTAACTTTCCATCACCTCAAAGCTTCAGCGACTGAGCGAGGCATTTAAATAGGTTCTTAGTCGCTCGGTCGTGGACTATCACAGAACTTAATAAGTACTTATGCGACTGGGCGATGCACATCTCATTTCCTTATTTTATATCTTGGTCACGCACTCGCTCTGCAAAAAACAATATGAGTTAAACCTATGCGAGTAAGCGATAACTACATGACATGACCTCGTCGCGCTCTTGCGCAACTCAAAACATTGATATAAGCTTGATGCGACTGTGCAACCGCTTAAGTTTCAACAATACTCGCTCGGTTGCGGAACATAAAACATACAGCACAAATTTTCAGCGACTGCGCGATAGATATGACCTTAGCTCGTCGCTGGCTCGCTAACCTTCAAGTTAACTTCAAAAATAGCTCGTGACTGCGCGATTAACCTCTGCAAACATAAGACCCGCTCACTCGCAGACTGATGATGACTTAACATGGGCTCATTGCGATTGCGCGATACACAATTTTGCTACTCGTCGCCCACTCGCAGGCATACTGAAACTTGACTCAAACAGCTCACGATTGCGCGATTAACCTTTTCATCAACAGCTCATCGCCTACTCGCACAACTTAAAAACCTTATAATAAAACCAATGCGACAAAGCGACTAAAAATGAAATATGACTTCAAAAAGTGATTGGCTCATTTTGAGCGGTAAAACACAAGACTTTGAAAACAAGAAAGCCCGGGAAAATGACAAGACCAAGGGATTCAAAAAAAATTTGATACAGTGCTAACAGGTCCAGCTCTTGGCCTCAGAGTGCAAGGGTTCATTGGGCTATAATACAAATGGGCTCTAATGCTAGCTGTCCGTCCGACTCCACCTGCAGCCTCTATGACCGTGGCCTGGTGCTCGGCTTGGCGGTTATCAACCGCTACAAAAACTCTATAGGATCTACCCATATCTCCAACTATACGCTCTGAGGTAGCCCCTCTCTGACCACTGGCTGAATGCCCCTGTGGGCACTCTCTTGCTAAATGACCCTTACCACCACAAGTGTAACATGGCCCTCGGGTCTGGATCTGCACTCCCTGTGTCCTAGGCTGCTATGACCCTCCACTCCTACTAGAACCACTATATCCACCCCTAGAGGATTGTTGAGTCCTAGATGACCATGTCTGAGGGGTCTGTGTCCTATGGTCCAATCTAGGGCCCTGAGACTGCTATTGTGACTGTTGGGAAGAGGGGTTTTAGTGCTAGGACTGATCCTGAGACTCCTTTCTAGTACATATATCCTCGGCTACAAGTGCCATCTCAACTGCCCCTCTGAATATGGTAGGGAATGCTAGGCATACTGTGCCTTGAAGAGATATATTAAGTCCCTTAATGAAATGGTGAATATACAGTTTCTCATCCTTCATGTAATCAACATATGGAAGGAGCTCGAGAAACTGACTCTCATACTGGTTCACTGTGAGGCCTCTCTGCTGGAGATCATGGAACTCCTCTATTTGTCTCTGTCTGAAATGCTCGGAGAGATATCTCTCACGAAAATGGGCCACAAAAGTCTCCCAAGTGAGTGTGTCAATAATCACTCCACCTATGGACACCTCCTACTCCCACCAAGTGGAAGCCTTCTCCCATAGGAGATGGACTGCAAGTCGTGCCTTTAGATTACTCCCACAAGGGCGTAATCCAAAACATCATTGTAAACTCTGTAACTAGGCCTCTGCTACTGACCCATCAGTGGATCCCAAAAACAAGGGTGGCTAGAGTCGTAATAACTCTCAGATCTCATCTCCAACATCTCTAGGGGGTCTTTCCCTAGCACATATCTCATGCTCGCATGGTATTACAACCTGATGAACTGACTCACCCTCCTGATCACCATGACCCTCAACAGACTTGCGTGGAGGAATCCTACTCCTCTCTCTGCTAACTTCTCTATCATTCTATGAAATATGTGCTTCCCCTTCAGGAATCTACTACTGAACTATGGGTGGTAGTCTCTGCTGAATCAACCCAATCGGATTTTGGAGAACATCCATAATATCTAGTTAGGGTTCTGAGGTGGTGGAGGTGGTGGATCCTCCTATCCTGCCCCCGCACAGGGAGCTCTACGACCTCTGCCTTATCGGTTAGCTCTGGTGACCGTAGGAATCCTACACAATGATTTAAGTTTTGATTGAGTTGAAACGTAATGGGTTAGGTTCCTAGTGTCGATACATGGCTCTGATACCAAAATGCCATGCCCAAAACTAGGGAAAAACACACACATAATTTTTTAAAAAAAAATGCATAAGCACGTACAACTAACAATGGTTAAGTTGGAAAGGTGATAGCAAGGTAGATTTAACCTTCAAGTTACAAAATATATACGCAGACTAAATTAGGGTCATGTCACAAACAGATACAGAATTGGAGCATCAACTTGTTCCACAAATTATATGAATGCTAAACTATGATTGGTCTAACTCTGATTCCATGTTTAACTACATTTAGTATCATGATGATATTTGGTTGTTATGAAAATATGTTGAAATAGGTTGACCTAATGCTAACTTAACTCTTAACATAGATTACAACTGAATCCATTCAAATCTAGTTCCAGTTTTCTTTCAACATTAACTATTAGTTAAAAACCTAGTCAAATTAATATTCTTTTCCCTTTTTAGAATAAATATACATGAAACATTTATCAATTGACATGCTTAAAAGTGAATAACAAGTTCACTATACCAAACAACTATTAATTAAAATCCAATAGCTGAAATCAAATATGATTTCCTAACCTACCAACATCATTAATAAAATTATTTCCCTTCGATGAAAACACATGCATTCCTAATTCATCAATCCCTTAACAAAACAACTTTAAATTAACCTTTAATAAGACAATTAAATTATCATCTAATACAAAACTTAAATTAACTTCTAATTGAAATCTAACATAATCCCTAACCCCTTGAACACAAGAGTAACATAATCCCTTTTTCATGATGATAAAATTTAAAATAACATTAACTATACATTTGAATAAATTGAGTAAATCCATTTCTCTAATAGACTAATCAAAACTTTAGGCCAAAATCCCTATTAAATCAATCCACAAATCTCACAATTTTAAAATAACCTAAACAACTAATGTTAAGGATCCATTTAAAATGATTAGTTATTATTTTAATATGTTGTTCTAATATCAATAACATTAGATCATGTTAATAAATCCATTCATCTTTCATAACCAAAAAGTTATTAATCTACTAACTAAACCAAGCTACATCATTGAATCAATTTATATATGTATACAATGCTACCCAATTAAGAATTAAAAATAATAAAGAAATAGACCTAATTAACTAACTTAAACTTATCAACTAATTACCTATTAATCTAATCTATCTATCAAATAATCTCCTAACCTAACTAATCTACTAACTTATTAATTTATCATTTTGTAGTACAAATTCCAAAGTCCAAAATGCATTGGGTGAAGGAGTTAAATTCCTATGGGAAAGTGCAGGTCTAAAGTACTGTTTTGGGGCCCACCACCTAATCTACCCCTATTCCTATGCAAGGAATTTTGCAAGGCAATGAAAAGACATCAAAGGTGGCACGGGCTACAAGGCAGGGAGGATGATGAGTTTGCTAGGGCCCACCAACAAATCCCCATTCCCCTAAGGAAAATCTCGCATGGAAGGAGAGAAGGGGTTGACTTGGGAAAAAGGACATGTTAGAATTTGTAGGGGCTGACAGCAAGGGAGGTGGCGCATAACCCAAGTAGTGCAGCCCCTAAAATATTTTGATTTATAAACAAACTTTTCAAAGTGGTGCCCAAGCAAGGAGGTAAAAAGGGTAAGGAGGGTGGCAAGAGTGGGGCCCATGGGAAAAGGGTAAAGGCAAGGTAAGTTTAATTCAGAATTTAGGATTAATTACATGGTTATGTTAGTGGGATTAGGATACATATTTAATTAGGGAGAGAGCACATTGGGAAAGGAATATTCTCTATGGTAAGGAGAATATTTTCTTTCCCATACAAATTCTAGAGAGCATTTTTGCTCCAAATCTGGAAAGTGTCATGGGCTTTGTTTGGTATAAGCTCTTCTATATAGATTTTCTTGATTCAATTTTTATAAAAGACTATTGTATGTATATGGATTGATTTATTAGGGAAATATACTAAGAGGACTAATAGTATTATTTGATTTTTATATTATCATACTAACTAATCTGATTTG
Source organism: Thuja plicata (assembly GCA_018584345.1). Taxonomy (NCBI): domain Eukaryota; kingdom Viridiplantae; phylum Streptophyta; class Pinopsida; order Cupressales; family Cupressaceae; genus Thuja; species Thuja plicata. Next base: position 4,306 of record MU223199.1, read on the forward strand.
TTATTGTTATTAAGGTTATTTCTTCTTCTCAAGAGTTGAGATTGAAATGGAGATTTTTAATGAAGAGAGTTGAATCTATGGAGATGGAATGAAGGCTTTCAAAAAGAAAAAATAGAGTGTTCCAATAGCTTGAAAACTTACATTTACATACATTATGGAGGTTTCAAGATTCACAATTTCTCAAGATTTTTAGAAAATGAAACTATTATATTGTCTTTCTCTTTCAATATTGGGTATCCCTATAACATGAATGGTTAACTTCTTTTTTCTAAGCAATAGAATGCAATATACATGAACTAAAGAATCCATCATTTACATTATGGTAATCTTACAAACTATAATTACATATCTTCAAGATGGTAAATCTATACAATACATGGATGGTATGCAACATTTCTTTCTTCAATGATTCATTACATAAAGAATGAGATCTCTTCACATCTAGCTTGAAAAGCTTTCAAAATGAACATTACAAGAATCAACAAAGAATGAATTTCAATACAAATGAGTGACTATGCAACATTGAAGTTGCTTACACACAACTACCCCCAAATAAGGATTTCTTTCAAGCTTCTTTCACCATCATCGTGACTTCAAAAACCTGCAAATTTCATGAGAAAAACTATGGGAATCTCACCTCCCAACCAAGGCCTCAAGGAGGCCACCCCTGAGCTTGGAGAACCAAGGCTAAACAAGATTTCACATCCCAATTTCTCACAAACATCTTATATGCACAAAAAAACAATAAACTCCCAACCAAGGCTTCACAAATGATTTTTTCAAACCCATTGAAGTAGGGTGAAGGTGGGCTATTCCAAGGAGGAGAATGTCATAACAAATTCCAAATTTCTCAACAAGAGTTTTTCCATGCCTCTCTAAAGCTACATTGAAATTCCTTCTATATACACATTTGGTCATTTCTATACCAAAATAATATTTACAACATGGCTTCATGGAGCCCATACTCCATGAAATTATTCAGCCTCTTCTCCAAGAGAAGAGACTCTCACTACAATGGAGAGCCCAACTAGCCCCTTCACCCAAGGCCACTTCTTCCCTTCCCAAAGGGTGAGTAATGATTTAACTCCCATGAACAACACTCCCAATCCAAAAAAATAAGAATTGATACAAAAATTCAAATGCATTTCCAACCCAACACATGACAACAAAATTTACATACAACAACACTATACAAGATTACATACATGAACACCATACAAGATTTCATATTCATAAAACAATAACATTCAAATCTACTTGCAACAAACAAGCACTTCATAGAAAAGGAAACCAACCTTCCAAATGTGTTATGGCAAAATGAAACTTGAGAAGAGCCCAAATCCTTCTCCTTCCTTTATCCAAACCCTAATTGTCTCTAAAATTAGAGAGTGGGTGAACACCCACTAAGTCTTCCAAAACCCTCTAAAAAGACTCCCAAAAGTGTACTCAAGACCTAGCAATAATGAGACATGACATCTAGCCCTTTTTTCTTACCTCTTATCTCCCCTCTTAATTGTGAGTTTAGTAAGGAGTGTGGGACAAGTTAGATGCATGTGGCCATCTCTATTTTTGCCACTTTTGAAAAGTAGACATTTTGAAGAGTCATAATGGTGACCTAGGTTTCTCCCATAGGTAAAAACTAGCCGTAACCCAAGGTACCCCTTTAGGTTTAACTAATGTTGGCCAAAAATACACTCTAGGGTTACTTTTAACCCCTCTAAGGTACCTTTAAAGTTTAAATCTGAGTTTCAATATGATGTGATCCCTAAAAGACATCTATATGCAAGTGGGATTAATATAATATCCTATAAGGTTTGGTGATTCTTGCCCAATCCCTAATTGACATGTCACCATCCACATGGACAACACAAGTGTCAAGTGACACCAAACAAAATACACATCACATTCACAATGACATGTCTAAACAACAACATGAATTTTAAACTATTAACACACATTCAGATTACATTTAAAACAAAGATTACATTACAACGAGGTTTCAACCCCTTATTGGATTAAACCTTGGCTTACTCAATTCACATGTGTTTATCCCTAATTCTCTGAATAATTCCACGGTTCCCTTTTCTGCACACTAAACTTCGAGCATCAGTAGTCCAAGATGATAAAATCACATGTAATATACATTTTCAATTCATAATTAGCAACATTAATCAATAAGTAGAATTAAGTCTCTAATTAAAATTTTCATACAGAAATGTTTAAAACATAAAAATTCCTTAATCACCATGACATAACATCCATGAAATAGTCAAGTCTAATCATGATCTAATCTCCTCATTAATTCACTTGTCTAAACATATATAATCAAAATCAACCACCTATTCTAGGTCTAATCCATATCAAAATATAATTCACACAATATAATCATCATCATAACATAATATCATGAGTCTTTGTCAGGATAATCAAAAGTGTATCAATGTATCAAAACATAAAGTGTCAAAGTGTGATCGAGCAGTAAAGCTATGATGGGTCAGGGTGAGGCCTCACAGATGCTACAATTGACATTGAAGTTGATGTCATTCATAAATATGCTCCTTAGTGTGAACCAGGAGAAATTTCTAATACTACTCAAACTCCCAGAGAAGAATCTGACTCAGAATCTAAAGAAGAAGGCATGCCTCCTCTTCCTCCCAACATAAACTGGAACTTTGGGAATAATAATTGGGCTACTCTTCAATAGTCAGTTCAAAATCAAGACTCAGAGGAGGAGGATGGAACAACTTGGAGTCTTGAAGATCTTGGCATGACCCCTCATACATGTATCCCATCTTCAAGAATTCAAGTTGTGCCAATGAGTGTTTTCCTAGAATGGATGGCTGCTTGAGAAGCAAGGGAGAATGTGATGCAGGAGCATCTTGGGTCCTTGGAAATCCTGCTCAACCAAAAATATATTTTCTTGTGTTCTTTAGCTTTTTTGGAGGCTACTCAGTGAAGTGCTTAGTTACCTTGTTGCTCGGGTATCCTTTCTATCTTGCTTTATCGGCGAGTCTCAAGGAGTGTTAGTTTCTATTGCTCAGTTATGCTTTTACTGAGTTGGTTTTCTTTGGCTTGGGTATGTTCTTACCGAGTCATCCATGTTGCTCAGGTGTGTTTTTTCTGATTGGTTGGTGTTGCTTGGTGATACTCTTCCTGAGTTGTTTATCTTGATCTGGCCAACTTCTACATTTAATTTACATGGCGTAATTAATATGGGGTATCTTATTGGGATCTGTGTGGACCTAAATATAGGTCTCATGTAGGGATTTGAGCGTTGACCTCTTTGGTGGACTCTTGTATATATTTGTTTGTTTCTTCTTAGTTTTAGGTAGTTCTTGGAAGATAGTAGAATCTGATAGAAGATTATTTTTTGAGATATTGAAAGGCAGGTATGTGACCTTGCATGTATGAAGATCATTTATATAATTCATTGAATGTATATGGCCAAAACTGGGAAGGCCTCACAGCTCAATATGTAATGAGTTTGATCAATTAATGAATTATATGATATCTACTATTCCTTCTCTCACTCTGTGTTTTTTTTCTGCATTGTTGTGTCTGCAAGATGGTTTGGTACTTGGGAGAGCCTTTGGCCCCTCATTCCATCCCTTCTTGCATCAAAATGTTAATGCTAGGTCAGTCGGGTTAGACTCACATAATACTAAAAAAGGTTCTCGTAGTCATGTTATGGAGAATCACGGCCTAGGAAATTCTTCAAAGAGTGTTGTAAAAGATCTCCTCTTAGCAGTCAAAAATCTTGATCTTGATAACTCGATGGTATCCTTGGAACCTACTGAATATTTTCCCCTTGTTCAACCTGAGCTCATTGAATGGAACCCAAATGTACCTTTTAATTTCATCTCCACACCTAATGACTATGCCCTGGCTTGTTACTTGAATGCCATTGAGCTCTTCACCTCTTCTACCAGTGCAACAAGCATGAACATGACAGATGGGAACATCAAGTTTCTCAGCCTAAAGAGAAAATATAAAAAGAAAAAAAAGGTATGATGGTGAAAACCACTTTGTGGCAGTATCAGAACCAAAAATAGTAAAAATGAAAGGCATATCCAACGGTGAAAACCTCTTTGAGGTGCCGAAGGATGGGAAACTCAATTTCCTTCCTAATCACTTTTAGGAAATATCCTCAATACTGATAGAATGTCCAACACAAGCAGTAAATTTGGGGACAACAAAAGCACCTCAGCTAATCTACCTAGCACAGTCTCTGATCTAAACAAGAAAAGCAAGAATTTGTCCAATTCTTCATGAAAAAGAACATCAACTTTGCTTGGTCCTATTCAGACATGCTAGGACTAGACACAGATTTGATTATGCACCACTTGTCAATTGCTCCAGGAATTAAGTTGGTCAAGAAAAATCTTCGCAAAGTTCATCTTCATGTAGCGCTATTAGTCAAAGCAAAATTAGAGAAGCTACTGAAGGTTGAATTCATCCGTGCCATAGTATACGCTGATTAGATTTCCAACATTGTCCCTATGACTAAACATGATAATTCCATTCGATTTTGCATAGAATTCAGAGACTTAAACAAGGATTTCCCTAAGGATGATTTTCTATTACCTAATATTGACATGATTTTCTATTATCTAATGGATGGCTTTTCTGGTTACAACCAGATAATAATAGCTCCTTAGGATCAAGAAAAGACTACTTTCACATGCACTTGGGGCACCTTTTGTTGTAATGTCATGCCTTTTGGTCTCAAAAATGTTGGCGCAACATACCAATGAGCTATGACTACTATATTCCATGATATGATGCACAAAAACATGGAAGACTATGCAGATGACACACTAGCAAAATCAGAAAGAAGAGCTACTCATCTAGCATATTTAGAAAGAATTATGGATTGAATGGAACAATTCAAGCTTAGACTGAATCCTAAAAGTGTGATTTTGGTGTAACTTCTGGTAAAATTTTAGGGTACATTGTTTAAACAAAAGGAATTGAGGTTGATCCTAAAAAGGTAACGACAATAATAGACATGCAACCTCCTCGCAATATTATTCAAGTTCAGACCTTGCAAGGTCAGCTTCAATCTATTAGAAGGTTTATCTCCCAACTTGTAGATAAGGCACAACCTCTCACAAAAACACTACACAAAGGAGTAACATTCAAATGGGATGAAGGATGTGAGAAACATTTTTATAAAATCAAGGAATATCTAACTAATCCAACCATATTGATGGCACCAGTACCAGGAAAGCATCTCCTCCTTTACATTTCAGCTATTGACACATCACTAGGATATTTTCTAGCACAACATGATGAAATAGGAAAAGAAAGAGACATATATTACATAAGTAGAACCATGGTGTTATATGAGTATAATTACACTATTATTGAAAAGGGCTTGCCTTGTTGTTTTTTCTTCTCAAAATCTCTAACACTGTATGCTAGCACACTCTGTCAAACTTATTGCTAAAATTGATCCTCTGAAGTATCTATTGAATAAAGCAACTCTCACATGACGAATAGCAAAATGGGTCATAATTCTTAGCAAGTTTGATATCAAATATTTAGATATAAAGGCTATCAAGGGATAATTTATCGTCAACTACTTAGCAGACACTCCTCTCATATATGACCAACCCCTACATATAGAATTTCTTGATGAAGCTATCCTACACCTCATAGAGCACGCATGGAGGATGTTCTTTGATGGGCCCTTCACTCAATAAGGGGTTGGTGCTGGAGTACTTTTTATTACACCTCAAGGTTACAAATTCCTAAGGCATACCAAATGATGTTCCCTTGCACTAATAACATTTATGAATATGAAGCTTTAGCAAATGGACTAAAGATGGTCATTGAATGTAAAATCACGGAATTTCATATTTATGATGACTCCCAGCTAGTCATTAATAAAATCAATGATCAATATCAGACAAAGGAAGAAAATCTTGTGCCATACAAAAGGATGATTGATTATCTCAAGAAATACTTCATGTTCATTACCTTTCAACAAGTGCCCAGAGAAAAAAATAGAGTTGTTGATGCTATGGCTACTTTAGCTTCAATGTTGCAACTAGAGGAGCATCAGTTTCTCTATGAATTCCTAGTGGAAGAACTCCCTTTCCTTGCATATGACTTGCCTGAATCCCAGATTATTTTCTCAATTGTGGGCACTAAACCTGCCTGCTATAGTCAAATATACTCCTACCTCCATGACCAAATTATCCCTCTTGACTTATCTAAAAATGAAAAAGGAAACCTTATAAGGAACTCGTCACATTACTTGATCATGCATAATGAATTGTATAGAAGAGGTCTTGATGGTACTCTCCTTAGGTGTCTAGAATGTGATGAATCCGAGCATGTACTTAAGGAAGCCTATGAAGGTATATGTGGGTCACACTTGAACGACCTTTCGTTAGCTAAGAAAATCTTGTGACTAGGATACTATTGGCCCTCCTTAGAAAAATATGCTATTCAGTTTGCTAAAGTTTTCAAAAAGTGTCAGACTCGCTGTAACCTCATTCATGCTCCTACACGTGAATTGTTACCTTTTATCACTCACTAGCCATTCCAACAATGGATCATTGACCTCATAGGGAAAATATATCCCTCTTCCTCTGGCAAACACAAATTTATTATCACTGGAACTGAGTACTTCACAAAATGGGTTGAAGTAGTTCCTCTCATTAAAGCAACTGCGAAACAAGTGTCCATGTTCATCTTGAATTATATCATTTGCAGATATGGAATGCCCTCCTCTATCATCACGAACAATGGAGGAAAATTTAAAAACAAGGATATGGATGAGTTATACGAAAAAATCAACATTACTCAGCAATGTTCCTCTATCTACTATCCTCAAGGGAATGGGCAAGCTGAAGCTTCCAATAAAAACATATTGAAGATCCTGCACAGAATAGTCAACCAGACAAGAAAAGACTGGCATCTTCAACTCAATCCAGCCTTGTGGGCCTATCGAACTAGTATCCACACACCTACAGGGGAAACACCATTATTTTTGGTATATGGCATAGAGGTTGTATTATCCATTGAGGTAGAACTACCATCTCTCTGAGTTGACTTACATGGACTCATTACTGATGAAGACTATCAGATTTCTAGAATCTAGGAGCTTGAACTACTTGATGAATGTAGAAGAGAAGAATTTGACCATCTAAGGGTCTATCAAAAGAGAATGTCTTGAGGCTACAAAAATAAGGTGCGACACAGAGAATTTCAGGTTGGTGACCTTGTACTTAAAGAGAATCCAAAAAATCAGCAACATCGTGAACAAAAATGAAAGTTTGAACCTAACTAGCTGGGTCCCTTCGTGATCACCACAACATTTGGCTCTAGAACCTATCAACTGTCAACTCCATAGGGGGGAATTTCACCGAACCCATTAATGCTCTTCACCTGAGAAAGTTCTACACTTGAGGCATTCTTGTTGGCCAACAACATGTACATGCATATATGATCCTGAAAAAAATACCAAAAATAACAAAAATATGAAAAGTGAAAAACATTTGGAAAACCTGGCAATAGGCACCTTGATAAATCAACAAAAAAAAATACAAAATAAAAAATAAAAAATACAAAAAAAATTGAAAAATCAATAAAAGTGCCTTGGTGAAAACCTGGAAATAGGCGCCTTGGTAGAAAAATTAGAAATCTTGCCAAGTGGTGAAAACCTGGCAATAGGTGCCACTTGTAATCAACACTCCATCTATCAATGTGTCACTTGACTATCTTTCCCTTGTTCCAATAGTAAATTTGACCTCTTACATTTGGAACCGATCATCCTCTTGAATCCTAGGGTCACATCCTAGTTCCTGCATCAACATATTATATTCTTCTAGTCACCTAGATAGTTTGCCACTGACACGCTGGTGTTTCTTAATACCTTAATCAAACAGTGTTTCTCAACACTCCCTTTTGGATAAACCTGTGTTTTTCAACACACATCAGACACACTTAAAAACCTTGCACAATGATGACAAACCAACATAGCGGTGTTTCTCAACACCCATGTCAAAAAATTACACATATTGAATGATTGATGATCTCCTTTCCTTGAATGTTGTCTGTTATCAATGATTTCATAATATTTTCTTTGATTTTTTCTTGTTAGTGTAGTCCCAATGATCCTTACATCAAGTATCTAGGGTGTATGTGGTAAGAGCTTCCATATTCAGGTGGATAAGCCTCACATCCCTCGATCCTACTTATTTGCACACTAAGGTGAGGTTTGGACTATCTCCTTGTCTATTACTCTACTTGTTTACACAAAGACACACTCATGGTTATCTTAAATCTGAATGCCTTGGTACTGGTGTATGTTTGCAAGATCAATTAGAGACAATGTTTCAGTCATCCTGGTTCCTATACCTAGATTCTTATATTATCTCTCATATTCCATCTAATGAAATCCATATTCATACCCCTATGATCACAGTGGCACTAGTAAATATTGTATCAGCTCCGATGTCCCAAATGCCTGATGATGAAAAAAAGGACTACCAGAATCAGTGACTTGACTACTCATGTTGTAGGCTGCATTTTGTATTCCTAGGCTTGCATAAATAGAATTATAACAAAATACTCAACAAGAATTCCAAAACAATGCTATTCCTTTAACCACTTTCTTCCTCGAATCCTTTGTTGAAGCAATCAACTTCATTTCATCTCTTTAAGGTTACCTATCTACGCACAAATGGTTAGTAGAAAAAGAACAAGATAAGAATTCATCACAGCGCCCAAAAAAACATGGTTTGAGTATATATCATCTATGAAGAAAAATTACTATCTATAATCCACATGTTCCATATTCAAAAGATAAATAGATAAAGCAATGAAAGACAACACATAGAGCACAAATTCGGTCATTGAATAAATATATATATCAAAGTATTGATGTATACAAAAGGTGTGCTCTAATCTCAAGAAAAAATGGGCATCCTTGATGCAGATGAATCATATACAATCAAATGGATCTAAAAAATTAGAAGAGGATAAGACAAGAAAGAGGATGATCAGGTCTCACTTCCTCCCTCACCACCATCAGGAGGTGGGTGTGGAGGAGAATATTCTCTAGGTGGAGGGCTTTCTCCCTCAAATCATGCCAAGTACTATGAATATGAGGGCACCTGTTGTGCCACAAGAATTGCTACACTATATGTGGATACATAGTAGGATTCCCTACTTGAGTGATATGTCACTTGACTCTGCAATCCCTGGACTCTCTCCTTATAGCCTATGATCGCCCGATCTCGCTCTACGATTTGGGACTTTGTTACTACAAGTTGTGTCTGCAGAGATCAGACCCATCCCCTCAATGTCCTAATCATGTCCTGAGGAGTCTTCTCCTATGGTACTCCCTCCTCCTCATCCTGTGCCTGCACAACCCTACGCTGTTGAACCTGTCTGATGACCTCATCAAGATCGGGATCTGGTTGAGCATCCCTCATCTCCTCATCGGCATGTGTTATCGGGATCTCAACTCCTACAGAACTAAGGGTGCTTCCCTCCCCTCGCCGACACTATTGTTTGATTATGGGTGTCCTATTGGTACTGACACCTACTATAACCACTGATATAGAAGGAGCCAAACCTCTCTGTGGTACTCTATCTGGTATGTCATGTCTGTCTATACCCCTCTAAGGAATGTCTACCTCCTTAATCTGTGGTGCTCTCTTCATCAAAACTATGAATCTGGGAAAGGAGTGACGAGTGAAATAATCTCTATACTCGAGCATGACCCCTGCATCTATTATGGCCTCCAAATAGTCCCAAATAGGCCTATGCAAAACTATCAACTCATGTTTGCAAAGAGCTAGAGATAATCTTGCCAACCACCCTTGGTGCTCCTCATCAGCGAAAAAGGCATATGCTATCAACTTTTGTGGAATAACCTGAGCATGACCATACTATCATGCTACTCTACCCACTACAAATCTCTCCACAACACTGGATGTCCTCCCAAGTAAGGGACGTGAAACAAATAAATCTTGTCGATGGTCTCTCTAGTCAGCCCAAGCCTCTGTCTGAACATATGGCCTCCAGACCACCAAGCTGAGATCATCTAGCTGACATCTCCAGCAGTCGATCTTTCCCAGGTGGGGCTGCATAATAAAACCTACACACCTATATACATATGGTTTTCCACTTTGTCGTGGATCATCTGTCATTGGCTGACATATGGGAAGATGCTCACAGGACCATAACTGCAAAAATAGTACCCTTGCGGCCATCCCGCATACTCCCATGTAAGTGATCTCATGCATCTCATGGTACATGTGTTCCAGAAGGCACTGACCCCCACCTAATCACTCTAGTTGGATAGACACACTCTCTAAGACCCTACCCTACCCACAATGGAATCCCTGCTGGCTCCTGTCCTCCATCAGAAAGCAACCAATATATCCTTTGATAACGCACTCCAATGGAAATTGTGCACCATACTGACTCATCAGGTCATCCCAAGATATGACCTTTTCCAAAATCATGCGATCATAGAACACTCAGACCAATGCCTATGTGCCTAGATGAGAGGTGACATCATACTCTACCCACTCTCCTATGAATAGAATCCGTAGGAACTTGTATATGTCAACAAGAGTGATGGTCATCTCCTCGGTCGGTAAGTGGAACATATTATCCTCACTGTGGAATCTCTTCACCAAAGCTATCAAAATACCATGGCTAACCTAGATGTCAGGCATCTGGGATAACCATCCAAAACCATAGTCCCTTAAATGACCCCTCTAGTCATCATAAAAATCTCTCACCAGGCACATGGTAGCAGGATAAGTAGAGCGAAATTGTATATCTTGTAAATCTACCTGCAAGACAATAAATAGTGAAAGCATCAGTAACAACATCAAAATTAGCTACACTCAGCAAGAAATGATCAGACAACCTATCAAGCAGGCTACAAAAGAAATAACCCACGCAATCAATCAGATGAAGACACCAAAAAGTACCTTTGTTTGCCAAATGACAAAGTACAGATAAGGGACACTCGTATCAAAATCCATACGAGTTAGGATTACATATGAAATGAAAAAACTAATTAAGCCAAATGACAAAGTGGGCTTGTATGAACATTGTCGTATGACATATGGGTTATCCCTGTGCAAAAAATCTAATGGACTCACATGACAAAAGACAGTTTCTAGTTTGTCGTACAAGCCCTCTCACCAGCTCGTACGATGAACCAAGACCTACGACCTAAAAATAGAAAAAAAAATGTGCAAAAAAGGTGTAAAAATTTGTAACAATGAACATGCAAATGAAATTTATTGATGACTCATTGGAGGTGGGTAGTCCTGCGGTCGTCCAAACTATCGCATGCGCTCGAAATGATGATTTCCTACTGGGACCACCATTTTCTCTTAGCGAAGCTTCATTAAACTCAAATGTGGACAATGAAAATGATTTGAAATGATTCCTCTAGGCGTTATATAGAGATTTTGACCTAATTTTCAAAGTGCCCCGATGAAAGTGAAACTTGCACCTCTGGCTAATCAAACTGCTCTGAATCCATTTTCGGGACTGAAATCAAAATTTGGAAAAATTTTGATACTCAAAAATGCAAATTAACCTATTTTCACAAATGCAGTTAATCAAAGATGTTTTCCTCGCAAGATTCTGATTTGCAATTCCACTTGATCAATTTCCTCATGTATTTCCCTCTCCAATCCAAAAAGTCAACTTAAGTCAATTCCTGTCAAACTTGGTCAACCAGACCTTAAACAAGCTCGCATCTCAACTTTCTCAATGTTTTTCAATCTATCGGGCTTGTGCCTCCCCTCCTTTTGATTTCGTTCCCAAGGGGGCAGTACCATTATATACATAATTTAATTTACATGAACAAGTTCAAATACTAGGGGCATCAAGTCTTAATTTAAATCAAGAACCAATCAAGTGATTCTTATCACTATGCATCAAATTTGAATCTCTAGGGGCATATCAGGCTCATCACACCATATCAATCTGATAGCTCCTTTCAATCTGGTAATTGGCTTCATCAGGATCCATAAAGTTAATTATCCCAATCAATCAATCGAATGGAAATCAATCTCATCGCACCACATCAGGTTGATTCATCATTCAAACCTAATCCAAAATCAGGAAATCTTCTTGGAGGGTGGACATTCAGTTTCATCGCTTCACATCAAGCTGGATGCTCAAACTCTTTTTATAAGTCTTCACTCAATCAAGCCCATAGTTGATATCCTGAGATCTCCTCTATCAATCTTTGCTCAATCATGCCTAAATCTGATACCTACAAATATCTATCAGTCTTCATCCAATCAAGCTCAGAGTTGGTACTATCAGTCTTCTCTCAATCAAGTTTAGAGTTGATATCTTCAAAACTCAATCGGTCTTTGTTCAATCAAGTTCAGAATAAATTTTTATCTGTGAGATAGTTACATCACTTCACATCAAGTTGTTTCTTGATCCAACCAATCTTCACATGTTCTTTGACTCAATGTGTTCCCAGATCGATCACACATTAGTCAAAGAGGGGAAAATGTAATCACCTAAAATTGGTCTAGCAAACCTATAGCCCCTATTTTTGATAATTGGTCTTAATAAATTCTAAAATCTAAGACATTATCGCTAGACTCTAATTACGAGAGCACTTAATAAAATTTTCTTACATAATCCCAATTATATCTTGTTGAATCAAATCATCAATAATCAAATCCTAAATCTTAAAACATTGGGATAAATCAAAAAGTCCTAAGTCCTTTTTTTTAAATAAAAAAGTGAACCCATTCACACATGGGTGTGTACTCAAAAATTAAACTAAAATAAATAAAAAGGGAAAATGCCAATTTTTTCTCATTCTCCACAAAAGTTGACCAATCAAATGCATTACACTTAGCTCACATGGATTGAGGGAAGTTGCATCTCCACCATTAATCATTCTCTTTTGCCTCTTAATCTCAACCACTCATTTCTTGAAATATCTTATAAAAGGGATAGCTCCCTTTCTCACAATAACAAGAACATTTGGAGTATAGTTATAATGTTATTTTCATTCTAGAATTTATTTGTGCACTCATAGTTCTTACTTGCATAGTAGTTTACTTGCATTTTTTCATTTTTAACTTCATTTCTTAGCTTAATGGCATTCTAGTTTCCTTTCATAGCTTAATGTAGATGCATTGTTGTTCTTATTTGATAGCTTAATCTTGCATCTCAATTCCATCTTTCATGGTTTCTATGCATTTATTTTTTTAGTTCATGCATTTCCCTTTTCAAGCTTTTCAAGAGTAAAGTATGCAATTCTATGCATCTTGCTCCATCTTGCATTGAATCTTCATTTTTGGAGTAGTCAAGTCACTGATTTTGCATGTCCAGTCTGATGGGAAACTCATGAGAATCACACTCGCTTCAACTAGGAAGCAATAAGCTAGTTTCAAAGGTTTTATGCTATGTTTGATCTTCATTTTGGTACTAACCCCTTTGATGTAATGGTTTATTGAATTGTTTGGTTGCAGATTCTAATCACACATTTTACCACACACACAATTATTATATTAATATGTTACTTTAGTAATCCCTTAAATGTATTAATACTTTTAGACAACCACCAACATTATTTAATTAGATTATTATCTAATGTTATTAAGATTCTATGTTATTTATCAATCTTTCAATGTGATCAAACAACTTATCATGTTAAATGTTAATTTAAATGTTATATTCTTTAGAGACTTAAATAACCCTAATTATCTTGTAGTTGATAATCTAGTTAACAATATGAGTTAATGTTGGGGTCTCACACACTTTCAATCATCTAGTGAGATACGTAGTCAAACTTAGTCAACTTATAGACTGTTGCATGTGCATACACGGTTAACTTTAGTCTTTTAGGGAATTTTTCATAGTTGTGTTTTTCCCAAATTTTGGGCATGAAATTTTGGTATTAGAGCCATGTTTAGAAATATTGGGAACCTAACCCACTACATAAAAACTAAAACTTTGTCATTGTGTGTAGGATGCCTCCACTCACCCATCAAGCCCATAGACGTGGACGAGGTCAAAGACGTGTCTCCACAACATGTGAGGAGGTACGATTCGAGGCAGAGGATCATGGAGGGGATCAGGGTCCACCTCATGAACCACCTCCTAACCCAAATGCAGCTTTACTTCAAGCATTTCAGAATCTGGATGGAATCATCCTTGATCGTATGCCTCTGGTTATACAACTGAATGTGCAACAGAATTCAGAAGGATGTGGTTCCTCGGCTAGAGAATGAAGTAGGAGTCCACCTCCTAGGTTTGGTGAGGGACAAGTTGAACATGAAGTTGGATCTATTGGAGGAGTTGGAATTATACCTATAATAGTGAAGGCATTATATATTTCCATTAGTATACACAAGGAAAAACATGATCTACACCATCGGTTTACACTACACCAACAGACAAGGCACATCACTACCCGAAGCTAAGGTTACCCGGTACTGCCAAGTTCAAAGCATCCCAACAAACACTATTCAGTGTTACCCGATGAAAGAAAAGGGAAAAAGGAACCCGATGAGTAACAACAGTGCAACCCGATGGAACAGCAAAGAGAGGAACCTGATAGATCAAGGGAACCCGATGATCAGTTCAACAAAGGAATGCCGATAGACTTTCAATTCACCCTAATGACCAAGAACCAACAGTCAATTACATCTCGCAAAAAGTGGATCTGACTTTCCACGTCAGATAAATCATTGAATTTGTATATATAGCTTCTTGATTTGTTTTTAAATCCATTATGTGCGGAGGAAGAAATGTATTTATTATTGTTTTAATTAGTTTTACTATTTTAAAACATGCAAACTAAAGATCAAGGTCAAGTTGTAAACCTTGGATCTAAGAGTTAACATTGTAATGCGTGATTCTAAGATAGGTAAAATACTTGTATAAATAGATGCTCAATCTATTGTGAACATGTTGTTGTTTGATGATGATTGTAGCCACTGAGAGAATCTAAGGACCAGACAAGAGATTTCATGTAGAAGGACAGAAAAGAATCAAATTAGTTTCAAGAACAAGAACACAGGCTACCGACAAGTAGAGAAAAGGTATTCATCAATCACTATAGGTGATATTCTTATTATGAGAGCTTTAATGGATTTGTGATAAGAAATGGTAGATTACATATAGTCAGGTCAAACATATGTACTGATTCTAAAAAGTGTAGTACACTTAAGAAATCCTTTCAAGAAAGGTGAACCTAACACTCCTATTGTAAATCTCTTAACTGAGTGCACACTTAAATCAGTGTTGCCAAAGATCCTAACATAGTAGATCTTAATCGGTCTCCAATTTAATACTCCTAAAATGGTAGATCTGTGATGCCCAAAAGTTCAGGTCAAAACACAACCAACAATTTTTTTTAAAGAGAAAAAGTTCCACGTTGAAGTTGCGGGAAAGAAGATTCAACGACGTGGTCACAAAAGGCTCTGGCGATCAACCTC
>MU223199.1:19869-38703 GCA_018584345.1 Thuja plicata
ACTTCTTGAATCTAATCCTTTCGACAAAAGTACTCAATGGACCCTTAATAGTCTAGTTGGATCTATGATCTGCAGGGTAACATACTACATCCAAGATTCACTTACACAATTAACAACCTAGAGATATCACCTCTGTCATTACGACACTAAAATAGGTACTGATATGAAGGTACAATAGATAGGTCTATCTCAAGGTACAATTTTGTTAGGGATTTACCAATCATCCAGATACTACAACACCCCTTAATCATCTGACATCGAAGTGTCGAGGAAAAGGTGGGAATGGGGTGGGCCTTACAAGATCATCAGAAGTGATCAATTGTAAGCCTTTATCGACTCCCTTCCATTCTGAAGATAGTGAATTTTTGTGGGTGCCATCCCGACCGCGGTTTTTACTTCCTAACAAGATTTTTCTACGATATCATATATTGTGTTATGTGTTTATTACTTTCATGAATGTTTCTATGAATGTTGTGAATAATTAAAGATTATGATTTAATGTTACATGCATAAGAAGGAACAATAGCAATGGTTGGTAATACAGTAAAGAATGATTGCTAATGATGAATTGTGAAAAGAGTTAAAAGTTTTAGATGTATTGATTCACCCCTCCCCTCTCAGTACTACTTCCCATTAATCCCAACAATTGGTATCAGAGCTAAGCCTCTTCTTGGAAAATCTTAAAGGCTTAAGTGCAAAGAATATACAATGGAGAAGTACAAACTTGATAAGAATATTGAGAATAAAAGCTTGAGATACAGATGTTCTATGAACAGTATAGAGAAGAGAGAGTCAAGATGAGAGAGATGTTGGATGAGAGGAAAGGTATGGCAACTCAAAGCAATGAAAAAGATTATCAAGAAGAAGAGATTCCAGATTTCTTTGAATCTTCGGGATCAAATACAAGTAATGCATCAGATACATCAGAAGAGAACATCACAAATCTAAAGGAGATCAATCAACATCTGATAGAGAAAATAAAGATGTTGCAAATTGGTTAAGAGAGCCAAATGGTAAGAATGATTGATGTGATGAGTTCTGCTAGAGAAGATGAAATAGAAAGAACACTAGCTATCGATGACAGAAGGAAGATTATAGAGAAACTATAAGAGAAGGAGTTAGAAATTCAAAGACATGTTGAGCATCACCATGAGATCACAAATCAGATTATTCTAATGAGTCAAGAAGAAAACAGAATGAATATAGAACTCATTGAAAGAGTATAGGCTATCGGTGAACTAAGAGAAGAGAATAAAAAACTAAAGCATGAGGTTAGAATTCCACAACAACATAATGAAGTTATCAGAAAGGCTAAAGAGAGAAATAAAAGAATGGATGATTTTCTTGAAGGACAATGAAGAGTCAACAACAACAATGGTCTAGGCTTTACAGAAAATGGAGAATCATCAAATCAAGCAAATCCAAAGAATGTCTATGAAAATCCAAGACCAAGAAAGCTGACATGCAAGCACTGTGGAAAGCAAGGGAACATATCAAATGTGTGTAGAGGCAAAATGAAAGGTATTCCTAAATTTACATCTTCATTCATAGGATTCTGTTATAAATGTAATAAGAAAGGACATAAAGCATATGAATGTAAGTCTAAAATGGAACAACCAAAGAAGGAAACCTACATGGACATATAGTGTCCTACATGCAAGATGAATGGGTACACAAGTCTTGAATTTTGGAAAAAGAAAAGGCAAGCATGGAAGCCTAAAGGTCAAGAAAATCCCTATCAACCAAAGATAATCAGTAATCAATATGTATGGGACTAAAGTACTTGGAAAAAATATACAACATGTGGTAGATATGGTCACATTGCTGAAAACTACATGAGGGCATGGACCAAAAGGTCTAGAGGCTGGACAAACCCCAGAATGGCATGCTTACACTATCACAAAGTTGGTCATCTCAAGAAAGATTGCAAAGACCGAATGACAGAGACAAGCACATATCCCAATGGAAACACCATTGAAGATATCCAGAGGGCTAGAGATAAAATATGGAGAAAAGCTTCAAGCAATGATGAAGCTGGACCAAGAAATGCAAATGGTGACACCCCATCTAATGGATCCAGTGACATCACCACCCCCACTTGAGTTGAACAAGTAAGTATGGAACTGCACTATAGCAAGTCATATTTTGCATCAGTTCCATTATACAAATTGATAGATAGTCAAAATCTGTATAATAAAATTACATACTATGTTACTTGTTCCAATTCTAAGAAAACAACCCTGTCGGTATACACATACCAAAAATCATTGTTGAACATAGTGGATGAGTTATTTACACTTACCGGAAATTTTTGGTCAACACTTAAAATGGCTAAGTTGCCAATGTAACCCGACACCCGTTGGTAAGGAAGAAAAGTTACAAAGTTGTCATGACACAATACCGATATTCGTCGGTAAAAGAAAAATTCTTAACAACCATCCTAAGCATCCTGAAAACCTCAATGGTGATTTTGAAAATTTTCCCGACGGACTCCATCTTCATGTCCCGATAATTCATTGAGCATTAATGACAGACTTAGGGAAAAAGTCTATAAATAGTCGACGGGAGCACTTCATTTTGCACCCGCGATTTGAAGAGAAAAGCACAGCAAAAAATAGAGCAATTAAAGAGCATTTAGCAGAGTGACCTTGACTCGATCCAAGCACACAACAAATAGATCATTAACCATTATCACAGATCAAATTAAGTATTGAGGGCACCGAAAGTACTTTGTCATTATTTTTAAAGAAAGCCCTAAATTTTCAAGCAAGCCCTAAAAGTTGAAAAATGATGGCAACCACTTCAAGAACTGCTAAAATCAAGAGTGATAAGAAGAATGTGGTTAGGTTAGTCAAGAAAAACACCTGTGTAGAGCCCAAATAAAAGATATTCCTGGAGATCGCATCACAACCCGATGAAACTAATGCGTTTTCTAAGATTCCACCTAGGGTTTTGCTAATAGAGGACATAAGGTCCTATATTCACTCAAGATTGTTGAGATAGGTGACCTGGAGATGGATGAAGAATACAAGAAGCTTTGTGATGTAGAAGGGGACCTAAAGGAAGAGCACAAAAACTTAGAGGTTAAAGGGATAACTAATGCCCTACATTTCTTGAGGGACTTCAAAACTGACTGGATCAGGTTGGTACTTAGCAGAATGCGTGATCAAAAACTATGGTTAGATCAACCAAAGTAAATCACTAAGGATGTCCTTCATGTTGTCACTGGTTATCCAATAACCGACAATCCTAAGGCTCACAAGCATCCTTCCAAGCCAGAATTTGAAAATCTTATAAAAGCTGAATGGGATAACAGAGGTCTGAAAGTAAACACCATCACCGATGAAGAACTAAGATTCAGTGCATGTGTGATTGGGTACAAGATCTTTCAGGCAAGCATGATGAATAGCATATTATCAACATCAGTAAGCATAGCCTACAAAATAGTGACAAAGGGCATACAAGTGGATCTATGTGAGATCATGTTGAAACAACTTGACGAGAACATGAACACAATTAGGTCTGCAAAGACTAACACATGTAAGTTTGGCTCACTTATTATGTGCATATTTTTCTACTTTCAAGAATACTTTCCTTCAGTAGGAAAAGTGAAATGGGACTCTACAAAGCCAGTGACATTACAAATTAGTGAACTAATTAAGTCACTAGGAGATAATTTTGAATCTGTTATGACTGCATACTTCCTTGAATTCAAGGAAAAGATAATGGAAATAACAAGGATCCCCGAGCAACTGATTGAAAAACATAGGGATGAGATATGTTTTATGGTGGATAAAAATTTCACCCATATAAAACTGATTGTACCAAGGATATCTTGGTTAGCCCCACTTGATTATGAAATCAACATAGATCAAGCAACCAATGATATTGATGCATTGATCAATGAACCCATTGACAACAAACAACCAAGGTTTGGAACCTATGAAGAGGCCAGATCAAAGATAAAAAGAGGTCTAGAAATTAAGAAGATTGTCAATAAGAAGAATAAAATGGTTAAGAATCTTAAAAATATACTATCAGTCAATGAGGAGGAACAAGAAAAAATAGAGGAAACTGATGAACAGGGCACCAGCGGTGAAGGGCAAGATGAGAAGAAATTAGATTCTGAGGAAACTAAATCTGATACACCTCCACCTCCTACAAAGAAGCAGAGGATGAGGAGTCAAACTGCTAATACTAATACTACACCTCTTAAGAAAGGTCAAGTAAGGACCTATAAGAGGAAGCATCCAGGAAAGAAAACAAAGGAACAAATTGTGAAGGCTACGCCTACAAAGAGGAGGAAAATAATGGTCAGAACTAAAGCTGACATAGAGGATTCTAAAGAAGATGAGCCTGATGTAGTGAAGAAGAACTTCACAAATCAAACAATTGATGAGGTTGTTGAATCCATTGCTGCATCTGACACAATGTATGACAATAAAATTAGACAATGGGATACACTCAAAATAGAGGACCAAAATAAGATACAAGAGGCAATAATCAATTCAATGGTAAAATTCAAATATGTATCAGCTGAATTCATCAACCAAATACCTAAAGAGTTGGGCAAGAGAATATCTCAACAATGGACATATGCTCTACAGACCGAAAGAGAAGCAAGGGAGAGAGTACTTGTTATATTTATGCCTCCCGAATCTAAGATAGAAGAAATAAAAGAAATACTGAAGAAGCACTCGGGCAAATTTGTAGCCAAGATAAGGGCTTACGAAGTGCTAGAGGATAAGTTTATAGAGATGGATACAATGACCGAGACTAAATGGAGACAACTCCTAGATTTTCCAGTAGAGTCAACAAGTTGTGAGGAATAGTTTATTCTCACCGACACACCTCATAGAGAGGAGGAGAAAGACAAGGCAAGTCCTTAGCACATTGCTTTGGACAATGTTGAAGATATGGAGCCAGTAGATTTGGACAGGGTAATGGATGATCTTGACATTCAAGACATCACCAACTATGACTCTGATAAATATCCGCAGAAGAAAGATGATGTAATATTCATAACACGTAAGGATCAGGGAAGGCAACAATAATTGAAGACATTAAAGGATAAAGAAATGAATGTTGTTGATGAGACATGGCAGGACACTTCAGTCATGGACACAACAAAACCAAACACTACAGAGGAAGTACAAAAAGATGAGGATGTCACTGCTCAAAAAGATCAAACTGACGAGTAGGACACCACTCTAGATACAACCCAAGCTAGTACACAAATAAATATGCATGTATTAATGAAGGAAATCAATATACTAGAGGGTAATGATGGATCTACAGCTGAAGATACAAGCACACCCGAGGGCAAGGGTGATGAAGAAGCAAAAGACACCATAGATTATACAAAGGACACAACTGTAGATAAAGCTAAAACTGATGTTTAGAAAGATAAATCTATTTATCAGAGTAAATAAGAAACACAAAAGGTAGAAGAGGACACGCAGAAAGATAAGAGTGAAGAAGCAAAGAAAGATGAGCTGGAGAAGAAAATAGAAGAAAAATCTACAGAGTAACACAAGGTTGATGGAGAGACATCCTCACAAAACTGATAGATGCACCCCAAGCAGAAAACACAAGAAGCCTCATCAACAAAAACTTCACCAAGAACTTCAGAGAGGACAAATGAAATATCAATGGTAGTTCATACATCTCCATCCCCACAAGTCTCAAAGAAGAAGAAGAGAAAGCATAAGAATCCAATAACTCTGGATGAAATAATTGAGATTCTAGTTTGTGATCCTAGGACATTGGATCCAACTGAATCGACCAAGTATGCAAGACTTTGTGAGAGGAAGGCAATGCAAGACAAACTGAGAAAAGCTTCAAAGGAGGCAAAGGTACTTGAAGTAGCAAGAGGAATACTTCAAAAAATAGCACCAGATGTAGATGTTGATCAAACAGCCCCGATGCTTGATCAACTAGTTGTTTTCACAAAGGAAATCATATCTCAGAAAATAGATGCTAAGAAGGTCATGGAAGAAAGACTTGAATAGAAATATGAGTTCAAGCTAGCAGAAAAGATAAGTCAGGAAGTGGCAGTGCAAAAGGTAAATCTTTCTGAATTGGTTAGCACAATTGATCTGATAATTTCAAAAGCTATAACCTTAATACAAAAGTTATGCACGCTTGACCAAATCTCTCAGGAGTATACCGAAAAGATAGCACAAATAGATGTTGATCTTCAGACAAGTGCACAAAGTCTCATGAATAGTGAAGAGGCAATAAAATTGCACAATGAGCAACTCAAGCAAGCTCAAAAATTGAGACAGGATATACAGATTGCAGAGACCAAGTTTAGAGATGAGGTAAATGAGCTTCAAGCACAAATCTTACCAACACTCTCACTACTGCTGAAACATATGACAGAGGCAAATGCACTAATTTCCACCCTAGAAATGTCTGTCCTAGACAACATTTATGATATGCATGCAAGGCTAGAGCTAGAGCACATGGCACTAGAACTCCTGAAATAAAGATGGGAGAAATTTCTCGAAGACATCAAGAATACCCATTCACATATTCTTGACACCTTGTAAGTTACACATTTTTGTCATGTTTTTTGGCATTTTTGTCATGAGTATCAAATAAAGGGGGAAGTGATATGTATAATCACTGTAAAAGAAGGGGGAAGTGAAAGGAGGAAATGAAATGTACAGTCAAACATTTGAAAGAGAAAAGAACAAGGAATGTATAGTACAGAGGTAAGTATACATGTACATACACTTATACTATACCGATGGATACAGTTAGGGGGAGTCATATAATGAAAAGGATATAAACATGGTGTAAATATTAAACACTTTAGTGTTATGCACATATCAGTTTTTGATACTAATATCAAAGGGGGAGATTGAAGGCATTATATTTTGTCATTAGTATACACAAGGAAAAACATGATCTACACCATCAGTTTACACTACACCGACAGACAGGGCACAACACTATCGAACACTAAGGCTACCCGATACTACCAAGTTCAAAGCATCTTGACAAACACTATTCAGTGTTACCTGATGACAAAAAAAGGAAAAAGGAACCCGATGAGTAACAACAGTACAACCCGACAGAACAACAAAGAGAGGAAACCTACAGATGAAGCGAACCCGATGATCAGCTCAACAAAGGAATGCCGACAGACTTTCAGTTCAACCTGACGACCAAGAACCGATAGTCAGTTACATCCTGCAAAAAGTGGATCTGACTTTCCACGTTAGATAAATCACTGAAGTTGTATATATAGCTTCTTGATTTGTTTTTAAATCCATTATGTGCAGAGGAAGCAATGTATTTATTATTGTTTTAATTAGTTTTACTATTTTAAAACATGCAAACTAAAGATCAAGGTCAAGTTGTAAACCTTGGATCTAAGAGTTAATATTGTAATGCGTGATTCTATGATAGGTCAAATACTTGTATAAATAGATGCTCAATCTATTGTGAACATGTTTTTGTTCGATGATGATTGTATCCACTAAGAGAATCTAAGGACCAAACAAGAGATTTCATGCAGAAGGACATAAAAGAATCAAATTAGTTTCAAGAACAAGAACATAGGCTACCGATGAGGAGAGAAAATGTATTCATCAATCACTAAAGGTGATATTCTTATTATGAGAGCTTTAATGGATCCGTGATCAGCAATGGTAGATTGCATATAGTTAGGTCAAACATATGTACTCATTCTAACAAGTACTATAGTACACTTAAGAAATCCTTTCAAGAAAGGTGGACCCAACAGTCCTATTGTAAATCTCTTAACCGAGTGCACACTTAAATCAGTGTTGCTAAAGCTCTTAATAGAGTAGATCTTAACCGGTCTCCACTTTAATACTCCTAACAGGGTAGATCATTAGAAGTGATCAATTGTAATCCTTTATCGGCTCCCTTTCATTCTGCAGATAGTGAAGTTTTGTGGGTGCCATCCCCACCGCAGTTTTTACTTCCTAACAGGAGTTTTTTGTGATATCATATCTTGTGTTATGTGTTTATTAATTTCATGAATGTTTCTATGAATGTTGCAAACAATTAAAGATTATGATTTAATGTTACATGAATGAGAAGGAACAACAGTAATGGTGGGTAATACAGTAAAGAATGATTGCTAATGATGAATGGTGAAAAGATTTAAAAGCTTTAGAGGTACTAATTCACCCCTCCCCTCTCAGTACTACTTCCCATTAATCCCAACAAATAGAGGCTCGAAGGTTCGAAAGAGAACCCCCTAACACTGGGATCAGAGAGTTGATGCGGCTGCAACCACCCCTATTCTTAGGATCCACGGATGGTCCAGAGGTGGAGTCTTGGCTTCTGAGTCTTGAGAGGTGCTTTGGTTTGTGTTCCTATAGGAGCAACCCCAAAGCATGATTTTCCATTCACCTTCTTAGAGTAGTAGCCTCCACTTGGTGGGAACATGATAAATTCAAGGGGCACTTGATGATAGATACCCTTACATGGGAGGCCTTTTGGAGATATTCTGAGCTAGATATCTCTTGGAGTAGTTCAAACAATATCACATAGATGAATTCCATGAACTCCAGTAGAGAGGACTTTCAGTAGCCAAGTATGAGGGCAATTTTTTAGACCTCCTCCCATATGTTGAGTATATAAGGGATGAGAAGCTCCAATTCAATTGTTTTATTAAAGGATTTAACCCTTCTATATTAGGCATGGTATGCATGGTACCACCAAGGGACTTGTGTTTTAATATTGATAGAGCCTTGGTTGCCGAGGAGGTAGTTAAGGGATCGCAGAACCATAATCCCACACCACAGGCTACAGGTTATCAGAGGCCCCCATGGAAGGGGAATTAGAGGAACTCTTCAGGTTCATTTAGAACCCCGCAATTGCAACAATAGCCACAATAGTATTAGTAGGACCAAAGACCACATGCACCATACACACCTCCAGTACGGACTCAGTAGTCTTCTAGAGGTGGGTACAACGGGTCCTATAGGACTGTAGGTTCACAGGACTCTAGACCTTTGGGTGTATAAGTTCAGGCATGTAGGCCATGTTATACTTGTGGTGCCATGGGGCACATAGCTAGACAATGTCCTCAAGCTAGTAGTCAACATACAATGATGTCAGAACCAACAATTGGGGAATGGGAAAGTCCCATGAGGTATTTTCAATAGTTGATAATTGCCAAGTAGAGCACCATGCCACTGTCATTGAGGCCACATGTAGAGTCAGGCAGACAACTGGCTATGGAACCCATTTTCATTTTGGCTTGATAGACCCTATCACTCCGAGGCAGGAAGCTAGACCAGGCTAGGGTCTAGTGGGATTTCTATGGAGAGGTTATAGATTCATAGGAAGATGCAACACATATGAGGTCACAGTTCTCCCACCTCTTTAATGAACTCTAGGAGGATGTTCATGCCTAGAGGGGGTGGATGTGAGGCCTACCCCAACCCTTCATAGATTAGCATTGTTTTTATTTTCTATACTCTACATTTTATATTGTTTTTTTTATAGTTTGACTATTGGGATACATGTATTACTTTATGAATCTGTTGAATCCTTTGCTTGTATACAACACCTGATTATGAAATCAGGGTACCTATAAGATACCCTGTGTTAGTAATGCAGCTTTCCATTTATAAATTAGTCTTGATGATGCAGTATATTGGATTAGTATGTGGAGGTTATCATGATGTAAATTGGTTGAGGGATATGATATTATGGTTATCTAATTAAATGCAGATGTTGTTTAAATTTCAAAGAGTTATTGTTTAATGTAAGTGTTAATGCATGATTAATTTTTTTAATTTTATATATGATGTTTTCTTTGACCTACTGATGTGTGCAATGAGTGTGCAGGAATAGTGACCATGGTACTAAATGGGGATTCAGGAATGAACATATGTTATCACCGTGATGCTAAGGTCATTTCTATAAAAAGAGACATGGACCTTGTTGTATTGTGTTTTTATTCATAAAAGTGTGATGCATGATTGTATTTAATTTAATTTAGTAAGTGTGTAAATAAGTCATTCTTTTGTAATATTATTGTGTCACTTGACACATGTGTACTCTATGTGTTGGCATGGCTAGTAGATGTGACTAGAGTGGGTTTAACTCTAACCTAGGGGGTTACCTAGTGTAGTACCCATGCTTACCCTCAAAGTTAGGAGATTAGATTGGGTCAAGAGGGTTTAAATTCGTGAGTTAACTTTGGGTGGAGTTTAGGAGGGTCATTTGAGCTCCCATAGAGTAACTAGGGTAAAAAATAGCTACCTCATTTGGTACCTTAGGGGTTAGGGGTCATTTTCATCCCATTAAGAGCCTTAAAACTCATCTATGACTCCCCTAAAGTCTCCATTTGGGGAATTGACAAATTTGGAGAGTTGAAAAGCTTTGGTTAAGTCATCCCTTCTTTCCTTGCAAGCATTTAAGTCCATTTATGAAAAAGGAAGGCAAGTGGGGAGAGTGGATGGGTTGGGGTCTCTTTCCCATTAATGACTCCTGATATTTTAGGGAGAAGGCCTATATAGGGAAGAGTTTTGAGGAAGCTTGGTTGTTCACCCTCTCTACTTGTAGAGATAGATTCAGTTTAGGAGAAAGAATTTGGGAGAAGAAAGAAGGATTGGAAGGAAAAACTCTTCTCAAACCACCATTCATTTTTCCTTAGCTTGGATTGAGGTTGTCTTCTTAGTGGAAAAAAGACTTGATTCTTTTTTATGCATGGAAATAGCTTAGACCTCCATTAATGAATTCTTGTATATAATTTTGTTTACTCCATGTATGTTTTTCTTTGAGTTCATGCTTATGTTGTATTTCATTTGTGCTCATACTTGTTTTGGGAGTTTTCAAGGCACACTTGCCCTTGGGAGGGCAGAGTAACCATGAAGGGGTGATGGGTTGAGACACTAGGTAGTATAGAGTCTCCCATGTGTGGAGGGATGAACATGGGTGTTTTTGGTCCCCATGATGCCAAGCATGCCTGAGGGCACCATGGGGTCATAAGGAGAAGTTTTTATGGTTGGAGGCCATGGTTTTGCATCTTGAGAAATTTGGTTGTTCAAAGTCCATGCGTGGCTTGTTTTAGTATATTGTTCTTTGGCTTGTCCTCCTAAGCTAGTCCAATATCACCCCACCTTTGGACAAGGCCTCTTGGAGACCTTCTTCTTTTTAAACCATGGGAGAGAAATTTATTGTTGAGCTTTTGATTGTTTAAATTTGGTGTATACATGTTTGTATCCTGGTTCATTTTTGGATCCCCAAGCTCGGGGGTGGCCTTGAAAAGGCCTAGATTGGGAGGTGAGCCTCCATGGTCAATCCACATCTTTTTAGGTATAGCTAGAACTTTTAAAAGTTAGTAGAAGTTCTTGGAAAACTACCCCTAGAGTATCTATGATCTACTCATGAGACTAATCTTGTTCAAACTCTGTTTTGTAAATTTGAACTTGAAGTATGTAGGGAAAATAAGTGGTTCCTTGTAAGTTAAGGATTGGGAAGATGTACCCCTTGTAATTTAAAAATTATCCTTGTTGTAAAAATATCTTTAGTGAATAAAAAAAAGGAATCTTATTATCCTATGATGGTAGTGGTAAGTTTATCCTATTTTTCTTATTATGATATTTTCTTTGAGTTTAGAGGATAAATATACACTCCTACTTTTACATGTTAATGTGGTTTTAAATCATTCGATAAATTAGTATTACTAAATTTACAAAATCCTTTTGAAGTTACTAGAAAATGCATTATTAATTATTTAATGGACTTTAGTTTTTAAAAGAAGAAAATCAATTGAATCTTTAATCTAATTATGCTTTTCCTTCCATTAAATTAAAATTTACTTAGTTAGAATGAAAATAACTCTTAATTTTAAGTAATATATTTAGTCAATTTTAAAACATATAGGTTTGTTGAAAACTTCACTTAATATTTGAAAGTTATATACTTGTATGAGCAATAGTAAAGATATTTTTTGAGTTTTAGACAAGATCCTCTTCCTTATTAAAGTGCAAAATTTCCTATTCCTTTCTTATAACATAAATTGTTTATATACCTTTAGAATTATTTTACTCTTATTAAACCATCAACTATAGTTGCATATGTATGAAATATACATATAAGCATAATATATATCTAAAATTGTACATTTAAAATAAATCTATAATGGCCTTGAGCTATAGATTCTTAAATGTGTGTGTGTGTGTGTGTGTGTGTGTGTGTGTGTGTGTGTGTGTGTGTGTGTGTGTGTGTGTGTATAAGTATTAATATTTTTTTATATAAAGAAATAAATAAGCTTTCTCGCTTTATTAAGACTTTTCAGAGCTCTGCTTTCTATATATATATAACTCTTAATGTGTGTGTGTGTGTGTGTATTTATTGTTAAGTCTCGGGTGGGGAAGGCCAAGCCCTACCCCAACCCCGTTTATCTTTCCTCCCCGCATGAAGGCACGCCACTATGTAATAACAGTGGGTTGGCAGCAGCCGAGGCCGTGCCACCCACTGTGATTACAGAGCGGGGTGAGCACGGTTCGTGCCCCCCGGCCACTCCCACTATTCCCCCCTCCACCTTCGCCGCCTGTAGCCACCTCCCCTCCACTCCATTGCTAACTCCACTCCTCTTCGTCAACGGCTTAAAACCTTCGCCGATGGCCTAGCCATTTTTGCCAGACTCTGCAGTGGTGCTGCCACTACGGTCGCCCCGCCCATTAAATCATAGAGCTCGCATCCCTAAGAACATTCAACCCTCCCTGTGTTAAAAAGAAATGTAGGGTTAGGGTTATCATTAGACTAATGCTGTATATAAAGGAAAAAATATGAGATTAACAAAATCATAGAATAGGAATAACCAGAGGGTTATTCGAGATTCATAAGGCTATGAGGGTATTTTTATAGAAATTTCATATTTTAAAGATTTGATTCTAACTTGGAACTCAAAATTTATCCTTGAAATTTTAGTTGTCATTGTGGACTTTTGTTCTTAGAAAATTCTAGAAGTTCTAATAATTAATTAAAGCAGGATTTAGTTAATTGAGGAATTTGGAATTTCTTGGAGGAATTTATTATTAAAATTAAGATTAATTAGAATGTGTAATGGATATTGTTGACTTTCAGGATATAATATTCTAGAGGAATTTAGATAAGTATTTAAATTTACGTTAAGATAAATTAGATTGAATTAAATATGATGCATTACATATTTTTAAGTTTCCTTAAGTACAAAATTAATATGTGTTTTTATTTATAGTTAGTTATTATATTTAATTTATTAAAAGTAAATTATTGTTAAATTAAAACATTAATAAACTTAATTATATTAGTATGTTAGATTAAGGTATATCATGCTATAAGTTAGTTACGATCTGACATTTTAATTTAATCAAATAATTAAAGAGTTTATTACCTTGAGTTACCCTTCAAATTCAAATATACCCAAGTTAACTTTTAAATGAATCGTTTATCAATAAAAATGATTTAATAAAATCATTATAGTTCATTTGATAAATTTGATTATTTTTATGGGTTATTTTAGTAAACAAGTATATTAGCTATTACTTATAGGTAAAGTGAAGATTATTGTATTAATTGAAATATAATTTAATCAGAGTATTATTAGATTAATATGTTACTTTAGTAATCCCTTAAATGTGAATAAATTAATTATCATACAAGATTATCGAATTAACAATTAAGACTTTTAGACAACCACCAACATTATTTAATTAGATTATTATCTAATGTTATTAAGATTTCACGTTATTTTATCAATCTTTCAATATGATCAAATAAGTTACCATGTTAATTGATCATTTAAATGTTATATTCTTTAGAGACTTAAACAACCCTAATTATCTTGTATTTGATAATCTAGTTAACAATATGAGATAATGTAGGGGTCTCACACACTTTCAATCATCTAGTGAGATACTTAGTCAAACTTAGTCAGCTTGTAGACTGTTGCACGTGCATACACTATTAGCTTTAGTCTTATAGAAATTTTTTCATAGTTGTGTTTTACCCAACTTTTGGGCATGACAATAATCATCTAGTATTGCCTTCATCACATGCACTTGTGAAGGGAGGCCTCACCCATAAGAAGGTTTTCATCAACAAATTGTAAATGAGATATTGACTACACTCCTCGAGCTATTTTCATCCCTCTCCAAGACCATTCATTCATTTTCTTTGTGATCAATCTCCCTAAAAATTCAAGCATTATAAGTAAAAGAAATGTCAAAATGGGGTTACCTTGCCTCAGTCCTCTAGAGGTTGAGAAGAAGCCTTGAGGACTACGTATTGGGTATATTTCTAGTTTTTCTGAGTCTTGCTAAAAAAATTGGTTCCCAGTGTCAGTTAGGCCTAAAATATCAGTGTCTGTTCCAGTGTACCATCAAATTTTCTTGCTAGTGTCTGTGATATGAGAAATGCAAAGCAAATGGTTGAAAAACTTTGTGTCCTTTTTGTTCTTAAACCCTAGATATTCATGACCTTGTTCTAATTTAAAGTTATTTTTTATCGAGTAACTTAAGTCTTTTAAGCCATGTGCTTTTTGGCCTTTGCCTTTATCTCCTGATCTCACAATCAGAACCAAATATTCCATCTGGTCTAGAGACTTGACGCAAGCTTATATCTCTTAATCTCAAGATAAATGGAATATTCTTTAAGTCATTCAGAGATTAAGCGCAGGCGGTTGATCAAGATCTGATCGTGCAGTTGGTGCATGATCGCTAGATAAACATGAAGTTGGCTCAAGGATTCAGAGACTCAGCGACAACCGTGGATGCAATCTTGATCATGTGGCTAGCGCTAGATCTTGTGACTTAACTCAAGTTATATGAAATCTTCAGTGATTCAAAGATTTCTCAGTCGCGATATCTCGTAATATGACCCGAGGTCAAGATAGAGTTCATTTTTGCCTTGTCGCATGATCTCTAGAAGAAATAAGAGTTAGGTGAAAGATTCATAGATTTAGTGAAGATCATTGATCTTTTCTAAGATGAGCGGATGGTGCGTGATCTCCAGAAAAATGCCAAGGTCAAGTTTTTCTTCAGCAATTAAGAGATAGCCATAGATCTTGTTATATCTTTGACTTGATCGTGTGGTCTGTGCGTAATCTCCCAATTAAATCATGAGTTAATAAATCTTTTAGAGACTTCGAGATAAATCTTGTCACGTAATCTCTAGATAAACCTATGGTTGAGGCTAAGTCAAGTAAATTTTATTCTGAGATTCAGAGATAGCTTAGTCGTGTGATCTCAGAAAGAAAGTGTGGTTAAGTAGATAGTTTTGAGATTCAGCGCAAGTCGTTGGATCAAAGTAGAATCAAGGGTTACCGTGTAATCTTGGAAAGAATTGATAAAGTATAGAAAGATTGTGAGACTTAGCGCTGATCATTGATCAAGAAAAGATCTGAGGGCTAGCACGTGATCTCCAAACATAACCCAAGTTAGAATAATTCTTCAGCGACTTAGAGATTCATTCAGTAGTTGAATCTCCAAATGAACTATGGTTAGCCATGGTTACATCAAAGCCAAGTCAAGTTTGTCATGGGTGAATCTGGACCGTTGATGAACATAGAGATGTGTGTTTGGCATTGAATCGCTAGAAGAAGTAAAAAAGTCAAGAAATATTTTGCAATTAAGAGGTAATGGCTAAGATACAAACACATTTTTAAGTGGCTAAGAGATCTGTGGTGTACGTGAAGTCTCTGAATAAACCCAAGGTCAAGAAAATCTTCCAGCAATTCAGAGATAGCCTTTATCTCTAAATCTCAAGACTTAACCAGAGTTAGTCCAAGCATTGCAAGATTGCGAGATAGCCTTTAGTCACGTGATCTCAGAACAAACTGGAGTTAAGGCCTAAGATTGTGAGATTCAGCGCAAGTCATAGATTCAAAGGAAAATCAATGGTAATCGTATAATCTCCAAACATAATGAGCAAGTATAAAATGATTCAGAGACTCGATGCAAGGTGTAGATCAATATCTCATTGTGTGTTCTACGCGTGATCTCTGAATAAACTCAGGGAAAAGTAAAACATTTAGCGACTTAGATTTTACTCAGTCGCGTGATATCCAAATGACTTAAGGCTAAGTTAAGGTTAAAAGCTGAGTTGACAGGAAAGATCTGAACCATTGACATGACTCAAATCTAGCGGCGTGCATGTAATCTATGAATAGATCCATGGTTAGTTGAAATAATCAGCGATTCAGAGACTTAGTTAGTCGTTGAATCTCCAATTAGACTTAGAGTTAAAACAGGGTTATTCTTTTATCTTAGTCACGTAATCTCATAACAGAATCAAAGTTAAGAAAATCATATAGCGACTTAGAAATGACCGTTGATAAAGAAGATCATGTGGCTGGTGCTAGATCTCATAATGTAACCTAAGTCAAAGTAAACTCTCAATGACTTGGAGATAAAGCAGTCGCGTGATCGCCAGATAAACCACGGTCTAAGTATGGTAAAATCTTAAGGATTTTCTCTCGCGCCATGTCAAGGAAATAATATAAAAGCCAGGGCCTATTAGAGACAAAAGATTCTGACACAGTACAAGTAATCTATTGAGATGTGAAAAAGAAAGGAAAACTGGCCAATCAAATAGCGTGTTGAGCCTTTTTGCATATAATAAGGATTTAAAACTGAAAAATCACTCATGAATTTTCCAAGTAGGCTATTCAAATTTGATTTCATGTCAACTTCAAGTGTCATGGCTAGGAAAGAATTGATTTCGAGATACGTAGAGTTATGGCAGAAGTGATTGAGCAACAGTTTCCAAATTCTTGACTAGACTGGTGCATTCAATTTTCAATGATAAATAAACGTAGGCTTAGTACATTGTAATTACCAAAGTTTTCAAAGTACAGAGCAGATAAATTGCACAAGTTTCAAAGTTTTTAGAGTGAAGAATTGCTCGAGTTTCAGAGTGAATTATAAAGAGAAGCATGTGTCTGAGTGAAGAATTGTTCAGTAAATATCAGCAAAGATGAGTCAAGATGGACCAAGCACGGTCTCAACTAGTAGAGGAAGTAAATATGTTGAGGATGAGCAGAAAGGGAAGAGGAACTTTTTAGATGAGTTCGTTGCTTTGCTACCAAGAATGAACCAAAATAAAAAGGTAGCCCATGAATCCTTTTCTGATGTTATGTCTGATTGAAGGGATCCCATCACTCCCGGGTGCTCTGGTTTTCATTTATTCAATTATTTCAATAGAAACATGGATAGGCAGATCCTAGTCTCAAACCCTTTGACATTAGATATTGCCAAGTTAATTGTCCTTGATGTCTTTATAGATGTCGACCTATTGATAACCCTACTTGCAAAATATGACTCTACTTCCAAAACAATAAGGAAGGGTGATGAAATAGTCTTAGTGACGTTAGATAGGTCAACTTTCATTAAATATTTCATCATTTATCATGCCTCTACCACAGAAATAGACTTGAATAAATTATAGAGAAAATATGCCAGGGAGGTCACCATAGTCACTAAATTGGTCCAAACACATGTGCCTAGGTCGAACGGTAACTATGTGGCCCCATTACCTATTTCAAAGGGTGCACCCTATGAGTTCAAAGACCTATGTTTCTACATAAAGTATATAGCCTATGGGTTGTGCAGGGTTTTAGGCATAGATGGACATACTTAGAGGCTGCCTGCAGAACTACTCATGATTATTTTGGATATTCAAAATTCCCATGCCAACACTAATTTTGACTACATCTAGTATGTCATAGAGAGAATGCATGAGGGCCTTATCAGCATTCAGAAGAAGGTTAACCCTAAGTTCATGAATTATTCTCTTCTAATGTATTTGATATTATATTTCAATATTTACAGCACAAATACATAATTTCTAAGACCAAGAACTCAATTCCAAGTCCAACCAAACCCCGTACAGTTATGGATTAGGGTTTGTAATTATAATTCTAATGAGAATGAGTTCTATGGCTTTGAGAACTAGATAGTATATCCATAGCTACAATTATTGGGTCTAAATGTAACTAGGCTACCAGTTAAAGCACTTCAACTTCTGAGGCCTTGCCAATATGTAGAAAAATGGACAGGAGATCACAATTGGGGTGACTTCTACTATGAGAATACTTTCACTATAATCAAAGTTTATAGATTCTCCTAGTCCCCATACATACTTCCTAAGTATATACCTCCAAGAGTTCCCTTAATAGAATTAATCTGGAAACCAATGTGGACTACTCTTGTACTTCTGTCAACTCTCTGTTTCAAAATCTATTCAACTTCCTCTATATGTTTCTTATGTATGCTTATGTAGGAATTGTTAGAAACATTGAGAGGGGAGGTGAATAAGTGTTTGTCTATTTATTCTATTTATGCAACTTTAAACATTAATCAAATATATATCAATTGAAGCTTAACATAAGAACACATAACACATGATATGATTACGGGGAAACCTTGATCAGAGGAAAACCCTGGTGGGAATTAGTACCACCCACAAATATTGCACTAGTATAATGAACCTGTTAAAGTTCCTTTTCCCAATTAGGAGCAGTCTTTACAATGCAAGTACAATGACCTGGTTAAGGGTCTGACCCTGTTAGGAGCCTTTTACAAATAACCTTGTTAGGGGTGAGGACTCACTGTCCAAGAAGTTCACTGCTCAGTAGGATGAAGGATACAACCTCCTTGATAATAGATATACACTATATCCAAAAGTGAACTGTTGTAT
The DNA here is from genome assembly GCA_018584345.1 of Thuja plicata. Taxonomy (NCBI): domain Eukaryota; kingdom Viridiplantae; phylum Streptophyta; class Pinopsida; order Cupressales; family Cupressaceae; genus Thuja; species Thuja plicata. The sequence continues at coordinate 38,551 of MU223199.1, forward strand.
GTGACACAATTGTCTGATTAGTTTTGGTTATGCGCTAATTCTCTTATACTCTTAAAGAGCTTTTTCTCATTCTGACATCTTATATTGTTCTTTTATATCTCTGCTCTGCATATTCGATGACACACTCTAATACAACTTTGCATGTTATATATA
>MU223199.1:61254-76736 GCA_018584345.1 Thuja plicata
CAGGCAATAAGTCAATTTTAGTGGGTTCTCTATGCTTTTCATGTTTTCACTAACCCCTTTGATGCTAATATAATGACTTATTGAGTGTTTGTGTTGATTCTGACAGGTACCCATTTACACACACACAGATGCTTCTTGTGGTTTCTTTGTTTATTACATTGAATTGATTTCAATTTGAGCTACACTGTATCCCATACCAGTGGTATCACATTTTAACTTTTGTGCATACATTTGTGATTGAATTAGATCAGAACTTGTGTGTAGTTTATCAATCTTATCTTTTGCTCCTGATAATTCAGATTCTATCTTTTCCTTGATGTTTTATAATTCCAATATTTTAAAGTTCACTTGCATAAGTTCATCATCTAATTGTTTTCTCTCTTTGGTCTTTTCTTCAATGGTTGTTAGGCTATCTATAAGTTGTTCATTCAGATCTTCAATTTTATCTTTCAAAGACATGTTTTCTTCATTCAGCTTCTTGACCATTTTTCCCAAGTCATTGGTAGAGAAATCTTTTAGATCTTTCCTTAATTTCTTGATAAGCATTTGAGAGCCATCAACTTTTAGTTTAAGTTCCTCATTTTCTTTTTCAGATATGTCAAGATCTTCAAGGGTTTCTTCAAGATTATTTTTCAGATGTTTCACTTCTATTGAATCCATGATCTCCTCAAGTGGTTAAACTTCTTTTACAGAGGACCAGAGGTCTGATACCAATTGTTAGAAACACTGAGAGGGGGGGTGAATCAGTGTTTGTCTATTTATTCTATTTCAGCAACTTTAAACATTAATCAAATATATATTCATAAGAACACATAACACATGATATGATTACGGGGAAACCTTGATCAGAGGAAAACCCCGGTGGGAATTAGTACCCACAAATATTGCACTAGCATAATGAACCTGTTAAAGTTCCTTTGCCTTGTTAGGAGCAGTCTTTACAATGCAAGTACAATGAACTGGTTAAGGGTCTAACCCTGTTAGGATTCTTTTACAAATAACCCTGTTAGGAACCCTGTTAGGGGTGAGGACTCACTGTCCAAGAAGCTCACTGCTCAGTAGGATGAAGGCTACAACCTCCTTGATAATAGATATACACTATATCCAAAAGTGAAATGTTGTGTGTGACACAATTGTCTGATCAGTTTCGGTTATGCTCTTATACTCTTAAAGAGCTTTATCTCATTCTGACATCTTATACTATTCTTTTATATCTATGCTCTGCATATTCGACGACACTCTCTAATACAACTTTGCATGTTATATATATATATGTTCATGCTTGAATAGACGCGACCATAAACAAGACCTTAGTCGACCCAAAAATAGTATTCAAAATGCTTCCAAACAAATTGACTTAAGCATGTTTACAATAGTAATTAAGATATGATTACAAACATACTATAATAGGCACTTGGCCTTTACATAATAAAATATTATACGCTGATCCAAAAACTAAAGTCTGCTTCATACTCTATTTTCTGAACTGCTGGTGTACTTGATCTTTCTGTAACTTGTTCGTACAGACATTCTGTACCATGCATGTATAGGGTAAGCATAAAAACATATCATAGAGATTATGTCTGAAGGTGCTTAATCTAAATTGGTCGTACGCACGTACGCTGGTGCTCTGATCAACTGTATATCTCTGTTCTGCTCTGTCTTCTATACTTAGCCATTTTGTCTTACAAGTTTACTTAACAAAACTTCATATGATTTTGTTGCCATAATGACAACACAAAATAAGTCACATTCTCCCTGAGAGTCAACTTTCCAACAAGAATGTGAGGAGTTGATTCAGAAGAAGGCACATTCACTCCCAGGCAATTCAAAGTGGCTAACTTCACAATTGTGAAAAGAGCCATGGATGCAGTGAATAAGTGGTTGGGTCAGTATAGAATGAGCATGGCCTTGTACACGTATGTAGACCCAAAAGGTTTTATTAAGAGTGCAAAAAATTTGCTAACCCCAAGCATAACTTCTATCAAAGAGCATGAAGAATGTGTTGAGAAAGACCTCATCAAGAATATCTTGGATGATGAAGAAGCAGCAAAAAGAGCTGAACAATATCAAGATTTGATAGGCTTGGAGCAAAAAATGAAGAAGGTAGGGATTCAATTTGGAGGTTTTTTTCCTAGAGTGCCTTATCTGCAGAGACTCACAAAGATGATTGAGTCTTATAACACTTTATATAATTAACTTGAAGGATTGATTGAAGACAAGCAAAGAGGTACCTAGAAGCACTCATCCTCTGAATATGAAGAGGATAGTGAAGGAGGATACCCAATACATAGCCCTCCTCCTATGGATCAACCACCTACGACAGACCAAAGCATAGAAGTGGATCTTACTGAGGTTCCTGACACTGAGGTAACTAATGAGCCCCCAAAGAAGAAATAGAGAGTAGAACAAGGGGAACCATCTCAAGTAGTAACTCAAGGAAAGAAGAGGGATAAAGTAAATGCCCTGATTAATGGTGACAGGTAGTATCACCACTAGCTTAGAAATAAGATTAGAGAAGGGAAGAAATTGGAAAAAGATGTACAAGGAGAAGTGGAATTACCCCTTCAGATATGTCAAGATGAGAGAGAGCTCCACCAAGAAGAGTTCCTCGGTGATGATGCTTTCATCAAGATGGAAGAATTCAAGAACTTCTTTATTTGGAGGATGCAGCAAGAGGTAGGGTCACAATTGCAGTTGACAAGGGGAGAAACAGTTCAAAGTGAGGCCCTACAAGCCTTGACAACTTATGACCCTGAGAATGAAACAATAACCCTTGAGGAAGAAAGACAAGTAGTCAAATCCAGTGGGATGCTTCCTGTGCCTGGGTGTTATTTGGCCTCTGCTTTCATTATTGATCAAATCAGAAAGCAACCAAATGCCAACTTGTCTTCTGAAACACAATTTGGGAAAATGATCAGGGGATGTGGGTATAATCCCGGATCTTAGACATTAGCCATGTGGTCTCTGGCACCAAGGACACAAAAGCCTTCCTTGGTCAATGTCGAAGAGAAAATTGATGGGGATAAGATCATCTCGATAGTCTAGAACACTGCTTACCTAGAAATATCCCAAGCAGTCACCCACTTCGCACATTTGAATCAAGCAAAAATAGAACAAATCTCTACCAGATATGCAAAACTATTTGATGAGTCTGTTGTTGTGATCAAGGATAGGGAAATTTTCTTGATTCAAATCAAGTCATTAGAAGGGAAAGTGGAGGTGTTAAATAAGAAGATAGAAGAGGCTCCTAAAGATTTCCCCACTCCACCCAAAGAAATTATGGATGCTCAAACAGGGACTACAGAGGACTTCCCTCAAGAAATAGGACAGCCAGGCCAAGATTAAAATGAGGTGGCATTAAGTGCTCTATTGAAAATTTTGCAGCATAGGATAGATATATTGAAGGTAAAAGTGGACCTAGTACACAAAGCTTATAGTAAGCTACTTGGCCTAGAGATAGAGGTCAAAAGCCACATTGCAACCTTGGATCCATACTTTGGCACTTGGTCAAGTAGGGGATCACTGTTTGAGAGATTAGAAGCCCTGCAACCACATAGGATAGATCTCCCAAAGATTGTTTTTCAAGTGTGAGATGTAATTGAACAAATTAGAACAACATCAAGTCTTTCTTCAAAGGCAAAGCTAATCAAATACAGGCAAGGGTCAGCATGTTTGGTCCAGACTTCAACAAGTTTATTTCTTCACTCAAGGAAGAAGATGATAAGATAAAATCAGTAGAAGAATGGAGAAATGTGTTTGATACTCTACTAACTAGTAAAAAGGCATTCTTAACATAAGATAGTGTCCTGGACATGGACAAATTCAACAAAGCCTTGGACAAAGAATTCAAATAAGAAGCAGACTTCATAAAGTTTGTTACAGATGTCAAGGTCATAACTGGTGCCACATAGGAGAGGCAAAAGGTACAGTTCTAAAGAATACAAAGCTTTAATTGGCCTTCAGAGGCTGAAGTTACACAGTAGGAAAGCATCACTAATCTCAAGAAGAAGAAGTCAATAACCATTGACCTGGATGTGTTGGATGAGGAGTAGAATGTCACATGGCACCTAATCAATGAGCACAGGGAGGGTAATCATCAGCATGACTAGTATAAGTTATCCTGTATTGGCGATCACTAGGTCTCACAACAACCTTAAGAGGTTACCCATAATATCTATGGAAAAAGGTGCCAACTACCAAAGATTTGGAATCATTTTAAATCATCTACTCAAGTGTTTTCTCCACCGACTGAATATGTAACTGTAATTTTGTCTTTTAGTACTTTTAGGTTTAGCCTAGCCATCTTAAGCTTGTTGCATCCTTTCTCTATAAGGATTCCAAGATGGCTATTTATCTATATATATAGCAAGTTGTAACATTTTGTAAAGGATGATGAATTAAGAACTGCGAGGCAAACTTCTAAATTTTGTTTATTTTCAATATTTTTGTCTCTTTGAATGTATTGAAATAGAAGTATATTAATAAAATACAGTGAGGTTTCTTGTTTCACATTAATGATGTCTTCTTGTGTTTATCTTTATGCTCTTGTATGTTTAATCTATGAGGCATTTTAAATGTATTGGTTATAGGGTAATTGTGCGATTATTTGTAAGTTTCTTTCAAGGAGGGAGTAAATCTTATGAGTAGTTCCAGAGGGCTAGATATTTGCGTAGGAATTTGATACATGGGTGTGGAAATGAGAAGGTGGTTTGTAAGGCACTCTATCTGAATTTCATGTGTGTTTCAATTAATTAGTTTCTATGAATGTATATCTCAATTGACTCTTTGCCATGGATTAGGCACTGGTCTCTAGGTTTTGATAAGTAGTTATCATCATCTATCTTAAATCAAAACAATCAAAACATTCATTTACATTTATGTTATTAAGAACATATATGTTTAATCAATTGTATTGAAGAATACAATTCAATTTGTTTATTCCTTGAAGAGAGAATCATTAGGTTATCCTTCATGAGTCTAGAACTCTAAAAAGAAGAAGGATGAGAATCCTTGTTTCACTGTTATTTTCTCTTTCCAAGTTCATGGTATGGCTTGTTAAGCTCTATATTAAATTGGTCATATTCATTTGCAAGATGTGTTATCAGTTGTTGCAGTAAAAGGCAAGTGACAAATTAGTGTGACCCTTGATCCATTGTTAAAGATTACTGAGAAGCAGTAAACTATGAAAGGTACACCCGCCTGAGTCTATGGAGCTCAAAGAAGAAGGAGGATTAATCCTCATCAATTATACTTTTAATTGTATGAATCAAAAGTTGGGAATCTAAGAGTCAAGCATATTTTCTATATTGAGATTCTATAAGAAAATGCAATAACACTATCATTGACTAAAACGAAAAAATAAGGGGTAAAAATACATCTTAGTCCACTCAATCCGTTGCGAGTAAAAGCCAAACTTCTTAAGAACTTTCAAAAGAAAGAGGTGATCTACACAATCATAGGTTGTGGATGTCCAACTTCACAAACATATGTTGAGTCTTACTAAACCTTATGGTGTGGATAACTTCATGGGTAGTGATGATACCTTCCACAATTGACCCATTTGGAGCAAATCCACACTATTCTTATGAGATTATTGATCCTAGCACCTTTTCTAATATGTTGGCTTCCACTTTTGAAATTCATTTGTAGATTGTGTTGCACAAAGAAATTGGTTGAAAGTTTTCAAATTATTGAACAATATCCTTCTTCAGAATCAAAGCAATGAATCTATTATTAAAATCTTTCAAAATATAATCATCTTTCCTATATTCTTCAACCAATTCCCATAAATCCTCCTTCAAGATATCCCAAAATTTCTAGAAAAACACTAGTTAAAAGCCATATGATCTAGAACTTTATCCCTCTCTATGGAGAATAAAGCCTTTTTTTACTTCCTTCATGGAAATTGAATTAAAATTAAAATTTTTACATAATCAAAATTAACCTTGGAATAAGAAGAAAAATAAAACTTTTTTTTAAAATAAATATTTCTTATTTTTAAAATTCAAAACTTAAGATTGAATACCCTTATAAGAGAGCATTAGGAGGTATTCCTATCAAAATAAGATAGTTAGAAAACACAAATTTTAATTCAAAGTATAATTATTTTACAATAATTAAATTTTTAACAAGATAAATAATTATAAATTTAATAATTCTAACAATTATGAATATTTATAAATTTAGTTTTATAAAAAAAAAAAAAAAAGTTGTTAAAAGATTCATGTTATTTTATCATCATTAAGTGTATAATTCAAAAAGAATAAAACTAGCAATCACACCTTAGGGTGCAATGGGTACGCAAAAGAGATTTTGAAGGTGAATTGGTGGAGAAAATCTATTTATGCAACTAATAAGGTCATTTGACAAACTATTTGGTCACCAAACAATACATAAATGGTTTAAATGAAATATTTTCCATGTTAAAATATGTACAAGATATTGCCATAAAAGTGTAGATACACAATTCTAAAAAATCAGATATAACAGATGCAAAATTAATTGATACACATAGACAAAAAACTAGATTTACGCGGTTCATCATAATGGTTACATCCATGGGAAAAGTAGGGGAAAATAGTGTTTAAACTTTATTACTTCAGTTTGTCCAATTACATCTACAACAACTTATTATAGCAACAAGCAATAATGATTATTACATTAACCACATGTTTTCGTATTAGAAAAACTGTACAAAATGCAATGTAGAAATACCACTGATAGAGGCAAAGGCTGAGGAGTTGAAAGGTCTGCATCCATTGAAATTCATTATGCAACAGTTAGAAGGTTAGAAAAAACTTATATAAGGAATTATATAATGACATACGTTACTCCATCTACCTACATATTATCATTACAATAGCCTCCAAAGTATAATTGGTGACATCCTTTGGATCCTCTGCCTTCTTTGTATCATACAGATTGAAAAGTTTCAGTAGATCAAGCAATCCATCCTCTATTTCAGCTGCACAATCAGTGAAAAAACAAATTTAATATGTAATTGTTTGGTTGTTAGAGTCTAAGAAAACTCGGACAATGAAATTCATTTACAAAATTTTTCTGAAATTGGATCTAGCTCATGTAAGGAAAAGTAACACCATATCTCAATGTACATTCAAACAAAACAAAACTGTTATGCGATGTACATTCACTAAGAACCAGTAGAAAGTTGTATTAGAGCGTGAAGTTTGATCTAACTCATCAAAGAAAAAGTGAGACAATTTAATTTTAAAATTGTTCACACCATATGTTCATGTACATTAAAAGAAAACAAAACTCTTATGCAATGCATATTCAGCGTAGAAAATTCAAAATATGTGAATGGGAACATAAGAACATTTTTTTTTTGTGGGTTTGATAATTTTGTAGCATGGATGTTTCTAATAACTTTACATGATCCATCATTAAATGGAAGAAAGAAAAGGAAAATTGTAAATATATGAATATTATTAGTCACTTTCACATTGATCCAGGAGCAAAGTCTCCATAAAAGTAGGGCACAAAAGACTAACCATTATATTGTATGGTATGAGGTGGAGCTTGAAAGATTCAGCCAGTCCTCTCAAAGCATATTTTGTTGCATTATAGACAGCATGATCTTAGAGGAAGAATTGATTTACCATCTACAATCAGTTATGTGAACAAAAAAAATTGCACGACAAGATAACCATTTAGCTCATAATGCATGGGTTTCAAAATTCATACGCCTATAAAATATAGTTACATGCAAACCATTTGTACTCCTGTAAAAAATTTTAATCAACAGTGAATTGAGAGTCTCGTCAATCTGAGGAAATGTGAGAATGTCTAGGCAGATGGTTTCTAGTTTGTCTTTGCGTGGTGGTTGATATAGGTATTTTCTTCATGGCATCTGTCGGGTAATGATTTAGCAAACCTCCCATGTTTTTATGTAACAAGGTTATAGTATTTTAATTAACATATTCAATAACATAGCTGCAGTAGATCCAACAACTAAAATAATAGATGTGGCAACATCAACCACGGATAACAGTAGAATATCAAGACAGATCACATCTACGAAAGAAAGTTCATTATCAAAGATCTGAAAAATAGATAAACCAGATGATGACATAATGAAGCAGTAAATTAATAGAAGAGACAAATCGAGAGTGGTTTTTCCCAAAAGCATTTGCCTAAGAGAAAAATAGAAAGCGTGATGTGTAACAATTGTTTACCTTGCCCGTATATATAAATAATAGTACATTATGGAGGCCCCAAATCCTAATGAAATCAGTTACCTAGAAATCATAAAAATGAAAAATGAATATACATGAATTAGAAAAAGGTCCATGAGAAAGAAAACTCTCATACTAGGTATTTGACAGGCCATAACCAGCTACAAGTGTACCAGTACTGGGATACAATACCTAGATCTTTGACACTGTGAGGCAAAAACATTAGAAGACCAACATGATTGAAAACCAATAAATAAAAAATCCCTCTCGCCACAATCTTCTTTCCCCGTGGTGCAAGACACCTTATTAGTAAACATAAATGTACAGTTGTTGGTGAGAGATAGTTCAAAGCCATACCTGGAGATCTCCCCATATTGCACCAGGAACTCTCCTACAACAGAGCTACTCCATCCACCTTCCTACAAAAGAGCTATATCACACCAATGCAATTCAAAGAATACTATAGAAACACCCACTTGGGTATCTCTCGCTTCATACAACACGGATCCAAACAACCCACTTGATATTACTACACAACCTACTCATCCAAAGAGAGAAATTTTAGGTCCAACTTAATGAACCACTGACCCATCAGAATACCACCAATAGAAATCTTCCCCAACTACTAAACTAAAATTTACATAGCAAACCCAACCAACTAGTTATCCTCCCTGAAATTTCTTACACCATGCTTTGAACTAAATCCTGGCGTGGCGCATACAGTGGGTTTGTGCCAATCACCACTATTAACTACAAAACAATTTGGAAGGTGCACAATAATAAATAGAAAAAATATTTTTGTTATATTATATTATATTATATTTTGTTTCACTTCAAAACGTATACTCAATTGCAAACTTGGAAAGCTATATACTGCTTGGAAACTTGGAAACATCTACTGCGAATGATTTTCAAATTTACCAGGTAGGTACATATGGCGTATTGTGGAATAATATATATTTGATGCTTGAAATCTAGGAGCAGTTTGAGAATTAAGTTGATAACTTTGATGTCCTTGTGTAACTTTATACTTGGAATGATCTATAGACAAGAAAAATAAGAGACAAAATGTCCTTGCATAAATAGTAGCTCCAACTTGTAAGCCGAATTACCAATCCTATAATATTAGATGTGTTATGCAGTTTTTTTGTACTTATAATATTAAATAATTGCAGGTAGTATTAGTTGAATTTAATAGAAGCTATTTTTAGGAGTGGTAATGAGGACAATATGTTGGGGAATCTAACCTATGAATCTGTTTAATTTGTTGTTGAAGGTTGTTGACCTGATAGTGTGAGTAATCTCTCCTCCTCTTTTATTCTGCGTGCAACAAATTGGTTTGTTTGCATATGTGCATATCCGTGGAAAGTGAAGTTTGGGTGTATGCAGAGTGCAGTAAGTTCTCGAACTATTGAAATTGTTGTAAATGTGAGTACTTGGCGGTCTACATTGCCGATGTCAATTGTGGCGCATTGTAGTGCAAGCCCCTACAATTTGTGTATGCTGAGTGCCCATGCCATTTTGAGTGATATTTGACATTGAAGACCACAGATCAATGGTGTGATTGGCACAACCTTGGGGTCATTGAGTTGTCATGGTGGCCCTGTGTAATTTTTGAATCGAACAACAACAAATAAAGGAAGTTGTGGTGGTTTCTCTTCAGCTCTATATACAATAGCTTTTACCTGTCCAAGTGCACCATTGACAAGGCCAGTTTCAACCCATAAATTGGACGATAGCTTAACTTGTTGGCCAGTACATAGAAGTATATTTGAGTCAAGTTGTTCGGCTTTTGCATCTGAAATTGTGGACCCTCTAAGTTGTTCAGCTATGGATAGTACTATTGGCATTGTTGAAGATAAAAACATTATTTTTTTATGTACTGAGACCATTTCATTTGTGGAAAATAGATGTATGGAGGGTATAATTTAAATTGTTGTTGACTAGTTGATGAGGATATGGATCTTGTCATTAGGAGTTACCAATATGCTATTGTAGGTTGTGCATTTCGCAAATTTGAGAGAAGGTTTTGGAAGCTTACTTGAGAAGGTTCATCTCCATTTTGGCGGTATATTTTGCTCAAAGTTATAACTATGTTGAAGCTTCTCCATAGCGTTCCTCCATAAGATGTTGATGTATACATAGGGATGTCTTTGATTGGTGGTAGCTGGCCCAAGTCACCAAAGAGAATGACTGATTGTCCTCCAAATGGGATGTTGTTGCATTGGGAATGCCTCACAGAGCTGTCTATCAATTTTTTGCATTATCTTGGGTCCAATGAAACTCATTTCATCTATTAGAATGTATTGAATGAAGTGCATGGTCTCTTGGAATGTTGCTAGTATATGTCCTTGCATTGGTGTCATTTCTTTTATTGGTATTCAAAGTGCAGAATGTATTGTGGATGCTTGTATGTTTAATGTTGCTACACCTATTGGTGCAAGAACTAGTAGAGGTGATTAGCCACTTGGTGTTGTACTCAAGAGTGTCTTTTTGATGGTGTTAATCAAGTGAGACTTTCTTGTTCCTGCAGTTCCTTGAACAATCATTCGCAATGGAGGTTGGAAATTGTTGGCATGTACATGTGAATAAATTATGTCATGTGCCTTTTTTTTCTCTACTGATAGGTTGAATTGCAAATTTTGGTAAGGTTGTTAGGGTGCATGAAATATTGTCCGGTTGGAATTTATGAATGATGTTGCTATTTTCTCATCTAGGTGGCTAACTTGGACTTCACCCCAGGTGTGATTGACATCCATGTCTCGTTTGCCAAGCATGTAAATTTCATTAATGTGAATAGGTAGGCATGGTTGAAGCCCAGAAAGTACTTGTCATTCATCACATATGTCTTCTTCCATTTGATCATTCTTTGTAAGGGGGCTTCCTATATTTGTTTCTTTTGGTAGTGGTTGATTTGTTCGGCGTACATGCCATGGATTATATGTGCCTAATAAGTTTTCTCAATGATAAATTATTTCTTCATTGGAGGTACCCAAATTTTCTTGAATGTTGTGAAATGGGTGGTAGAGCATCAACTTTGCCCAATAGAATGTCATGTAAGATTTTTCATCCTTTGTAGGAATTGTACTGAAACATGGCGATACTCGAACAATTGCTGGTGTGGTACGTTGTTTCCATTTATTTTTCTTGCGAGAAGCTTAGAAAGACCACTTTTGTGTTACTTCAATTAGTGACATTGCTTCTAGGTGCAGAGGTCGGACCATGTAAAAGTATATATGGTTTGGGGACATGCTTGATGATGTGGTGGAGATGGAAACTCAGAGAATAGTGGTTTGATGGATAGAAAGGGAAACAAATGTCCTCCTACATAGGGTGAGTGGCAGTTTAAGTAGCAGGTGGCATGTCTACTGAGCACCAATGTCTCTTTCAACAAGTGTGTCAGTTAGCATTTTTTGAAAGGCATGTGGCACTGGCTTATCTGATGGGAAAGTGGTGGATGTTCAAGATAGTATGGAATGGTATGTTTCAGACTTTTGCTCAGCTTTTGCTACATATTTTGCAATATATTTGAGGACTGAATTTATTGACAATACTGGTTGGCAATCTATATTGGCTCTCCAAATGGAGAGAATTGAGGGGTTGAGTAGGTTGAGGCGATCATCATTCTGAGTAGGTGTGTGTTTAGGTTGTCCATTTTCCGCAATTGAGATGTTTGATATGTCTTGCATGGTCAAGGGGCTTTATATCGACATACAAGAGATGTTTGTTTATTTCTAAGACAAGTTTGTATTGTACATTTTGTATGTCGTTGCACTTGATTGACCAATTATGTGTAATCAATGGAAGGGTTGCTTGCCTTTATTTTTTGAGTGCCCATTAAGCATGGGTTGTCTGCTAGTGGTCGATGGATAATTTGTTACGCTATATTCAATTGTATTTTGTACTGATTGGGAATTATTCCAATCTAATTTTTCAAAGTTAGGAGCTCTATTAAGCCAAATGAATCCATGAATGTGTGCAGATCCTCTATATTTCCACTCATACCTGCAAAAAAGAGGCTTTTAGGGTCTTATGTAATTGTTTTTGCATTGTAATTTGTAAATGATATGTTTTTGTTACTTGTACCAGTAGTCACTTGCTCCAAGGAGTTTTTTGAGGACCTCTTCAAGAAAAGCTATGAATCTGTGGTGCATCTATAGTGCAGCAAGGTGTGGGTTGTCAACTATATTCTGTAATCTCCATTTAGTAGCTGCATTTTGATTTGTAGGTTCAGTTGTAGGCATGATGTTGTGGAGGTCAACCCATTTTGTGTCAGCAGCACTAAGGGTGAAGAATAGTGTTGGACACCCAATTTGGATAACCACGTCGGAGAGCTCGCCTGTTCTTTGGTTCCAAAATGGTCTTGTTCCATGAATTTTTGATGTAAATTGCATTAACTCATTAGCTAGCTTGTCATCTAACAAGTCCTTTAGTCTTTGACAAAGGTCACCAATTGTTGCTGGTAATAAGTCGTTTAGTTGTCTATGTACAAAAATTGATGTTGTAGATTGAGTTCGGTGGCACATGATTAGATTGAGCAAGAAGTACCTGAATCGTGGGTGTTGGACAAATCTATTGTCATGGTACCATAATAGGTGCAAAGCATATTCATGTAGACGTAATTCTTTGATTTGTTGTTGTTTGAAACTGGCATTTCCTTTAGGAAAGAGAGTGGGGAATTCCATTATGAACAACCCTTCAAATGTGTACCCATTTATTGGATGTGGTGTAATGGTTGGGCATTGTATATTATGACCAGGTCTTCCTCTGCCTATTTGTAGTAAAGATTGTACCTCTACAACCTCTGTGGTGGTTGGTGGAAGTTTTTCCACAAACAATGAATAGGTATTCATGAGGTTGTCTACTTCGTCATCTTTTATACCATCTATTTGTGGACTGCTTCTGCCTGTTGGTTTTTTAGTTGAAGTTGTTGCATTTAGAAGGTCTGATATGTCAGTAGGAGAATTTGGCAAAGATGATAATGCAATGTCATCTAACTATACATCTTTATAATATGGATCATTGTTTATCTTGTATTTCAACACTTCATAAACTCATTTTTTGCTAACATAGAAGTTATATTGCTGGTGCCCAATGCTTTGCTTGTTGACAATTATTATATCCTATTCATCTATGTGCCTTGGAAAATGAGATGCAATTCTACAAATATCTTGAGGGAAACAAATAGTGTGGCCACTATATTTGAGTTGCCCTCCCCTTGCATAGGTAACTTGAAGTATTGGATTGACTCTTGCAATCAACATCTCCTCAATTTGTGTTAGAGTTTGCAAACATATAGGTTGTGCCTTTGGGTCCATGTTGTTCCATTTGGCGAACTGGTGTCCATTTTTCTCAATTGCACATCTCAAACAAGTATTTTTACCATTTAATTGCTTAGTTTTGATACCTGGGTATTTTTCCATGCAAACCAAACATGTAGACATGGTTGAGATCCTTTCTAACTTTGACTGAAACTTATTTCTTATTATGTAATATTGTGGAGAGAATTGTGGTGCATCAAGGATTTCATCAACTTGGTTCCTGGGTTGGGTTATATGTTGTATTTGTGTTTCATATGTTGTTGTTGCGAAGGTGTTTTTAGACGGTGTTATAGCGGGTGTGCAAGGATCACTAAGTTGGTTGTGTTGATTTTCTCATCTTCTTTTGTTGATAATTTATTTTCTTTCATGGTACTGTTTGTGTTGCATCTCATTTCGCTGAATCTGTTTGTCTTCAACTATATCATGTGGTACTTCCATGACAATTTTATTTTCTATTGACTGGGTTTTTCGGATATCTACAAATGATGATCTTGTAAATGATTTTTAGGATGAATTGAAGATTGTGATTGAAGCATGTAATTATTTGCAATGAATTTGTGTTGTTGTAATTTGGAAAGTAATTGGAAGCATAGTTTGAAAGAGCATAAGTAACAACTATTGAAAAACTAATAATTTGTAGTATGTTGTAAAATTTTAATGTGCCATGCACTATAATAATAGAAATTATCTTTTTATATATGCATATTTTGATTTCAACATTTGTAAACATGGAAATATAATAGGAAGCAAGGAACTATGTTGTAAATTCACATAGAAAAGGAAACATTGTTTGAAAAGGCATGGTGACCTCATCTACATATTATGACAAGTAACATGGTCCAAACAATGGATTTTATACATGACATCTGGGTTCATGGTCGTCAAATGTATAGAAAAGAAAACATTGTATGAAAAGGCATGGTGACCTCATCTATATATTATGACAAGTAGCATGGTCCAAAAATGGATTCTATACATGACATCTTTGACTATATATTATGACCAAATTACATTTGTCAGATGTCCTTAAAGGATGTCATAATAATGCTTTGTGTTTCATGATCGTCAAATGTGGATGTCTTGACTCTAAGAAAATGACAATTGATCACAACATTCAAAATTTGTTTACCACCATTAGTCTCAGCTAGAAATGGTTGGGAATCCTTTGCGCCAACACCCAGCAAGGCATTTTTTGGCCCTTCAAATGTAGTAACTTTGATGAGTTGACCTGTTTCATCTTGCAAATCCATTTTCAGCATGTAGCTGAATTCACAGTTTGTGACATTGATAGAGAATTTTGGGCATTCAAATGTACCAGGGAAGGTTTGTGTCACTTTTTTCTTGCATTTTTTGTTGTCCACTACTTGAGGGCATGAGAGGTAGTAAAAGTTTTTCAAATGGAGTTTTTTGATTGATGCTTTAACACATACATTTTCTTCCTCAAAAATTGTTCTAATTAGCAAAGATGATATAGGTAAGTATAGATGTTCGAAATTGTGGGTGTGTGCATAAATGTTGTCACACTTCTATGAATCATTCCATTCAAGGTTGCTCAAGAATGAGGCCTCAAATATCGATCCATATCTCTCTAGTCATGGATGTGTAAAAATGTAAAATGAAGGCCCTCAGATAGACCTAGTTGTGTCTATTGCAAATACACCATGAAATGAGAGATTCGAATGCATGAAAATGAGATATAATCTATATGATTGTAATGCATAAAAGGAAATTAATCTAAATGATAACAATGCATATTAATCTATAAAAGGAAATACAAATGCAATATTAATCTATAAAAATAAACGTGATTCTAATCTATATGAGTAGCCATGAATGCAAGAAGAGAGAAGTTGCAATATCCAAGCTTGAATGCTCAAATGCTCCTCCAAAATTGCTCTCCAAACCTGCAACATAACAATACTAAAAACTCTAATATGAAAATGAGAAGGAGAGGTCTCCTTTT